>CM035438.1:120927732-121172732 GCA_020310875.1 Ceratopteris richardii | reverse complement strand
GTGTGTGTATGTGTGTGTATGTGTGTATATGTGTGTATGTGTCTATGTGTGTATGTGTCTATGTGTGTGTATGTGTCTATGTGTGTGTATGTGTCTATGTGTGTATGTGTATGCATGTATCTATGCATATGCATATCCATGTGCATTATGTATGCATATGTATGCATGTGTGTGTATGTGTGTGTATGCATGTAAGTATGTATGTATGCATATGCATATGCATTATGCATGTATATGTATGCATGTATGTGTATGTCTCTCTACTTGTGAGTGTATGCATATATATGTGTGTATGTGTGTGTGTGTGTGTATATGTATTTGTGTGTATGCATATCATGTGCATTATGTATGCATATCATGTGCATTATGTATGCATATGTATGCATGTGTTTGTGTGTGTATGCAAGTAAGTATGTATGTATGTAATGTGTGTATGTGTGTGTCTATGTTTGTATATAAATGTGTGTGTGTATGGATGTGTATGTGTGTGTATGTGTCTATGTGTGTATGTGTGTGTGTATGCATGTGTATGTGTAAATCTGTGTGTATATGTGTGTGTGTCTATGTGTGTGTATGAGTTTATGTGTGTGTATGTGTCTATGCGTGTGCATGTGTCTATGTGTGTATGTGTATGCATATGAATGTGTATTATGTATGCATAATATGTATGCATATGTGTGTGTATGTGTGTGTATGCATGTAAGTATGTATGTATGCATATGCATATGCATTATGTGTGTATGTGTCTATGTGCGTATGTGTGTGTATGTCTGTATGTGTGTGTGTGTGTGTCTATGTGTGTATGTGTGTATGTGTGTGTATGCATGTGTATGTGTGTGTAAATCCGTGTGTATATGTGTGTGTATGTGTCCATGTGTGTGTATGTGTCTATGTGTATGCATGCATATATGCATATGCATGTGCATTATGTATGCATATATGCATATGCATGTGCATTATGTATGCATATATGCATATGCATGTGCATGTGCATTATGTATGCATATGTATGCATATGTGTGTGTATGCATGTAAGTATGTATGTATGCATATGCATATGCATTATCTATGCATATGTATGCATGTATGTGTATGTACTGTGTGTATGTCTCTCTCTATGTGTGTGTGTGTATGCATATATGTGTGTGTGTGTCTATGTGTGTGCATCTATGTTTGTATGTGTGTGTATGCATGTAAGCATGTGTGTGTATCTATGTGTGTATGTGTATGTTTGTGCGCATATACATGTGTATGTGTATATATATATGTGTGTATGCATGTGTGTGTGTGTTTGGAAATGTGTGTGGATGTGTGTTTGTGTGTGTGTGTGTGTAAGTGTGTATGTGTCTATGTATGTATGTTTGTGTGTGTGTATGTGTGTGTGTCTATGTGTGTATGTGTGTGTGTGTCTATGTGTATGTGTGTGTGTATGTGTATATATGTTTTTGTGTATGCATGTGTACATGTGTGTCTAAATCCGTGTGTGTATGTGTGTGTGTGTGTGTGAGCGTACCTTGCTTCCTTTGAGGTGTGTGCACTAAACCGGTAGCTTGATCTCTCTCTCTCTCTCTCTCTCTCTCTCTCGTCTTTATCCCGACACAAATGTGCCGGGAGAAATCAATTTTTTTTAAAACATTCCAGAGCGTTGCTTATGCGACGCTCTGGAATATCACGATGTCGTTTATGCGACGCTCCAACATCGAAGGTAGTTTTCCAATGTCGCTACATTCGTAGTATTGTATAAACGACACTTTGCATCGCTTATGCGATGAGTCATGTTTTTTTTAAATAAAACAAAAGTATCGTCACTTATGCGACGCTAGGGTCGCATAAGCGACAAGATCCGCTTTTTTTTTCATTGGGGGGTGTCGCTACGCCCCCTATTTCTAGTAGTGATGTAATAGAAGAAGTAGAAGAAGATAATTCTTCCTTGCCTCAAGTTGTGTGTGCTTCTCTCTTCATGTGTGAGAATGTGTGAGAACTATCTTCCTTATCTCTTTTCTCTTGACATGGTATCAGCGAGAAGAAGGTCAAGAGTGAAGTGTCCATCTGAAGGCTTGGACTCTTCACTCTTGACCATGTGTGAGAATGTGTGAGAACTATCTTCCTTATCTCCTTTCTCTTGACATGGTATTAGAGAGAAGAAGGTCAAAAGTGAAGAGTCCATGTGAGGGCTTGGACTCTTCACTCTTCAAAATAGAAGCTGTAGAATTATTTTCGGGAGTTATACCTTTAGGGTCAATTGTTCTACTTAGATTTTAGTTTCGATGCCATTTTGACCTCCATTTGGAACTTCGTGTCTTTCCATGTTAAATCCAGAGCGTCTCACTATGAAGGCAATGTTATAGTCTTTAGAAGGGACAAGCCCCCATAATCTCAAGACACACAAGACATCAAGACACAAAAAGACATCAAGACACACTTCTTTCTTTGTTTGCTAAAATAAAAAACAATAACCCTAATGGCCTCGACTGTCATGTCGTGATCCACACAGAACATATGTACTAAGATGGAAAACGACAACATATGTACTAAAAGTGTGTAATTAAATGCTTATGTGGAGCTCTCTCGTGTTGAGATGCAAAACGACACTAACATTAAGGATGTTACTCTGATGTCAATTGACAATGATCACTGCTCAATGATCACAGCTCACTCGAAAGTCGTCAACCTTCAAGCCTAGCGGCCAGGACCTCTACTCGGGCTTCAGGCTTCAGCCTTCTCCTGTGTCTGATCGGGAACCTTCAACCGAGGGTTGAAGAATATTCGAAATCTTTTGATGAAAAAGAACGGTTGTGGTCGTTTCCTATTTTAGAGCTCGAGACGGGAGAATGGCGAGGCTTCACTAGAGAATGCTTTGTCAATCCACGTAGACAGTCGCTTCTTCCTGACGTGGTTTACGTCCATTATCTCCGGCGGTGCCGGTTCCACCGCAGCGCATGCAAGAGAGCTGTGAAATCACTGTATAGTGCATAGAAGAGAGTTGTGAATGTCTGTATAGTGCACGAACCTTCCATATCGTAATCAGCGTTCACGCTGTGAATTACTCTATAGTGCACGAACCTTTTATATAAGGAACCACGCTCTTGTGCTTTACGTTTCCATGCTTGCATGCACCAGCTAAGAAGAACAAGATCAAAGAAACTAAGGAACTTTGTTTGTATTTGCATTCCTGCACGCGCCGACAAAGAAGAAGAAGAAGAACAAGATCAAAGAAACTAAGGAACTTTGTTTGTATTTGCATTCCTGCACGCGCCGACAAAGAAGAAGAAGAAGAAGAAAAAGATGTACTGATGATTTATGAGCTGAAGAGCCGTTTCCTGGCAGGGAATAATTACGGGCCACTCTGAGTTTTGACCTTAAATAATTATCTCTAGTCTTATGATACGATACTTCTTATGCAGCCTCTGCAAAGGAGTCTAACTTCCAACACAACAACGTAGCTTCAGAATCTCTCGATGGAAGCTCACTCTTACGACGACACAAACCTCTCGGAGCCTCTATTGCACACTCACGAAGAGCAGCATTCGAAAACCACAGGCCTACCTACTTCTCATACATCTAGCGCTCCCAGCCCTTATCTAACAGCAAACTGGCTAAGTCTGCTAACTTTGTCATGGCTAAATCCTTTGTTATCCTTAGGCAATACTCGAACATTAAAACTTGCTGATGTTCCACACTTGGCACCTGAAGATCAGGCTGCTGCTCTCTATGAATCATTCACTACTGCGTGGATGGAGCAGCGGAATATAATGTCCGGCGGCAGGGATAACATTGCTTGCTTGGATGGTGAAAAGAGCCAGTATGAAGGTAATCTGTCTATCTCGTTCTCTAGTGAAGTGGCTTCGGAGGTATATTCATAACTGTGTATATCCGTATCCATATATCTTCTTTTGTTTTCTTTTTTTCTGTTGTCAAACCATTCTGTATCGTGTTTTGTTTTCAGTTAAGAGCTGTAAAATTAGTACAACTTGTAAATATGGAAATTTGTGTCTTCAAACTTTTCTATCCAGGCTCACCGTTGCAAGGCAATGTTCCCGGCAAATCTCAGCGGAAACCATCTGTCACTAGAGCTCTTGTGAAGTGCTTTTGGAAGCTTGCCTTGAAAACGGGTGCCTGTGCATTGACTCGTGCAATCACAATGACATCAGGTCCACTTGTTCTTCTATATTTCATTAACTATACTTCTGGTCAGCAGGTTTTCCCAGGTGAAGGCTATGTATTGGTAATAGCGCTTTTCCTTGCTAAAACTGTTGAATCTCTAGCACAGAGACATTGGTACCTGGGATGCAGGAGGCTTGGTATGCAAATGCGCTCCGCCATAACAGCTGCTGTTTTCGAGAAAGAGCTCTCGCTTTCCAGTATCGGCAGAAGAAATCATTCTGTGGGTGAAATAGTCAATTACATAGCAGTGGATGCCTACCGTCTGGGTGAATTTCCTTGGTATATGCATTACATTTGGTCTGTGCCTGTTCAACTAACTCTTGCTGTTACAATACTCTTTTGCACTGTGGGTCTGGCAACCTTGCCAGGACTTGCTGTCATTCTTCTTACTGTTCTGCTGAATACACCATTGGCAAGGTCTTTGCAAAAGTGTCAAACAGAATTTATGGATGCACAGGACAAGAGACTGAGAGCAACCACAGAGGTTCTCAACAGCATGAAAATTTTAAAGTTGCAAGCTTGGGAAGACAGATTTAGGGAACATTTGGAGCATCTACGAGAGGAGGAATATGAATGGCTTTCAAAAGCTCAAAGCAAGAGATCTTATGGCACTATTTTGTACTGGTTATCTCCAATTATTGTGGCGTCAATAGTGTTTGCAAGCTGTATTTGGTTAAATGAGCCTCTGAGTGCATCTATCGTATTCACAGTTCTCGCCACTTTCAAGATTATTCAGGAGCCAGTAAGGATAATACCTGAAGTAATGGCCTCATATGCCCAAGTTTCTGTTTCATTGGAAAGACTAAATCGGTTCCTTAACGAGGATGAGCTTCCACCAGATGCTGTGCAGCGAACCTTTATACACAAGGGAGATTTTATAGTAAAAGCTAGTGAGTGCAACATGAGTTGGAATCCAGAGTCCCCTAAACCTACATTGAAGAACGTTAATATTTCCTTCAAACCAAGAGAGAAGATTGCAATTTGTGGTCATGTAGGCTCAGGAAAGTCTTCACTTCTTCTTGCTCTCTTAGGCGAAATACCAAAGCAATCAGGATTTGTAAGTACTTGCTTGTTAGGACCGTGCATTGAGTTTTCTGGATTAATTTTGATTGATGAAATTTTAAATACTTTGTATTTGTTTCGTTTGTAGTAATGTTTGAAATTAATGCAAAAGATCAAGCTGAAGCTCATTTGACCAAATTACTTATCTCTAATCTAGTAACTGTTTGCTGATTCTACATGTGGCTTCAGCATTCATTTAACAAAGAAACTGAAATGGCTTTAGTCATTATAAACGTGATCACATCAATGGTATGTCAAATATTACTGGGTGCTGTCTTTTTATCACTGCATGGACATTTCTTCAAGATATCTCTTTTGTTAAGCCTTTCCAAGATCCTCCCTGGTAACTAGGAAAAGTATAGGATATGCTCTAAAACATGAGAAGTACAGACATCAGACTTACTTCCCAGCCATAGAGCCAAACAGGCTTCCCCCATACCTGTGGGACCTGGAGCTACATAGGTGGCCGGTTTCCCATAGCACTGCGCCCACACCTAGACCCATTTAACAAGGCGGATAGTTCACATTGGCTGGTCCTTTCTCACTCGGCAGACAACCACAGGCAACCGTTTTGATGTACTTGGCGGTGGAGTGTTAGACTTAGGCAAGCATACCTATTACCATCTATATGGACGTGGGAACAAGGGTCCATTGGGACCAAGATTCCATTCCTGGGGGGGGCCAAGGCCTACCTATGGACTCTTAAGGAACTCTACAAGTTGGCCACATGTATCATTACAAGCATAAGAGAGGATTCTAGGGATAGGAGGACAAGGGCTATTAATGATTGGGAGGTTAGAGTAGAGGAAGCCTATTCTATTTCTCTAAGAGTAATATGAGAGCTTAGGTTTGTGCCATGGGAAACTATTCTGTTTACAACTTTCAGAAGCTGTTCAAGAACGATTTTGTTCAGCTACCTTTTTGAGAGCTCTTAAATGAACTTAGTATTAAAGGATTTTAGAGCTATAGTTTGGGGGATGCATCCATTTTCTTCCATGTAGTAGTCAATTAGTCAGCTCCAAGCTCATGTGAAAGGAGGAGGAGAAGGAGAAGAGGAAGAGGAAAAGAGAGGAAGAGCTGAAGATTAAAGGAGAGAAGAAAAAGGTGCTTTGAATCTTGTGAAGAAGAATAAGTGACTTCACCTCCAAATCAATGGGCTTTGGAACATGGAAGTGGCCACAGTAGACTGCTTCTTGCTCAACCAAGATATACTGCTTCTTGCGGTAGTGATCCCCCTTTGAGATAAAACAACCCAAGTAGCCGAGTACCACTCAAATAGCGAAGATGCGCTTAACTGCCTGCCAATGCTTGACTCCTGGGTGATGCATAAACCTGCTCGTCTGTGAGACAACAAACTGAATATCTGGCCAAGTAATGCATAAGTAAATCAAGCATCCAACAACAAATGCATCTCTAGCATCATGAAGACTCAATCGTAAACATGTCTCCATAGGAGTGGCAATAGGTTTACAGTCTTCAACGCCAAAATGCTGCAATAATTTGTCATTATATTTCATTTGACACAAAGCCATTCCACCATCAACTTGCATAAACGGAATGCCCAAATAGTGATGCAAATGCCCCAAATCAGACATCTCAAATGAGGCATGCAAATCAGCCTTAAAATCAGCAATATGCTTCTCAATAGGACCAGTGAGCAGCATGTCATCAACATAGACAACAATGATCAGTAGCACATCATTAGCATGCTTAACATATAAGGTGCTTTCAGTTGGACTGTTCTCAAAACCATGTGCAATCAGATAGGCATGTATCTTCTCATACCAAACACGTGGTGCTTGCTTTAAACCATATAATGCCTTCTTTAACCTGCACACCTTGTCTTCATGCCCTTTCTGCACAAAGCCACGGGGCTGAAAAACATTAACTTCCTTATGCAAGTCACCATTCAGAAATGCTGTTTTAATGTCCAACTGATGTACATTCCAACCATGATGAGTACATTCCAACCATGATGAGCTGCAAGTGCACAGATGCTCCGAACAGTAGTCATACGGCGTCTAGATGCAAAGGTCTCATCAAAATCAATGCCTCTTTCCTGTGCATAACCCTTTGCAACAAGCCTAGCCTTATGCCTGTCAACTGTACCATCGGGTTTACGCTTCAGCTTGTATACCCGCTTAGTGCCAATGGCCTTCTTGTCAGGAGGCAAGTCACATGAAGATCAAGTATCATTCTTCATTATAGCATCATATTCAGATTGCATAGCAGCCATCCAATTTTTTGAATTTTGTGCTTCATCAAACGAAACAGACTCATTCTTATCACAGAGACTAGATGCAGCCATAGCATAGCAATCTGATGCAAAAGAGGCACTATGAGAGCTTGAACGAGTACGATATGACATAGGTGCATCTAATTTGCTGTCAAGCAAGGTCTTCACTAGCCATTTTGGCATAGTTCTGGCCTGCTCAATCTAAGCTCTCTCATCAATAAGTGCATCATGTACATCTGCATGAGAAATGGAATTATCTGCATCATCACATGAAACCTGCAAAGGCTAAGAAGTTTCCTCATTAGGACCAGCACTAGACTGTACACCTGTAAAAAGAGGAAGCAAAGTATCATAGATGTCTTTTGAGCTAACAGATGTCTCCTTAGTACATGAAAGCAATGGCTGAATAGCATCTTCCACAAAAACAACATCACGGCTAACCAGAATGCGTTTAGTCTGTGGATGATATAGACAATAGCCTTTACTTTCAGAATTGTACCCGACAAAAATACATTTTACTGCTTTATCATCTAATTTTATGCGATGTTGTTCAGGCACTAATGCATATGCCCAACAACCAAAAACATGCAGATGAGCAACGGATGGCTTGCGGTCATGCCAAGCCTCATATGGAGTGATAGACTGCAGCGCTTTAGTGGACACCTGTTCAGTACATATGCTGCACACATGACAGCCTCAAGCCAGAAACTATGTGGTAAAGCCTGACTCTTGACCATACACCTCGTCATTTCCATGAGTGACATGTACTTTCGTTCAAAAACTCCATTCTGTTGAGGTGTATACGGCACTGTACACTGGTGTTTTATCCTACGTTCAGCCAGAAATGCATTAAAATCAGAAGACATATATCCCCCCCCCCCTCGATCAGAACGGAGGGTGCCCGTTTTACATGCTGACAGATTTTCAGCCAAAACCAAAAACTGTTTGAAGCACATGAACACTTTGGACTTTGCCTTCAATGGATATACCCATGCATGCCTGGAAAAATCATCGATGAAAGTCACGAAGTAAAGATAATTCCCAAAAGAAGGTGTCTGCATAGGACCACAGACATCACTATGTACAAGATGCAATTTCTGAGTAGCCCGAACTGAACTATCTTTTGGAAAGGACGAATGCTGCATTTTGCCCAAAATACAGCCTTTACAAACATGTTTTCCAGGTGCCTCAAGTTTGGGCAAAGAGGCCACCATTTCAGATTTCTGCATTGCGTAGAAAACTAGCAAAATTCTGCATTGCGTAGAAAACTAGCAAAATTCAGATTACCAAAGCTTGCATGCCAAAGCTTTGCATCTGACATAGCTTGAGAATCATTTACTGCCCATGCTAAATCATTTACAGATCTTTCATAGTCTATGAGCTTATACAACCCACAACATAAAATGCGAGAACTAATAATCATATCGCCATTTGACAGATCATGAACTCTACACCTGTCATCAACAAATTTCACAACCAAGCCAATCTTGGCTAATGTAGAAACTGATAATAGGTTCTTCTTGAAACCTGGCACAAATAAAGCATCTGAAAAAGTGAAAGAACTACCATCAGCATTAGTCAAAATGATCTTACCTACCCCCATAACAAGATAAGAGGAGTTGTTGGCGCATGTACCAGTATTCCCTGTAGGGGCAGGCTCGAGTGAAGAGAAGAAATTGCGCTGCGAGGTAATATGTTTGGTCGCCCCAGTGTCAAAATACCAAACATCTGAGTCTACTGCAGACATGCATTGCTCATGAGAAGATGGGTCAAAACTGCAGACAGTAGTAAACGCCCATTCTTCTTCTTGCACAAGATTAGCAGACTCTGTTATCAAAGCATGTCTCCGCTTCATGTAGGGCATCGTCGACACCCCTCCGGTCACAGTCTCCGAATCACACAAAATTTGGTGAGCATACTCTGGGTGATTAGGAGTTAAAACTACTTCGCTTTATGGTGCCGAAAGATATATACAGGTTTCGGTTTGCGAGTATAAGAAGCTCAAAGTCCGCTACAAGTTTAGTAGAACCCGACAGGTAGTTTTGTTCAAATTTTTGAGATACAATCATTTTTCTCCATCAGGGTATTTTAATAAGTGGCCATGGTTGAAAGCAGTGATGTATTTCGTATGTTGGCTGTCGAGGATAAGTTAAACGGTACCAATTACCCATTATGGGATTATATAATGTGCCATGTATGTTGCAAAAGGACAGTGGAATATTGTGCAAGGTGTTGAAAAACGTTCTGTTATACCTACATACACAGCTTCTGAAGATGATGCAGACGGCATAGAAGATTATGATATTCTTCAGATTCCTATTCGTGCTACGGTTCTTGCTCCACCTACTATAGAGCAAATTGGTTGGGATGGAAGAGATTCTCAAGCACATACATTGATAGCCTTGTCTGTCAAACGTGCCATTATTCCTCACATTCTCTCTTGTAGAACAGCTAAGGATGTTTGGGATACACTTACCACTTTATACCAGGCAAGGAATGAGGCTCGTGTTTCTTACCTCCGAAAACAGTTGAAGAGTGAGCACATGAATGGAGGAGCTTCCATGGAAAATTTTCTGACAAGGATCAAAGATTTGAAGGAACAATTGATTTCTGTTATGAAGTCTTGCGTCACAGTTCACTTGTGCAGACTCTTCTGAATAGTCTTCCCAATTCATATCAGAGTTTTGCTTCTACTCTTTGTTTGATGATGAAAGGCAATCCAAATGCCTTAACGTTTGAGGAGTTAGTCTCTGTTCTCTTGCAGGAAGATGAGTCTAAGCACAAGAAGTCCATTGTGCATGTTCCAAATCAAGCTTTCTTGGCTAGTCAGAAGGGCAAAGGTAAATGGAGCTCTTCTACTAGTAAGCAAAAATCTGCTAATTCTGCAGAATCAAAGAAGGATGACAAAGACGAGAAGAAAACAGAAAAGCAGAAATTGTTTTGCAAATATTGTAAAGGAAATGATCATATCATAAAGAGTTTTCCAAAACTAGCTGCGAAAGAGGCAAGCAATGGTCAAGAGTGAGGCTTTGCGATAGTTTCTCGCTTGAAGCTATTATGTGTGCAACATATGTACTTAAAAGGCGTCCCACTAAAGCATTGCAGTCTTTCACTTCATACGAGGCTTCGGATTGTCGCAAGCCGTCTGTCACTCACCTGCGTGATTTTGGTTGACTGGCATATACATTAGTGCCTAAACAACAACGCAGAAAATTGGATGATAAAGTAGTGAAATGTATTTTTGTTGAATACAGTTATGAAAGCAAAGGCTATTGTCTGTATCATCCACAGACTAAACACATTTTGGTTAGTCGTGATGTTGTTTTTTTGGAAGATGCTATTCAGCCATTACTTTCATGTATTAAGAAGACATCAGTTAGCTCCAAAGACATGTATGACTCTTTGCTACATGTATGACACTTTGCCACCTCTTTTTACAGATGGACATACAAGTGCTGGTCCTAATGAGGTAACTTCTTAGCCTTTACAGGTTTCATGTGATGATGCATATCATTCCATTTCTGATGCAGATTTATATGATGCAGTTGTTAATGAGAGAGTTCATATTGAGGAGGCAAAAACTATGCCAAAATGGCCGGTGCATACTTTGCATGACATCAAATTAGATACACCTATGTCATATCATACTCGTTCTAGCTCTCATAGTGCTTCTTTTGCATCAGATTGCTATGCTATGGCTGCCTCTAGTCTTTGTGATGAGAATGAGCCTGTTTTGTTTGATGAAGCACAAAATTGGATGGTTGCTATGCAATCTGAATATTATGCTGTAATGAAGAATGGTACCTAGTCTTTATGTGACTTGCCTGCTCGAAAGGCCATTGGAACTAAGTGGGTATACAAACTGAAGCGTAAGCCTGATGGAACAGTTGACAGATATAAGGCTAGGCTTGTTGCAAAGAGTTATGCTCAAGAAAGAGGCATTGATTTTGATGAGACCTTTGATCCTACTTGCCAAATGACTAGTGTTCGTAGCATCTCTGCACTTGAAACTCATCATGGTTTGAATGTACGTTAGTTGGACATTAAAACCGCATTTCTGAATGGTGACTTGCATGAAGAAGTGTATGTTTTTCAGCCCCATGGCTTTGTGCAAAAAGGGCATGAAAACAAAGTGTACAGGTTGAAAAGACATTATATGGTTTGAAACAAGCACCACATGCTTGGTATGAAAAGATACATGCCTACATGATTGCAGATGGTTTTGAGAGCAGTCCAACTGAGAGCACCTTATATGTTAAGCGTGCAAATGATGTGCTTCTGATCATTGTTGTCTATGTTGATAACATGCTGCTCACTGGTCCTCATGAGAAGCATATTGCTGATTTTAAGGCTGATTTGCATGCTTCATTTGAGGTGTCAGATTTGGGGCATTTGCATCATTATTTGGGCATTCAGTTTATGCAAATTGATGGCAGAATAGCTTTATGTCAAACCAAATATATTGACACATTATTGTAGTGTTTTGGCCTTGAAGACGGCAAACCTATTGCCACTCCTATGGAGAAAGGTTTGCGTTTGAGTCTTCATGATGCTGGAGATGCATTTGATGTTGTTCTCTATCAGGAGGCTATTGGATGTTTGATTTACTTATGCATTACTTGGCCAGATATTCAGTTTGCTCTCTCATGTATGAGCAGGTTTATGCATTGCCCAAGTGTTGAGTATTGGCAGGCGGTTAAGCACATCTTTCTCTACTTGAGTGGTACCCGGCTACTTGGATTGTTTTATCCCAAGGGGGGGTCACTACCACCAGATCTACATGCTTTTTTTGACTCTGACTCCGTTGGTTGCTATGACACTCGTGTGTCGACCAATGGTTTTTGCTTCATGCTTGGTAGCTCATGCATATCTTGGTTGAGCAAGAAGCAACCTACTGTGGCCACTTCCAGTTGTGAGGTTGAGTATAGGGAAGCTTTCACAACGATTATTGAGTGTGTGTGGCTCATACGCCTTATGGTTCATTTGGGCGTTGATCAGTCTTCTACCACCACCTTCTTCACTGACAGTGAGAGAGCATTGGCACTTGCGAGGAACCTTGTGTTCCATGCTCGCACTAAGCACATTGAGGTGCACTATCATTATCTCATGGAGAGGTTTTGTGTTGGAGAGATCAACTTGGCATATGTGCCCATGCAAGAGAACATTGTAGATCTTTTCGCAAAGGCTCTGCCTAGGGAGAAGTTTGAAGATTTTCGAAAGCTTTGGGCTTGCTTCCTTTTGTGGATTGATTCCACATAGCTTGGCACTTCCTTATACATGAGTTCCAGCTCCTTGTTCACTGCATCACTCCCAGGGGGAGATTTGTTGATATATTTAGGTATTGATGTGTGTGAACACACTAGAACCACCGGGGCACTTTTCTCCCTCTTTAGGAGGGTTTTTTCCCCCGGCTTGTATATACGCCTATAACCCTAATGGGTCACTTATCTTTGTACATTCTAGTGGTAATACGTTCAGTATTGTGTGTTGTGCTCCAAGCTTATTCTTCTTCCTTGTGTTTATGTGCTTCTGCAGACCTCAAACTCCAACACGTGTAACATACTCTAGGGGTGACTATGCCAAATCCATAAATTGGCCAATCAATCTCTAGTCTCGGCATACCAACATGAAGTAACTCCTGGTAGGGCAAGATCTCGCGATGCCTGAAAGGCCTTGTACGCGGCCACTATCCATATCCTAGAGTACTATGTAACAAGCTCTAATCTAATATTGTCATGCAATAGAGATGGCTTGCTATGTATCAACCTAGAAATCATGAGTACCTTGGGTCTCTCCACCAATGTCCATATGTGGTATGCAAGTCCTAGCCCCCAAATAGATGATCCATACATCAGTGAGAGGGTGACTAGTGTATCAAATAGCCAACTCTTCATGTGAGGCTCCTGAAAGTGCCCCTAATGTACCCACGAGTGAGTGACCTGATCGTGAGCTGCCTGGGCCATAGAGAATGTACCTGACATCATTGTAAAAGCCACCCCAATATAAACATATGAATTAGTGATCTCAATGTGTCCTCCAACAACTGAAAAAGGAGGGGGAAAGAGAGAGAGAGAGAGAGAGAGAGAGAGAGAGAGAGAGAGAGAGAGAGAGAGAGAGAGAGAGAGAGAGAGAGAGAGAGAGAGAGAGAGAGAGAGAGAGAGAGAGAGAGAGAGAGAGAGAGAGAGAGAGAGAGAGAGAGAGAAAGAAAGAAAGGTATATTAACGTCTTCCAAAGGCCAAACTTGGCCTATGAGACAAAATCATATACAACTGTGGTAATCTCTGTGTAGCAATGGAAAGGAAAAAAATACTCGCTACACAAAACTGTGTAGGCGGAAAACAGCAAAGGATGGTGGTACCTGTAATGAGGAGGTAGTGAGAATAAAATAATGGTGCCTGGGGGAGAGTGGCTCTGGCTCAGCAGATAATGACCACCTGATACAAAAGGGGAGCCATGAGGGAGTGAATATGTATACCCTAAGTGCTGATGATGGGTGGTGGGTGGAGTATATGGTACATCGACGGCGGTAGGAGTGCCTCCTGGAGGAAGCCTGTCCAAGTGGTGGTAGTGCGCCTATGCTCCATCATGTAGTCGTGGGCTATCCTGATGCGTGAGATATCCTCCTGGTGTAGTCGTTGGTCCACATCGGACGGACCCGCCTCCTAGAGGCATAGGGCTCACACTCAAGCAGGCAGCGGCACAGAGAGTGCGATGCCGACCACATCTGGTTGGGTACCGACGACCAAAGGCCGAAATCGGCCTATGAGACAAAACATAGGATACATAATGCAAATGGCATCTGATTGCATAAAAATAAAACAAGAGCTAATACAATCTAATCTCAAACATGACCAATTATAATATTAGGGGTGATGGAGCTATATCTCAGGGGGTATATCCGTGTCTATATGTTGAGGGTAGTACAAACATGAGAATGCATGCATCTACTAGCTCCATCGAGTGGCAATGGTGGGATGGAGGATGTGGTACATAGGTGGGGAAGATGCTAGTGATGCATGAATATAAGCTATAGGATTTGCTCTCATATGGGCTACTCGCTCCGCGGTCCCGCGGTGGGGGGGGGGGAGGGAAGGGGGGGGGGGGGGGGAGGGAGGGGGGGGGGGGGGGGAGAGGGGGGGGGTGAGAGAGAGAGAGAGAGAGAGAGAGAGAGAGAGAGAGAGAGAGAGAGAGAGAGAGAGAGAGAGAGAGAGAGAGAGAGAGAGAGAGAGAGAGAGAGAGAGAGAGAGAGAGAGAGAGAGAGAGAGAGAGAGAGAGAGAGAGAGAGAGAGAGAGAGAGAGAGATTAATGTCTTCTAAAGGCCAAAATTGGTCTATAAGACAAAACCATATACAACTGTGATATACCAAGTATCTGTAGACAAAATAATAATAATAAGAATGAAAACATCTAAAGTGAACTGAAATCAAAGCCTAACAATGTGCTGAATATGATGTGGTTCTAGCGCTGCAGAAAATGAGCACATAGTACAAGAAAGGACTATCATGATACTGTGTGTGTGGGTTGTAAAGGAAGCAAATAAAATGAATAGGCCTAAGAACATAGTATGGGGTCGAGTTGATGAAGGATTGATACATGGGTGTCGGATGAAGTAACCTATGGAAAATGACATGCCAAGGTCTGGATAGTCATCTGTGCTTCATCTCCTACTCATGAAGTAATCATATTCTCAATATCTCATGCTGGTAGAGACAAGGTCTCCTATAGCTATGGACATGTGGTCCTCTCCTAGCTCTTTGAGTCTTTGCCTCTTTGAGAGTGAGCCCTCGACCATTGGGGATTAGCGGTGGCTCGATCCTCTGAAAGAAAACAGTAATGCTCTGCTGGACTCCCTCACCAATTGCCTGTTGTCTGTATCAAAGTCGTGCGTATGTGATATGCAATAATGAGAAATCGTCCAAAACGACACCGATCCTCTCTCCTCATGCATTGCTGTAAGGATCCCTCTATCTGGAACTATATATCGTAAGCTAAACATATGCAGGGCATCCCATAACAAAATGCTCCTCACTGTCCACCTCTGTCTAGAAAATCGGGCATATGCGATCCTCTCTGGGTGTCCTGCTAGCCCGACTTCTCGATCTCCAACTGGTGTGAAGATACTCAAAGCTTCCTGATAGCAACTTGTATGTGATGTGGCATATAGATTTGCATGTACTGAGGCCATCTCAATAAATCCTTGGTCTAAAATTTATAGGAAAAGCTTACGATAATGGAGCTTTTTCATTGGTAGCGTCTCCCCTGTTAGGATCCAAGTCCTCTGTATATATTTGTGCTATAGCTCCTGGCGTATGATCCTACTCCTCTCATGTAGAGAGAGTGAGTAGGTAAGAGTATGTGTATCATACTCTAGGGGCTGTAGTCGGTCCATGTCAAATCTATCACTGGCCAACCAATCTCTAGTCTTGGCATATTAGCATGAAGTATCCCTTGCTATGGCAAGTTCACGTGATGCTTGAAAAGCCATGTGCGCGATGCGGGCACTATCCATATCCTAGAGTCTATGGAGCAAACATACTGCTTGGAACAAAGCCTCGACTATCATCATGGGTGTAGCAAGCTATGCTCAAAATTTGATGTCATGTGGTACTGATGTCTTGCTACGTATAAGCCTAGAAATCATGAGTATCTGAGGTCTCTCCAGCAGTGTCCATATATGGTATGCAAGTCCTGGCCCCCAAATGGATGATCCATATATCAGTGAGGGTGTGACTAGCGTATCAAAATGCCGCCCTTCGTGCGAGGCTCTTGAAGGTGTGCCTGATGAAATTGCCTCTCCATCAATGATAGTGCTGCATATCCACGAGTGACCTGACCATGGGCTACCTGAGCCATCGAAAATGTACGTGACCTCAATGTAAAGGTAACCTCAAGTTAAACATATGAATCAATGACCTCAATGTGACCACCGGCCACTGTGAATATACTCTATCTCCGTATATGTGCTGATGTGCCAAAAATAAGGACCTTGGTTTTACCAAGGTTCACTGAGAGTCCTTGCTGTGAGCGAAAATCATTCAGTGCAAGTGACTCTATAATCCCTCAACTGACTCTGAGATCAAGACAATGTCATCAGCATATAATAAATTGTGGACAGCGGCTTTCCCCAACTCCACTCCTGAGCCACCACATTGCAAGATAAATTCAACAATCTCATCAATGTATATCCCAAATAAAGTAGGGGATAATGGGCACCCTTGTTTCACACTTATACTGCTAATAAGAGGATTGGAAAGCCCTCCTGGGCATGAGACCATATCAGATGCCCTCTCGTATAAAGCATAGATTCCCCAAATAAGATCATCTGTAACCCCAAGATCAAGGAGTCGTTTGAAGAGTCTCTCTCTAAGTACTGTAACAAATGCTTTGTGGAAGTCCACAAAGCAGCAATGCAATCTCCTCTTCCTCACCCATGCCTGATCAATCAGACATCTGAGAGTGAAGATGTGGTCAATGGTGGAAAAGGCACGTCAAAAGCCAGCCTGCTTTGGGGCCCGGAGACTCTCTTGCTCAGCAAGAGTGCTGAGCTCCTCCTCAAGAATCGCTCCATAGAGTTTGGCCAGGATGGGGCCAATCATGATAGAGAGGAACAAACCGCTATATTTACACCTGCAAGAGGCCAAAATGACCTGCGAGACCAGAATTTTACATAAGCAGTGAATCTAATACATGTATAATCTGGAAACACTAATAGAAAGAAAGAAAGCTTAGTGAAGTAAAGTGAAATGAAAGGCGTGTGATAGAAATTGTGAATAGCGCAGCGAGATCCGTGGAACTAATTATGTGTTTATGCCTACTGTCGTGGAAGTTGTTTCATTGAATGAATATCTGGAATGGATATCCGATCATCAGCAGTGATGCTATTGTCGATTACCTTTGATAAAGAATAGGTGCATGCTGGCTCAAGTCTACAGCACTTCGGGATGGGGGCTTGATGACTCCCCTAGACTAGAGGCTTTCTAGTTGATACAAAGATACAAGGATACAAGATCTCTAGAAGAGGCTGATGCTGTGCAATACAATAGATAATATAACCACCTAAGATATAATCCTCCATTTCAATCCAACGATGTGGAATCTCTCCTCAATCTCCTCCATGGTGAGAGTCCTCATGGGGAGTCATGTGTGGCGTGCTAGGATGATCCAAACCCTTCTCTATATTGGCTGCCTATGCTTAGATATCCTCTTGAATAGTTGTGGACATTGATATGTCCCTAAGTCTGTCATGCGATCAATGAGAATACCTCTAGTGTGGGTGGTAAGCAAGATTTGCTGACTAGTGCGATGACTGGTTGTAAATAATCACTTACCTGAATCTGAGTCCTCCTCTTTGATCTCCTGATATGAGTTTGTCTCTCCGGCTCCTTAGCTCAAACAAAATAAACCCAAACATCTCTGGTTGTGGTATGCCATGACTCTAGATAGTGGCCCAAAACCCTCTTTAAATAGACAGTGAAAATGACAGTATATCTCATAGTATGTAGGCAGTGATACATGTAGTGGAACCGTCCCCAATGGCATACCTGGCTTATCCTCTCTTCTGCAGGTACTCTTCTGTATCTACTGGTCACAATCTCTTAACTGATGAGAGGATGTATGCATCTGACCAATAGCATGTTGTACTGCATATAATAAGTGAGTGTCCATATATCTAAGCCTGGCGATAAAGCCATCTACTGTGAGTTGGAGGAAATGGTGTCTATAGAAGCCATCTTTGTGCTCAGCCCTTGAGTAGGCTCTATCCAAGTGCCCTTATTATTAATCTGAATAAGTCATGTCAGATCAATCTGGTAATCTTTGTCCATGTCAATGCAAGAGAGTGAGTCTTCAAAGAGTATTGAAATGGGTGCAGTCTTTCCATAGTAAAGCCATGTCTCTGAAACCAAGATGTCATTTGTGCTTACTTGACACTCACCAAGGTCACTATCCAAGAATCACCATTCTGGTTGTGGCATAGTGTGAAGTTGATGATGATGACCAGTAAACTCAAGTACACCAGTCTGATGCTGATGATAACCACCATAACTACTATTTGAAAGAGTATAAGGACTATTAGAGCAGAAAGTACTGTTCTCTCTCAACCTATATCCACATCTTATAGGAAGAGCCATCGAAATATGTAGCATAATTCCTTTTTTTAGACCATGCTACGTGCCCTTTCTACTGTGAATCAAACCCATGTAACTCTTCCTAGTATTTCTTCTATTTATCCCTGGAAACCATTTTACTTCTTTGTTTGTTTGACATAAAGGTTCACTTCTTTTTATCCTTTTGCACAAAAGAACTTGGCTCGATAAGGCTCACTTTTTTCTCTCCCTTTTTGTATAAATTTTCACTCTTTTTACCTTTCTGCACAAATTTCTGCACAAAGGAAGTTGCCTTGATAAATTCTAGGTCTCTTAGATTCAAATTTAATCCATGAATCTTGTGCATTGTACTTGAACAACTTGGTGCTGTCGTTTTGAGCACAATGACAGGCATGGCAGTAGGCTAAGAGCATTAAAGGGGAGAGACAGGCTGTGGTTCCAGAGAGCAAGATACTTGGAGAGGAGATATGCAAGCGATAGAGGTACCTTATCTCTAGTATTGCCTATCTTATGGCTGCACAGAAAGGGTACACTTTGCTGATGTTACAAACCACCTGGATTGCTTTCTCCCCCTTCTCCTCGCTTAAGTCTAGTGTAGATTAATGGGTGTGCAAACGATGGCAGTGATTCAAGGAATGTAGCCTTTTTAGTTTTCAAAAATTTAGTTGTTTCACAAAGATGGTTGAAGCAATCTGAGACTGGAGAGCATGAATGTTTGACAATATTATATGTATGTATTCGGACGTGGCCTGTGATTCTCTGGTGTTCAGGATTCCCATTCATAGATTACTTTTTTGTTGGTTATTTTGTTCTACCACATATGATACGAGGTCAAGATATCTCCAATATGCTTGTTGCAGGTTGAAGTTGCTGGTGACGTAGCATACGTATCACAGAATGCTTGGATTCAGACTATGACAGTTCGAGACAACATTTTGTTTGGTAGGCATTTTGAAAAAGACCGTTATCAGAAGGCAATCAGAGCTTCTGCACTCGAAAAAGACATTCAAGGTTTTCCATTTGGTGATTTGACGGAGATTGGAGAACGGGGGTTGAACATGAGTGGAGGACAGAAGCAACGTCTACAGCTTGCAAGGGCTGTATATAGTGATGCTGATATTTATCTTCTGGATGATCCTTTCAGTGCAGTGGATGCACATACTGCAGCTGATTTATTCAATGTGAGGATAGCAAAATTAGATGTGCATATTTTACTTCATTCTCTTTTGCAAGCATTGGGAATTTAAAAGCTTCATTGTACTTTCTTTTTGTTGTGTGGTCAGAATTGTGTAATGGGAGCGCTGGCTGAGAAAACTGTCATTCTTGTAACCCATCAAGTGGAATTCCTTCCGGCTGTTGATTGTATCCTGGTATGGAGATTCAAATGGACAAATTTTTTTACTTTATCTGTTCCGATTGAGATGCTCCTCACATGCAGAAGTTTTTGGCAAGTGTGGACAACAGTATTATGAATGTGATTGCTTCCTTTCTAAATTCAAAACTTATCGGTTATAGTTTCCATATGTGTGAGTCTTGGTGCATTTGAGTCTTCAACACGACCAAAAACTTATACTTGCATCATGGATTTTTTTCGAAAGAAAGAAACATTATCCATATAAGAGTTCTGGTTGTTTCTTGATACTCAGGCTCAGTGTTTGAGAACCTTTTACAGGGAAATATCTTCTTTATTTATTCAGCCCCACAATGTAGAAACCCCAAGATCTGTGTAGACAAGAAAAAGAAGTCTGCGGTACAGAATAATTGTGCAAAGGATGTTGTTTATACAAGCCTTTCAAACATAAGCAACAAATACAGATTATTATTCCTCAGATAAAGAGGACACAATAGAAGAAATGATGTTTGCCTAATGTTGATAGGTACTGAGCTGATAAGCGCGGAAGTAGAAAATAGCTGAAGAAAACCTGCAGCTGTTGTAGATCATTAGTTCGTAGACATTTACTTTTTGATCTTGATGGCTTGTAATTATTAGTGCAAAATTTCTATCTTTGTAATGTAGACAATAAGTAAAGACGCATGAAAAAATTGACTTATACAAGTGGATTAGGGATGAGCAGTAGACTATGGTCCAGCAGGTGGACCACGCTTCAACTGGCAAGTGGACCATGGTATAACACTCGACAACTGTGGCCATCGATGGGATAGGCTAAACATGGGTCTACTATTGGACTATTAGCCTCTGCCTAATTCAGAACCTCTCCCTAGTTCAGAACCACTGAAAGGAGCACTCGGCCATATTGTCAGATTCACAAGCTCCTGACCACTGGCTTCAGCAAATATCCAGGATACTTCCGAAGTTCGAACTGTCACACTTGGAAAAGGGCTATGTAAATCAGCAGTATCAAGGATGCAGGCAGATTAGAAGAGAGGCTCCATTCTGCTTGCATAAGAGGTTCTAGCTTGTCACTGAGAGAGTCCAATGGACAAGGTGTACCTTACTCTCTGCCTGAAAGGTGTGAGTGTATCTCCTTGTACCTGAGTCTATTGTAAATCAGTTCATATTCCTGTATCATTGTCTTAATCTATTCTCTGAATTTCCTTTATTTCCTGGACTATTTGTTGTTGCTGTACTTATTGATCGTCTGTGTAGTCTTGATTCACTAAGATATTATTATCTATGCATGGTTTGTCTATGAATGCGTTCCATAGTTATGTTCAACTGATCAAGCTACATATTGCATAGTTGTACCAACCCACTTGTGAGTAACTCCTACAGTTGGTCGTTTTGGCACACACGGTGGGACATCAGTTCTCAACAAAGCTTGGGAATTTCTACCTAGTCCAAGAAGTTCTAATACTTGTGGTGCAAGATTCGAAAAAAGGATTTTTTAGCAGAGTGGCAGTCAGGATGAAGAAGGGTTGGTGCCCACAAGTGTAGGAGATGCCTTGGCGATGGAAGATCCTTGCCTCTTGTCGGTGTTTCTGGAGCACTTCCATGCACAATATTTCCCTGACTGTCCGTAGCCGCATAGCCTAGTGGGCTGACGCCTTGAAGCTTGAGGAAGATGTCCTGAGTTCAAGTCCTGGCTGGACATGCCCATGAGTCTTTCATGAAGGGGTGCCTCTACCTTAAGAGGTTGTATTTCCAATTCATTGTTCTCTCAAAAAAAAAAAAAAAAAATATTTCCCTGACTAGGTTTGTAGAGTTATTCTCGTGTCAAGTCCCCTCTATTGTACTTTCTCTACTTTCTCCCCTTGGCAGTTAGCAGTTAGCAATATTCTCTTGTCCGTTTATCATGATGTTACTGCTGCGGTGTGATTTGCTCGAGATTGACACTAGAGGGAGTGTTGTGGGGATGACAATAAAGTTTGCAAACACCAAGAAGTGAAAAGATGCTAACGAAGCAGACTTACCACCACAGTAGTGAAAAGATGATAACGAGGCAGACTTAGATTGACAATCCAAAGTAACGAAAAGATGCTAACAAGACGAACTTAGATTATTGAAGACAAGATAAGTAATGACAAGTAATGAAAAGATCCTAACAAAGAGATCGTAGCTTTGTTATTGGTGCTCTTAACTCTTTTTTCATTGTCGTAAATTACGAGAGGGAATGAATATAGTGGGAGAGGGTGAATACAATGGGGGTCGACTTTGTACAGAACAGGTTACCAGCAGATTATGTTCCAAGTTAGAGCTACGCATAGCTAGATAAATGCCAAGGAAGAAGTACAATAAAAGAAGCTTATTGAAGATTAGCTCATAAACCTAGTTATGGTAGTTGTTGGAAACAATGTCAAAATAGCACAAAAACCCTTATTTTCAGCAACCCTAATTTTTGGTACTTAAACCAAATTTTGGTCACAACAAGTCAAAAGTTATTATTAGCTCATCACATAGTACTTGAGGAGAGCTTTCATTTGATATATAACATTATGCCATCAGAGGTCCAAAAATGAAATAGTAACCCTAATTTTTGCAGAAAATGTTTTTTTGCATATACCTCATCTTGAGATCATGAGCATTAAGAAAAGCTACTTTTTATCATTTCTCCAGAGTCCACTTCCAGATTATGACATCGTAGCCATTTTATCCTTGAAAAGTTGATCGCTTTTTAAATTAACGAAATTGCTTTTTGGAGTTTTTCGTGAGATTTTTCGCTTAAGCAGCTACAAACCTATATAAGAAGGTGTTAAGAGTCACTCTTGGTATCTTCCAACATCGGCTTCTAGCATACTCAAGAAGTGTTGAGTGCTCTACCACTTAGAGAAGGTGTTCCCAACTTTTGATGCAGATTTGGCGGAGATTTTGGAAGCCCACCATCAACTTTTGCTGAGTTTTGTAAGTAGCAAATCCAATTTCAGTTCTTCTATTGTTGATGTTGTTCCAAGGCTTTTTCCTTCTACTTAAACACAAGGAGGAGATTATCTTTCTATTTAAGTCAATTTTTGATTTAGGGTTGTTGAAACCTTGATTTCAGAATTAGGGCTTGCTTTACGGACAGCTCTAAACTATTTCTTTTCACTTCAATTGCACATACACATACTCTTCATACCTCTTAGGCACTTTATATACAATTTATTGTATCTAGAACCCTACATTTAACAGTTAAATACTAGCATGCATTCAATTTTGTATCATTACACACATTGTAAATTGACATTCATATTAAATAGTGTAAGTAAGCATTCAGGTTACTTTGACACTTTGAAAAATTGTGTCTTCTCTCTCTATTTCTCATTCATTTAATTTTGAGTCTTAAGGTGTGTATGCTGAAGTTCATGTGTTGGAAGATCCTGTAAATCTGTGAATATCATTATTAGGCCCCACCTCACTTTCGATATTTGGTACGAGAGCATAATTGGTATACACCCTTAACAAGATCAGTGATTATAGACTTGAAAAATGAAGATAAGCTTGAAGGAATGTCTAACTATCTAATATGGAGTTTTATGATGATCAATTTGTTAGTATCTAAAGATTTGTGGAATATTATCAATGGAAAGTACCCGAGACCAAAAAGACAACTAGGAGAGGATATTGCTTCATCTCCCAAAAGATCTGTTGCCCCAATTTTCGCTCAACGGGAGGTTATTAAAGAAGAAGAAGAAACTCTTTCATCATCTCGAGTCCGTGATACTACCAGATTACTTCCTTCAGAAGAGCAATCCAGATGGGATTCAAGGGATGCACAACCACTTTCATTCATTGCTATGGGAGTCAAGAGGCATATTATGCCCCAAATCAGGTCATGCAAATTCTCTTGTCAGGCTTGGTTGGAGTTAGAGAATCTCTATTAAAGTAGAAATCCTGCTAGGAAAGCTTATCTAAGGAGATAACTAGCCAACACAAGGATGAAAGTTGATGGGTCAGTTCAATCACATATTTTGAGGCTCAAAGACGTATGTGATCACTTAGTTAATGTTGGAGTCAGTATTAGAGATGAGGAAACACACTTTTAAATTCACTTCCATCTTCATTTTGTTCTTTTGTTACTTCTTTATCTTTCTCTACAAGAGATAGAGAGATTTCATTTGAAGAGTTGCACATCCTGTTAATTGAAGATGAAGATCAACAAAAGAGTATGAGAATGATGAAGCTATGTTATCGTCATGAAAAAGGTAAGAAGAAAAAGGAGACAACAAAGGAGGAGGAGAGTCCGTGAAGTAAGAAGAAAAGTAAGTCTTCCACTTCGTCTTCTACCACATCTATCTCTACTAAGTAAGAGAAGTCTATTTCCACTACATCTACTTCAAAGAAAGGAATTCTCCATTACTGTAAGAAACCAAGTCATTTCATAGCACAATGCAGAAAAACGATTTATAATGAGGAGAAAAGAGCTCCATGTAATAATACTGAAGATAATTCAAAACCTAAGTCTTCAAACAAAGAATCTTATGCATGTGTTAGTATTGAAGAATTAGCTTTTGATCAAGAAGCATTAAATACAATCTCTGATAATCCTTGGATTCTTGATTCTCGAGCTACTACACATATGAAAGATTGCACGAAGGTATTTGCTTCACTTTCTAATTCTTCAGATAGAAGAGTGACCATTGTAGATGATCATGATTTGGATGTTGTAGGTGTTGGAGAAGTAAACCTAAAGTCAAGAGAAAGTAGAAGTTTCACAATTTCTAATGTTTTTTATGTTTTAAAAATGAAGAAGAATTTGCTCTCAATATCTACTTTCTTGAAGATAGATATAAAGTTGTTTTAAGAAAGATTCATGTGAGATCCTCTCACCTAATGAAGAGCATTGTCTACTTCAAGGTAAAAACAAAAGTAGCATGTTTGTATTGTTAAAAATTTGTCATGCTAATGTTGTTGGGTCTTCTACACCTAAGGAGAACATGAAGTTATGGCATGCAAGATTTGTTCATATCAGTTACACAATTCTCAACCACATCAAAGATCAAGAAATGATGGAGAATTCGCCTACTTTTGCTTTACAAGATCATGCAGAATCATATGAAGGATGTCTTGAAGGAAAGCTTCACAAACTTCCTTTCAAGAAACATGGATACATTATAGCCACAAGGAAGTTGCAGATCATACATTCAGATGTGAATGGTCCTATGAGAACAAATTCCATTCAACGTTACAAGTATTTCATCATTTTTATTGATGATTTTTCAAGATATTCATGGATTTATGTTCTCAAAGCAAAGTTGGAGGTCTTTCCTACTTTCAAGAAGTTCTTAGCCATGGTTGAAAATGAAGCTTATTATGGTAAGAAACCCAATGTGAGTTACTTCAAAGTATTTGGTTCTCCAGCTTATGTTCACATTGAGAAAGAAGATCGTGGTAAGCTTGATGTAAAAGCCATCAAAGTTGTTTTTATTTGTTATGCAATTGAAAGCAAAGGATACAAATTCTATATTCCAGAAACAAGTCTCACGCAATGCATATATTTCAGCATGTCAGATTTATGATAAGAAGGAAGAGATTCCAGATTTCATAAAAGAAGATGACTGTGCATTTTTTAGAAGGAATTTCGGATTCTTACATTCAGCCATACAAGGAAGGTGATAAACCTTCTAAAACCGTTAAAGTTGTACTTGATAAAGGTAAAGAGAAAGTTTTATTTCTTACATTTATATCTAGCCCGTCATCAGTATCTCTTGAAGTTCCAACTTATGAAGTTGGAGAAAGTTCCAAAATTCAAGAAGAAAGAGATATTGAAGAACAAGAAGACATTGCACCAGTTTTCAAGAATACTCCGAGGTAGTTATAGTAAACTTGGAAGGACAATGATATAAAGAACTTCACAGGTAGAGAGAGAAGTCAGACAAGGAAAGAACAAGGAGGTCAAATAAATTACGCAGAACATTTTGAGATTCATAACATTTTAGCACCAACTTCAATTGAGAATGAACCAACTAATGTGGCTCATCCACCTCCAGCTAGGATTCTGTGATAATAGAGGAGATTACTCCAACACAATAGAGGTACAAAGGAAGATCAACAAAGAGAGGGGGATTTGTAGGGCAGCGGTAGTCTTGCTACACAAGGCTCCGTGCCCACATGTAATAGAAATCTTGAATGGAAAGTCCTTGCCTCTTTGGGTTCCTCCAAAGCATCTCGATTCTCTATCTCGATACTGATATTGGAAGTGAGGTGGACCCTAATAATAATATTCACAAGTTTACAGGATCTTCCAACATGAGCTTTA
This sequence comes from Ceratopteris richardii, assembly GCA_020310875.1. Classification (NCBI taxonomy): domain Eukaryota; kingdom Viridiplantae; phylum Streptophyta; class Polypodiopsida; order Polypodiales; family Pteridaceae; genus Ceratopteris; species Ceratopteris richardii. The sequence goes on along the minus strand of CM035438.1, from coordinate 121,146,531 downwards.
GCATGCACACCTTAAGACTCAAAATAAGATGAATGAGAAAGAGAGAGAATACACAATTTTTCAAAGTGTCAAAGTAAGTTGAATGCTCGCTTACACTATCTAATATGAATGTTAAATTACAATGTGTGTAATGATATAAAATTGAATGTATGCTAATAGAAAGCTGAATCTAGGCTGAATTTAGGGTTCTAGATATAAAAAATTGTGCATAAAATGCCTAACAGGTATGAAGAGTGTGTGTATGTGCAATTGAAGTGAATAGAAACAATTTAGAAATGTTTGTACATCAAACCCTAATTTTGAAATTACGGCTTCGGCAACCCTAAATCAAAATTTGATATAAAGAACAAAATAGTCTCCTCCTTGTGTTGAAGTAGAAGCCAAAAGCTTTGGAACAGCATCAACAATAGAAGAAGAACTGAAACTGGACTTGCTGCTTATACAGCAAAAGCTGAAGGTTGGCTTCGAAAATCTCCTCTAAATTTGCACCAAAAGTTGGGAACACCTCCTCCAAGTGGTAGAGCACTCAACATTTCTTGAGTATGCTAGAAGTTGATCTTGAAAGATACCAAGAGTGATCCCTAACACCTTCTTGTTGGAACATCAAGCTTACACTATGCTTGAGGTGGATTTGATCTACATCAAAGGCTATCGCGTAGAAAGAATATCCGTTGGAGAGTTCTTTTTTCTTATGCTCATTTATTGTATTTTATTTAGAGATTTTTGATGGCTCATTTACCGTTGTAAAAGCATTGAGCTTTACACATGTAAAGGTACAAATATAGAGCCCAAATCCCACGAATTTGTGGTGGTTGTAGTTGCATTCAATCAAGCAATCAATCACCTAAAAGTAGATCAATCAAGATCTTCACTTTTCCTAGATTGTAGGAAAGTGAATTGATTCCCTCCAACAACCATTTCCACCTTCATTTGAACTCAAATTCAACTTGTAAAAGTCGTGGAACACTCCTAGAGTCTATATAAAGACTTGAAATCACTTGTACATTACATGGAAGCAATATACATACACTTCTAACCATCATTGTCTTGTTCCTTCAATTTTCTGCATCATCTTCTTCGCCAACAGTAATCTCGCAGAGGCTGCTGCTCTCTCTCCAGAGCTCCAAATTGAGTGCAAGATGACTCATTGGAAAGGTATAAGTGTGTAGTTTATGCCTGTAAATTTTCAAAGCATTTGGTTCAGCAGATTTGGAGAAATCTGAGTTTTTCTTCCTCGGGGTCAATCTCTGCGTATTCCCGAAAAATAGGAAGTACCACCGGTGAATGTCACATTCATTCCTATAGCATATTTTGCTTATTCCTTATACTTTTGTGCATTCCATACACTTACCCCTATGTGTATGACTCCCATAAAAGGATTTTTTCTAATTGTAATCACGCTGGTCGTTATGGGCATTTGAAGTTCATTGTCTCTTCCATAGATAGTAAGTTTTTTGAGCTAATCGACCCGCGAACCTATCTGTTTTGTATCGACTCATTCTCCTTGATGCTCCAAAGTACATAGTGTGTTTCTTTGCACTTATTGCATGCCTATAAGGTCTATTTGAGTCTCCATAAGCTCAAGGGCTGGTCTTGTGCCGGTTGGCTTGACCAAACTTCGTCGCTTCAAAACGCACTTTTCTACCTTCTACAAGCTTCTCCAAGTTCTTTCAGTGGTATCAGAGTTAGATCAAGATGGGTGACGGCTTTCCCTCAATGATCGAGAAGCTTGATCGACACAACTACGCGGCTTGGAAAATCAGAATGGAAGCCTATTTGCAAGGTAGAAATCTTTATGGAATTGTAGCAGGTGATGAAGCTATGCCTATTCGAAGATCCAAAGGAGGACCTACACAAGAGGAGACAGATAAGCTCACACTTTGGTGCGCAAGGGATGCTCAAGTAAGGTCGTACATACTAAACTCTATCTCTGGCTTTCTATTACCACATATTAGAGGATGCAAGACATCTCAAGAGACTTGGGATGCCCTCGAGACTTTCTTTTCTGCTAGTACCAAAGCAAAAAAGAATCATCTTTGGAACGAGTTCAACCAAATGAAGAAGACGCCCAAACAAACCATCACAGAGTTTGTTACCAAGGTCAAAGAGGTTGCAGATCAGTTAGCATCCATTGGAGAGCTAATTGAAGAAGAGGTCATCATGAGCCAAATTCTCAACGGCATTCGAAGTGATAAGCAATGGAAATCCTTGACGACGGCTTATGATCTCATCATGGATGTGCAGACTCCAGCCTTAAACATCTTTCTTGGACAACTCTTCAATCAAGAAGCCAACAATAGCATAAAGGAAGGTAACTCTTATCATGGTAATTCAACTAGTGCTCTATATGCAGATAAGAAGGATAAGAAGCATAAAGGAAAGAAGAAGGAAGAAGATGAAGAAGAGACTTCTCATGCCAACTTTGCAAGAAAGAGAAAGTGGAAAGGGAAGAAGAAAGGACCAAAGCAAGACAAAGCCAAAGGTCAGAATGTTCAACCTTGTGCCATATGCGATAAGACCAACCACACCACTCAGAATTGTTGGTTCAATGGGAAGACCCAGAAAGGAAATGGAAGAGGTGGATATGGGAGCAATAGACATGAAGTCCAAAGCATAGACATGAAGTGCAAACAGGAGATGACACAAAGCACAATGTGGAGAAGATTGGTAATGTCAAAGCTTCCATGGTAGGACAAACATTCTAAGTAAGGTTCTCTATGTACCTACTATCACTAAAAACCTAATAAGTGTAGGCCAAATAGTTGAAAAAGGCTTGCAAGTTAGGTTCACCCAACATGGAGCTTTTGTGGAAGATCCATGTCAAGGCTTCAAGAAGATAGCCCGAGGTGAGAAGCATGGTAGGCTCTTTACTTTTGAAGTAGGAGAAACCAGGAACATAGCTCTGTTCAACTTTGGGTCTCAAACCCTAAGTGAGCTTGAAGTGTGGCATAAGAGACTTGATCATGTGAATGAAAGAACCTTGAAGGATATATGCAGGGATCAAAGTGTTCTAGGACTGCCGAACATATCAAAGGAACACATGATCAATAGGTGTGATGCATGACAGATTGGGAAGGCACAAAGACAACCATTCAACCATAAAGGCTACATCCACAACAACTTATTGCACTTAGTACATACAGATGTATGGGGACCAAGTCAAGAACCTTCATTGGAAGGATCAAGGTATTATGTCTCATTTATTGACGACCATAGTAGGTGGACTGTTCTATACTTTATCAAGAGTAAGAATGAAGTGTTTGATTGCTTCAAGAAGTATCTTGCACATGTGGAGAATCATATAGGTAGGTCACTAAAGAATCTCAGATCTGATGGAGGGGGAGAATACTTCTCCAAAGAGTTTGATGAGTTCTTGCAGGACAAAGGTATCAAAAGGGAAGTGACTACTAGGTACTCTTCTCAACTTAATGGAATTGCAGAGAGGAGAAACAAGACATTGTTTGGATCAACCCGAACCATGCTTGAAGAGAAGAAGTTGTCACATTATCTATGGGCAGAAGCTATTTCAACTGCTGTGTACCTTGTCAATCGACTACCATCCAAATCACTTCAAGGTATGACTCCTTATGAAACATGGCATGGAAGAAAACCTAGTCTTGGACATTGCAAGGTTTTTGGTTGTTTAGCTTATGTTCATGTACCATCACAAATAAGAGGTAAGCTAGATGAAAGGGCAACAAAGGCAGTGTTTATTGGATATGATTCAACTCAGATGGGTTACAGGTTCTTCAATCCTTCAACCAAGCAATTCACTACAAGTAGAGATTTTGTGTTTGAAGAACATAGGACTTGGTATGATGGAGACAAACAAAAGGTAACACTACCATAAGATCTTGATTCTGACTCATCAATTAGGAAGCAAGCATGATACACAGGTCCAGGATCCAAGAAGTGATACAGACGATGACCAAGATGAAAGAGAAAAGGATTACAAGCTATGGAAGTCAAGAGGTAAAGCAAAGATGCAAGAGGTTGGAGAATGCTCCAAACAAGCACCTAGAAGATCAGCAAGAGAGAAGAAACAACCAGAAAGGTATGCATATGATTCCACATTTGTTACGAAGCATTCAATCTACTTGGCAAAAGACTCTATTTCAGAGGAACCCTCGACCTATGAAGAGGCAAAGGGAAACCCTAATTGGGAAAAGGCCATGAACGAAGAGATAGATGCATTGAAGGAGATGGACACTTTGGATTTGGTTCCAATGTCACCGAATCAAAAGGTAATTGGTTGCAGATGGGTATATAAAGTTAAAAGAAATTCAGATGGATCAGTTTGCAGGTACAAGGCAAGATTAGTTGCCAAAGGATGCTCACAAACTCATGGTATAGACTATGAGGAAACATTCTCACCAGTTGCAAAGATGACTACAATCAGAACATTGATAAGTGTAGTTGCTGCAAGGAATTGGAGACTCCTCCAACTTGATGTGAAAAATGCATTCTTAAATGGTTGGATAAGTGAAGAGGTATACATGTCACAACCACCAGGTTTTGAAAACCCTAATCATCCATCTTATGTTTGCAGACTTAAGAAATCATTGTATGGATTGAAACAAGCTCCTAGAGCTTGGAATTACAGGTTGGTTACATATCTTCAAGATCAAGGGTTCAAAGCTAGCGGCTCAGATCCTTCTCTATTCATCAAAAGGGATCACAATGAGGTTATCTATCTATGTGTATATGTAGATGATATTATTGTGACAGGTGATGATCTAAATGGCATTCAAAGGATCAAGAGACACATGCAAGAGGAGTTCAAAATCAGTGACCTAGGTGAGCTCACATATTTCCTAGGTATGCAGGTGATATACACAGATGAAGGAATGTATTTGACTCAAAGAAGATACATTCAGGATCTTCTTCTCAAGTTCAAAATGGAGAACACTAAACCTGCAGGTACACCTTTGGAGATGAATCATAAACTTAGTGTTTATGAAGGTGAGAAAATTGAAGACATTAAAGAATATCAAAGCTTGGTAGGTAGCTTGATATATGCTACTCATACAAGGGCAGACATCTCATATAGTGTGGGAGTACTTAATCAATTCATGCACTCACCGAGAAGACCACACATGGATGCAGCTAAGAGAGTACTTAAGTATCTCAAAGGTGCAATCAACGAAGGTATATTCTATCCTTACTCTTCAGATTTGGATATCAAAATCTACTCAGACGAAGATTGGGAAGGAGCTAAGGATGATAGAAAAAGTACATCTAATTACTTAGCATTTGTAGGTTCGAAGCTAGTGTCATGGAGTTCCAAGAAGCAACCAACAGTGGCTCTATCCTCAACTGAAGCAGAGTACACAGGCTTGACCATAGCAACTCAAGAAGCAATATGGTTAAAAGCATTGTATACAGATTTGGGACTTGTGAGTTCCAAACCTCACATATTTGGAGATAATGTAAGTTCCATGCATCTAGCGGCAAATCCTATTTTTCATGCGAGAACCAAGCACATAGAAGTCCATTACCACTTCATCAGGCAGAAGCTCATGGCAAAGGAAATTGACATTTCCTTTGTTCCAACTGAAAAAGCAAGTAACAGATATGATGACGAAAGCACTTGATGGAATAAAGCTTTGTAGATTCAAAGCTATGGCAGGTATTCAACCTATCAGAGAATGAAGACTCAAGCATACTTTAGCTTGAGGGGGAGCTGTTGGAACATCAAGCTTACACTATGCTTGAGGTGGATTTGATCTACATCAAAGGCTATCGCGTCGAAAGAATATCCGTTGGAGAGTTCTTTTTTCTTATGCTCATTTATTGTATTTTTTTTTTTAGAGATTTTTGATGGCTCATTTACCCTTGTAAAAGCCTTAGCTTTACACATGTAAAGGTACAAATATAGAGCCCAAATCCCACGAATTTGTGGTGGTTGAAGTTGCATTCAATCAAGCAATCAATCGCCTAAAAGTAGATCAATCAAGATCTTCACTTTTCCTAGATTGTAGGAAAGTGAATTGATTCCCTCCAACAACCATTCCCACCTTCATTTGAATTCAAATTCAACTTGTAAAAGTCGTGGAACACTCCTAGAGTCTATATAAAAACTTGAAATCACTTGTACATTACATGGAAGCAATATACATACACTTGTGACCATCATTGTCTTGCTCCTTCAATTTTCTGCATCATCTTCTTCGCCAACAGTAATCTTGCAGAGGCTTCTGCTCTTTCTCTAGAGCTCCAAATTGAGTGCAAGATGACTCATTGGAAAGGTATAAGTGTGTAGTTTATGCCTGTAAATTTTCAAAGCATTTGGTTCAGCAGATTTGGAGAAATCTGAGTTTTTCTGCCTCGGGGTCAATCTCTGTGTATTCCTGAAAAATAGGAAGTACCACCGGTGAATGTCACATTCAAGTACCACCGGTGAATGTCACATTCATTCCTATAGCATATTTTGCTTATTCCTTATACTTTTGTGCATTCCATACACTTAACCCTATTTGTATGACTCCCATAAAAGGATTTTTTCTAATTGTAATCACGCTGGTCGCTATGGGCATTTGAAGTTCATTGTCTCTTCCATAGATAGTAAGTTTTTTGAGCTAGTCGACCCGCGAACCTATCTGTTTTGTATCGACTCATTCTCCTTGATGTTCCAAAGTACATAGTGTGTTTCTTTGCACTTATTGCATGCCTATAAGGTCTATTTGAGTCTCCATAAGCTCAAGGGCTGGTCTTGTGCCGGTTGGCTTGGACAAACTTCGTCGCCTCGAAACGCACTTTTCTACCTTCTACAAGCTTCTCCAAGTTCTTTCACTTCTTATATAATTTTGTAGCTTCTTTCACAAAAAATCTCATGAAAAGCTCCAAAAAGAAATTTTGTTAATTTAAAAAGCGATCAGCTTTTCATGCATAAAAAGACTACGATCTCATAATCTGCAAGTGGAGAAATTATAAAAAGTAGCTTTTCTTAATGCTCATGACCTAAAGATGAGGTATATGCAAAAAAAACATTTTCTACAGAAATTAGGATTAGGGTTTTCTTGCATTTCTTGACACCTCTCATGGCATAATGTTATATATCAAATGAAAGCTCTCCTCAAGTACTATGTAATGAGCTAATAATAATTTTTGATCTTATGTGACAAAAAATTGACTAAATACCGAAAATTAGGGTTGCTGAGAATTAGGGTTTTTATGCTATTTTGACATTGTTTCCAACAACCCCCCTTCAATGTCATAATGGCATAAGGTACGAAAAATTGCAAAACCATGGTTCTCTGTAAATATACCTCTTAACTGCCTTCCAATGAATCTTGTGTTGACTATGCATGAACCTCGATACTTGAGAAACTAGAGACTGAATGCCGGGACATGTATTACATAAATAGATCAAGCAACCAACTTCTTGACTATACAAAGTAGCATCAAAAGGTTATGAATCTTCGTCTTCCTCTAATGACACATTAACATCCTTAAGTGTTTGCATAGGCTTAGAATCCGTCATTTCAAACCGTTCTAATAATTTCTCAATGTATTTTTGTTGTGTTATGTAGATACACTCATTCCTGTATTTGAACTTAATCCTAAGATAATAATATAAAAACCTAAATTATTCACATTAAATGTATGCTTAAGTTGTGTTTTAAAAAACTGAATGTCTGAATCCTTGGGACCCGTCATAATCCTATCATCAATATATATGATAATAATAATAATCAAGACATCTCTGCTTTAACATAAAGAGTAGGAGAAGCTTCTGAATTTTCAAAATCAATAGATAAAAGATAGAGATATATCTTCTTATATGCTCTTGGCACTTGCTTTAAATCAGACAATGTTTTGATAAGCTTCCATATTAAATGCTCTTTACCTGTCTCTTCAAAACCTTCTGTTTGGAATATAGACATCTTCATTAAGATCACCATTAATAAAGTTTTGATATCTAACTGGTATACATTGCAACCGAAGAATGGAACAAGAGAAAGTAAAGTATTGTTCTGACTACTATCAATCTAGAAGTAGATGCAAAAGTCTCATCATAGTCAATTCCTTTCTTTTATGCATAACCTTTGACAACTAACCTTGCTTTATACTTGTCAATAGTACCATATGCTATTATTTTTATTTTGAAGATCCACTTAACACCAATTGCTTGTTTATCTTTTGATAACTCACAAAGCTTCCATGTTTGATTCTTATGAATATAATCAATCTCTTCTTGCATAGCTTTTTTCCAAACAGGACTTTGTAGTGCATAATGCCTTAAGAGAGAGGATTAGGAAGTAATCCTCAACCATGGCTTTTGGGGCAAGTGGTTAGCCATCACACTCCTAGTCGGGAGGTGAGTTCAATTCCGAACATTGGTATCAAAGCTTAGTTGAGGAACTTGGGGAACATGGATATTGGAAGCCTCAATCGTGGGCACTAGGGAAGTGCTTGACTGCGAATGAGTGGTTAGCCATCACATTCCTAATCGAGAGGTTGTGAGTTCAATTCGCAACATTGGTATCCGAGCTTAGTTGAGGAACTTGGGGAACATGGATGTTGGAAGCCTCAATCGTGGGCACTTGGGAAGTGCTTGACCACGAATGAGTCTGAAACTGACCAAGAATGAAGGCACATGGGCATTTGGGCACCAATGGAGGATGGGATAGGTCCATGCTCTTGAATTTGAGGCTAGTGGAGGCACTCAAAACATGAAAAGGGGCCTAAGCTAGATAAAATGGTCCGTAAGTGAGCATTGAAGACTATGCTAAGTCTAAGGGTAAAGGAAGGTCACATAATCTTAGGAGGAGGTGGATAAGCGAGGCCTTAAGAGTGAGGATTAGGAAGTAATCCTCAACCATGGCTTTTGTGGCAAGTGGTTAGCCCATCACACTCCTAGCCAGGAGGTGAGATCTACCTTGGGATAGCCTTATTGAGGAGTGAATGTGGAGTGAGGGTTTTGAGGTGAAGTTTGCATATGATGAAATGGGAGTCTACCAAGGGAGGCTCCTTGAGTTTCCTCTCCTTTAAAAAGGGAGAGAGCTTTTTTTTGCCTTGAGCCCCTATTCCAATCACTCATGGACATTGCCTTGCCCTTCGATCATGATCCATGATGGAAGATCTCTCCTTGAGATGTCATGCTTCACGGAAAGAGAGAGGGAGAGAGAGTGTGCGTGTGTTCGTAGTGAAGCATTGGCCATCTCTTCTAATGGAAAGACCCAAAGAGGAAGATGGGATCGCCCACGAGTGCATGTGCATAAAGTGTATAGAAAGTGCAAAAAGGGTACAAAATGTAGAGTGTATAAGAGAGTAAAAGAGAGAGATAAGAGGGTATATAATGCTTGAAGGAGTGGATAGTAACTCGCATCAAGGGTGTGGGGTGCTATGGGTATGCACTCTATATGATCAATGGGTGAGATACAAATATGATATGCATAGGGAGGGGAGGCTCGATGGTATCACAACCCACCAAATGCCTGGAGAGAGAGAGAGAGAGAGAGAGAGAGAGAGAGAGAGAGAGAGAGAGAGAGAGAGAGAGAGAGAGAGAGAGAGAGAGAGAGAGAGAGAGAGAGAGAGAGAGAGAGAGAGAGAGAGAGAGATTTTACGTCTATTAGAAGTCTGAACTGCGCCTATGAGAGAAATCAATGTTCATGGGTGTGTCTTTTGTCAATTAGGAAAGATGAAAACGCTGAAAAAATTTGGTAAAGCTGATTTAAAGCTTTGTAGTATGCATGTGAAGATGCCATGAAAGTGGGGGGGAGGGGTGTATGGAGCGCTATATGTATGATAATCTATATGGAAAAGAGTAGTACAGGCATGAGAATGCATTTGAGTGACTAACTAGCTCGATCCTGTACTAGTGCGTGGGTGTAAGATATGGTACATAGGTGGAGGTGGAGTCATGGCTGCCTGGATGGCTGCAACGGGAGCAGCCATCATCTCGATCGTCTTTCCTCCATGGCGCGATGGTCACAAGCCTAGATCTCTACAATCTGGTATCGGTGAAGTCTTGAGGCCGGATGTCCCATAGCACAGGGTCATCTCCTAGCTCTAGAGGTCGGAGCCTGTTGAAGGGTCATCCCTCTCAGTGTGCCGGCTTAGGGGGGGAGGGTTGTCGCACATCGCGGAACAAAGAAGTCAGCGAGCTCTGTCTTGGTTGCTTCTCTGGGCTTGAGTAGGGAATCTCTGTGACTATGAATCTCTACTAAGAATCTTGCGAGCTGTCGCGGGTAGGCTTCCTTGTAAACAAAGCTTCATATACGTCTTTGATGTCATCATTGTTGAGATATCAAGCTCAACATGTAATATCCAGGACGATAGGTATCACTTTTTCATTTCTCTGACATGTATAGTGGTCACGCCGGTATATGTCAAGGATACTTCATTGAGTTTTACTAGATTTATCTACTGAGAGTGATGGCATATTTGTTTCTTGCCAGCTCACTCATTCGCAGACATTAGGATTTTCCTTATGTACTGTGTTCTTTATATATTGCACTAGTTGTATTGTTGTTTTAGGTCATTCTTGTATATTCTTTTTATGTAGTAGTAGAAGAAAGAAGATCATTCTTCCTTGTCTTAATCCGTGTGTGCACTCCTCTTTGGAGCCAGTGTGGCTGTAGAGAGCTCGTGGAGAAGGCGGATAATGAAGAGTATGCAAGAAGGCATGGAGAAAACGTGTACCTTAGATTGCTACGAAAATTGGCATGAAGGTAGAAAATTCGTGTGAAAATTGCTCAAATTTCTGTTTCGGAGCCATCTCGACCTCTGTTTCAAACTTGCAAGGTGAGGCCCACAAAAATATGAGGTCAATTCACAAAATTGTAACTTGCGTTGTGTTCGGCAACATTCAATATTCCGGGTCTAGAATTTCAAGCGATTTCGTATGCCGTTGATAGAGGAAAACTGTGTTTGAATGTCAAAATGGGCATTGTTAGTTACACTGTCCAGTCAAGTATGGAGTGTCGACCCGATGTGAATAGGGTCACCTCCTTAAAAGAGTCTATAAATAGGACCTGTGGGATCATTTGTTGTTCTTTCCTCATATGAGGCTCTTATATTCTTGGTCCATGGTGGTCCCCCGGTGCACCCATACGGTGTGGGCATGGTGGTATGGGACACCAAGCCCTGGAGGAGACCATAATCCACTTTGCTATAGGCTCCTAGGCTCGAGGTTGGGGGCCTCCAGGGTTGGATGCTCTAGAAAATATGGTTGGGAGGTGAGTAGAGCCTTTAATTCTTGTCGAAGTTGGGTAGTGGAGTCATCCACTTGAACACTCCAACCTATGTGCCCAAACTACATCCTTGCTTGCTAAAATCTTATGGTTGCTGAAGTTAACTTTTCGAGAGTGGGATTCGGCTAGAATAGCTCTCTTAACCATTGTTGTTTCTTGATCGAGCCACATCTTGATCAAGAACTTCCTGAGCATATTAGAGATTTTTGCAAGCAACGCCTGGCTTGAGTAAGAAGCTTTGAACAAGTTTCACTAGCCCTGATCCTTAGATTCTCTAGTTCGGCAAGCGCTCATTTCACAGGTCAAGAAATAATTTTCCTTGAACCACTTATCAGCCAACCTCTTGAGGATATCGTGGAAGAGCAACATGAAGGTATCCTCCCTTCCATCAAGTTTTTGAAAGTTGTCACATGAAAACTAGAGAAGCGAATGTTGACATGAGAGGGTAGAGAGGAGAGCTCTTCATGGTTGTGAACCATATTCTCTGCATTGGAGTGACTTTCTTGTGTAGCAGCAGATTTTACGATGACAGTAGTGTGTGAGGGGAGTGGATATGGGGCTCTAAGAAGTGAGTCGTGAGCTTGCCCTGTTCATATGAAAATGTGTCGAATGGTATCGTTGTATCTGTTTGTCATATCGTACGTGCTAAATTTGTGGCCCATAGTGGGAGTCCTTAAGAAGAGGGAGACTTTGTTCACGAAGTAACCAAGAGGATAACACAACAGTAGTTACTAAAGGCAACCATAACAACACTAACACCAATTGAACTATATGTGAATGATGGAACCCAAAAGAGAGGATGCTATGAACAGTGTTTCACAAGGCTTCATTCGTGTGAAAACTAGCATTGTTATTGCTCTTTAGCACAAGATTACAATGTTGGACATTGTGTTTGCAAGCGGAATATGATAGAGGTCCGTTCTAGGAGTGAGTGTGATATGGGCACCAACCCATAGGGAGCATCAACTGCCAACCACGCCTTTCCTTAGAGTATGAACCAATTACACACAACTCATGCATGCACAAGTGCCTATAGAGAGTATTCATGTGCTGAATGCTAAATGATTATATTGATTATGTGATAACGATGAAGCTCCTAAGGTGATCCTAAGATGAAGATCCAGTGTTCCTTTGGCTCTTGGTTTTCTCCCATTTTAGGGCTTTAAATAGCTTTTCTTCGAAGTGTCCTATGTACACCTGTGTCACCTTTTTTTCTTCATGATGGTTCAATCCCTCGAATTCATGAGAATTTGTGACCTCAACTTTGTGTCTTTCAGATGCTTTCTTTTCCATGATGGATATCCGAATCTTCATTAGTTCCCATGAAGATCCAGTGTTCCTTTGGCTCTTGGTTTTGTCCCATTTTAGGGCTTTAAATAGCTTTTCTTCGAAGTGTCCTATGTACACCTGTGTCACCTTTTTTTCTTCATGATGGTTCAATCCCTCGAATTCATGAGAATTTGTGACCTCAACTTTGTGTCTTTCAGATGCTTTCTTTTCCATGATGGATATCCGAATCTTCATTAGTTCCCATGAACTATGTTGCCATGTCTGAGAAGTCTTGAAGTCTTGAAATGCATGCCAAGCTTTCCCCCCTTTTCCCCAACATGTGTGAGAGTGGCCTCTGGAGATTTCTCTTATAAGCTTGTGGAGGAGAGAGAAGCGTGCATAAGAGACCTCGGGATGCCTGCAATCTTAGAAAGAAAATATCTATTTTTTTATTTAGTTATTTGGTTTTTATTTATTTATTTATTTTTTTGAGATGAGCACATACAGCTAGCTTGCTTGGTGTGCAGTAAGTGAGCTTACAAGGTCAGAAGCTAGTGAGCTTGTTTGGTCGGTAGCTTGGAATCTCAATCGGTAAGCCATTGAAGGTCTCCAGGTTAGCTATTTGCTATGTTGGTTGTTCGCTAGATCGATTGCTTGCTATGTTACATCCTTTCCAGGTTGGTTGCTCTCAAGTCTCTAGGTAGGTTTCTTGCTAGGTAGGTTGCTCTCTAGGTAGGCGGTTGGCTATGTAGCTCTGTAACGAGCTAGGTAGGCAGGCAGGCATGTAGACAGGTATGTATGTAGGTAAGCAGGCAGGCAGGTAAGCAAGTAGGGCCGGTCGCTAGGTAGATATGTAGCTAGATAGGTAGATAGCTAGGTAGATAGGCAGATTATAGATTATAGGTTGCTCTCTAGGTAGGTGGTTGGCTATGTAGCTTTGTAATGAGCTAGGTAGGTAGGCAGGCATGCATGTAGACAGGTATGTATGTAGGTAGCCAGGCAGGCAGGTAGGCAAGTAGGCAGGTGGCTAGGTAGATATGTAGCTAGATAGGTAGATAGCTAGGTAGATAGGCAGATTGTAGATTATAGGTAGGCAGATGTATTTTAGATTATAGAAAGGTGGATAGATTATCTGGAGGATGTCTTCTTAGTTCATTTATGAACAAGAAATCATAGCCCAAAAGACTGGTAAACAAGAGGTTTTATCTTAACTTTAAAGAATCATGTTAGTTCGCTAAAGAATATGGTTCCCAATGTTAAGTCTCTTGAGCGGTGACTGAACAAACGATGTGCACATTAAAGCATTCCTAGACTTCCAAATGTACTGGAACATTCGAAGTTGGAGCTGATTTATAATTCAGATAACATCTTGATCATAATGCTTATACGTGTGAATCGTGATGATACTTCCATTTGTTGGGTAAGAACCACTAGAATTGCTAGAATATGGCAAAAGTGAAATTTCAATGCCAATGGTATTCGCAGTCACATCTATGCTGCTAATCTATGATCTGTATGCAGGATGCATGTAACATAGTATACTTATAAATCATTAATTATCTGATTTTCGGGAGTCAAATTGCAGACTCAAGGGAAAGGAAGGGGGTTAACCTTTCTGCTTTGTGTTGTTTAATATATCATAGTGAAAATGTTAAAATTCAGTTTCGAGTTCTGGAAATTACAAATATTCTCAATTTCATGCACAAATTGAATAGATGCTTGAGTTCTGCTTATCAGCATGCAGTTTTTCATTAGGTTATGCGAGAAGGAGAAATTCAACAGTCAGGTCGTTACAATGATCTCCTGCATGCTGGTGAAACGTTTGAACAACTTGTCAATGCGCATCAAGATGCATTGTCGAGTGTTAGCTTTGGAGAAACCGTTCGTACAGATGATGACTATGGTGAAAACAATACTCTGCAAAAGAGACTTAGCCGTAGAGCAAGCAGCAAAGCCAATGCTCAAAGTGAAGCTATGCAGCTTGTTCAGGAGGAGAAAGTGGAAACTGGAGACATGGGTTTCAAACCATACAAAGACTATGTTACAGTTCCCAAAGGAGTTCTGTTGTTCATGCTGATGACACTCTGGCAGATATTGTTCGTTGTTTTGCAAATTCTAAGCAATTTCTGGCTTGCTAGTGAGGTTTCTAACTCTAAAGTCTCAGGACGACTACTAGTGGGCATATATGCAGCACTCTCAGTTGCAAGTGGTGTTTTTGTACACTTAAGGTCAAATTTTATCATACGTCTGGGATTAAAAGCATCAAAAGCATTCTCTTATGGCATGATAAAGACCTTGTTCAGAGCTCCAATGTCATTTTTTGATTCAACACCAACTGGAAGAATTCTGAGCCGCGTGAGAATTTGAGGGTTCTGTTTATTACATTTGAAGTTATTTTCTCATTTATGTCTATGGTTTTGAGATTTAGTTACTCTGGCTTGCTCAGGTCTCGACTGATTTGAGCATCTTGGATCTTGACATTCCTTTTTGCTTTGGCTTTGTGATTGCTGGATCCATAGAGCTTTTGGGAGTTCTGTTTGTTATTGCAAAAGTTACATGGGAAATTCTTCTAGTGGCAGTTCCCATGCTTTATATTGCATATCGACTAGAGGTGAGTAATAAATATCCTGTTGAAATTTTTGTTTGAAATCAGTCTTTTTCTCATTTAAACCCATTTCAAGGTCTTTGGCATGTTTTTATTTCAAAGGATCACATGAATCATTGAGGCCTTGAAATGTTCATGTTGAGAGTGAAAAGTATTGCACCTCATCTTAGATGCACCTGATGTGTATTCTTCCTTAATTATGGTCTTTGTACATGCTTTAACTTTCTTGTTGACCTCCCAAAAATTTGGGGAAATTGATTTCTTTATTAATGAATAGTAATATACACAAGAATGATCTGTAAAGAATGGGCTCTCCTTGGATACTCCATAACACGTTCTGTGTGTTAGAAGAGAACAACAAACCCAAAAAAAGAAAAGTGCTGGACTGTAGACCAGCTTGAATGGAATACCAAGCAAAAAACAAGAAGCAAGGTAGGGCTTTAACAGTACACAGTTAGTACAAGAATCAGCAACCAGTTAATAACAGCATGACACTATGACCATGACAAGAGACAATCAGTCAAATAACAAATATACAGAGGCTCAACTAGTAAAGCCTTACTGTAACACAATTACAGAAAGCCACAATATGTCAAGAACTCTCAGGATTCTTTGCTAGCAGGACTTGTACAACATACTCAGGACATGCATGAGATGTCTATCCCTAGATAATTTGGAACGTACTCAGAGGAGCAGCACATGAATTTAGCCCAAGGACCAGCAAGGTTACAACTCCACTTGCATACTTTACAGAGACTACCTGCTCATACTCTTCTTCTAGCAGGGCTACACCTCTCTTCACAAGGCAGCACAAGTGGTAATACTCTCAGCTTGCAGGATACTCAGACTACTACTCTTGCAGAGATGACTGATGGACACACACAATCAGAGTACAACAGAGGGACTACAACAGTCCAGGCTCCAGCACACAAGAATAACCTGAGGACTTTGGACACAAGAATGAGCATAATAGCAAAAATGGGGCTGAAATTCTTATATAATCATTAGGAGTCCACTAAGTAGATATGCACGTACAGGACCCCTGCATGGTAGAGGATTCCTCTGCCCACTGTCACATGCCTGCACACCACAAGATGTTTTGGTTTTTTGGGTCAAACTTGCCTACCTTGTCTTGTTCTCCCCTTGGGCAGGTGCCCAACAGTGGTCAGTTACCTGTCCACTGCCAGGAAGTTGCCCAGGTGGGATACCTTCTGTCAAACTTGCCTACCTTGTCTTGTTCTCCCTTCATCCTGTACGCACATGCCATTAAATCCTTCAGATATGGTAAACTCCTGGTATGGTAAGTGACTTCTGTGTATACTTTGCCATGGCCAAATCAGATGAGGAGAGTGATCCTATGCTGAGGGAGGCAACTACTATGTTCAGGGGGGTGTCTTGCCCCCAACCTGCTGCCAGCACACTTAGGGTGAGTAGCTGTCAACTTTTGCCTGCGTGAGTAGGTGCGAATCATGGGCAAATAGGTGCCAACTATGGGTGAGTAGGTGCCAATTATGGTTGAGTAGGTGTCAACCATGGTGAGTAGGTGCCAACCATGGGCGAGTAGGTGCCAATCATGGGTGAGTTGGTGTCAACCATGGTTAAGTAGGTGTCAGTGGGCGAGTATTGGTGTAACCATGGTTGAGTAGGTGTCAGTGGGTGAGTAGGTGCTAACCATGGGCGAGTAAGTGCCAACCATAGGTGATCAATTGTACAATTGCCGGCCCGAGCCTCTGATGGGTCACTAACTGCTCAATCTCTGTGCCAGGTCCAAGGTGTAACCAACTGCTCATTCTGATGTGCCAGGTCCAATTGGTGACCAACTGCTCACCCTGACGTGCCAGGCCCAAGGGGTAACCAACTATGTATCTGCCGTGCCAACTTTTCCTTTTCCTATGTCTTTGGCAACCTGATCCTGGTTGCCCTGCATGTCCAGGCAGCCTCCACTTCGACACCTCCACCCTTTCAGGACACTTTACCAGCACTACATTAGTAAAATGAAGAATATGTTCTTTAGTGTTAGTGTCTTGCACTATAGCAGTGTTGATAATATGCCCTTAAAAGTGTCAGAGGGAGAGCCGTAGAAAATGCTTTCCTGTGATCAAGGCATTACTAGACTGCCAATTGTAGCAAAGCATTCAATCTCTGAGTTTCTACACAATCCACATTACACTGGTCTCCCACAAACAGAAGACGATGACCATTTTCTGCTCATCAACATGAAGTTTCTAGCAATGTGTGGCTTTAAGAATGCTCACAGATGGATCTGCATCTTGACCTACTATCCGTGCTTGCACATGCATCGGCATTTGATGATCAGAGGGTAAACAGATTCTGCAGGATGCATCTTAAACTTGAGTGCTTTTATAAACATAAATCAGCCTTTCTGACCCCTTCCCATGTTATGATGGGAGGACAGTAGGAAAGGGAAATAACCCTTGAAAGGGAAAGGACTCTTGTTTGTATGCCACTATTTGTTTGAAATAATTCCACAGAGTTAAAACTTCATTCTGTTATGCTGCAAGTTTTCATTTTTGCATATTGTTCCTGATACAAATTAGTTTGTGATTCTCAATCACTGAGACATGTTATGTCTAAGTTTAAAGCCTGATAAGATAGGAATTTTTGTTTTAATTTCTAATCTTATTCTAAAATAAATAATGTATCTGGCACCTCGGCATTAAAACTGGTTTTCTTGTTATTTGGTAACAGCGTTACTATGTGCGATCAGGGCAGGAGCTAATGAGGATAAATGCTACGACAAAAGCACCGATTGTTAATTTCTCTGGAGAAGCTATGCAAGGTGCTGCAACTATAAGAGCATTTCGAATGGTAGAGAAGTTCAAAAAAAAGAACCTAGTGCTGATTGACAATGATTCTAGTCTTTATTTCCATGCAAATGCCTCTTTAGAGTGGCTTATCATGCGGCTTGAGTTTTTGAGTAATGTTGTGCTTTGTGCGACTGGAATACTCTTGGTTATATTCCCAGCAGCGAGCTCAGGTTTTACTGCTTTCTATCCGAAATTATATTGAACTTTGAGAAATACACATGCAGATGGTCCATAAAATAACACAGTTGTTTGTTATTCGATTGGTAATTGTTGAAGTCAAACATTAACCCTTGCTTTTTGATGTGACTGGCAGGTTTTGCTGGCTTGGCATTGACATATGGTCTTTCGCTTAGTACGGTACAAGTTTTCTTTATGCAATGGCAATGTAAACTGGTCAGTTATATAGTTTCAGTGGAGCGAATTAATCAGTATTTGTGGTTACCAAGTGAAGCACCTGCTATTGTTGAGGGGAGTAGGCCTCCAAAGGAGTGGCCCACCAAAGGCACAATAATTTTGGAGGATTTAAAGGTTCTGAAAATGTTTTAACTTCACTGATATTATTTCCTTTATTGTCCATATCTATCTAGGAAAATGAACCGAAAACGATAATTATTTCCAAGCCAGGAAACATTATTGTGGTTCTGAAATGTGTGGTAATTGTTACTACAACTGTGCTTAACTTGGAACATGAAAATATGCTGTCATCTAAAATACACAGGAAAACTCAGTGAATCGTTCTAAACTAGTATATATGTATAATGTTTGCCAAACAAGGGCTATATTTAGAAAATTCCATATGTTTATCACTATTTACAGAATGGTTGGCAATCGATTATGACTTCTTCTGATAGAATTATTCATTAGAATCATCGAACTCATTAACTATTTGCTTGGGTTTGTGTTGTAGAGTTTGTTGTAGTATCTTTATTTCTAGCACACTGTTTATAAGTTCTTTTGGGCAATAGGAATCTGGCTAGCTATTTTTCAGCACAGTGCACCATCCTGGTTTATGGATTTTATCATATTTTTACATGTATAACCATTTTTTCATTATGTCATATTTTTGTCATTCATGTATGATATAATTTTACATAGGTTTGATTCTCTTGAGCAAAGGAGAGATCTGTTAGTTATGTTATGCTTTTATCTCTGTAAGTATGCTGAGATTGGATCTTTTAGGATGGGGAAGACATATGGATAAAGGTTTTTGAGATGTTTTGAGGTGGCGATGCTTCTTCATCACGTTAGGATTCAAGTGTAGAGGGGTACTTTGATTTGTCCCTTGAATGATGTATCCTTTTCTTCTTACTTTTATGAGATGCAATCCAACCTAGACAAGGTAATCATCGTGTTGGAAATGGGGTGGGCCTCAATAACAATAATTGCAGGTTTTCAATATCTTTCAACAAATGAACCTTAGCATACACACCTTAAGACTCAAAAATAGATGAATGAGTGGTAGAGAGAATACAGAACTTGTCAAGGTGTAACAGTGAGCTGAAAGCTTACCTACACTAACTGATATTCTCTCCCAAATTACAGTGTCTGTATATGACTACAAAACTGAATGTGTGCTAAATGTGTTCAATGTAGAGACAAAATTTGAATATGTGCCGAATGTAGTTACAAAATCTGAATCTAGACAGAATTTTGGGAACTAGATACAAGAGTTGTCCATAAAGTGCCTAAGAGGTATGAAGAGTGTGTATGTGAGTTTGGAGTGAATAGAAACAGTTGAGAACTGTTTGTCCAGCAAACCCTTAAACTGAATAACAAGAAAGATTCCTCCTTGTGTAGCAACAAAGAAGAATAGCTGAATATAGACTTGCTACTCACAAAATACAGCAAGAACTGAATGGTTGGCTCCAAAATCTCCTCCAAAACTGCACCAAAAGTTAGGACACACCTCCTCCAGAAGTTAGCAACCTCCAAGCTTGAATGATCCTTGCGTTGGATGCTTAAGAGATGCTAGAGAAGACCACTTCGTCCAAGAGATCCTTTGCCACAAGTACAAGAATTTGGAAGATAGTGGTTGCAAAGAAAACTACTATAGTGGACCAAGGTGCAGACCTCCAAGAAATCGATTTTATTACTTTTGCCACTAGTCACACCTTACAAATCCAAGGAAAAGCTATCTATCCCACTTCTTATCTATCTAATGTAAAATAGCTGCTGGTGGTCGCTGACTATGCCACCAAGTGGGCGGAAGTTCATACAACAAGGGATCCTACTTCTCATATGGTAGCTATTTTCTTGTATGAAAACGTTTTTTTGGCTACGCGATAGAAGCTACCAGTGAACAAGGATCTCACTTCATCAACAAGACTTTAATGGAAATATTCATGAAGTACAAGTCGTCCACAAAAAACTATGTGCATATTATCTAAGGGCTAACAATCAAACGGAAAGTACCAACATGGTACTCATCTCTCTTCTCAAGAAGATGTGCTATCTACATCCTTCTACATGGGGAACCACCTACTTAGGCTTGTGTAGGTAAATTGGACACTAGGGGTTCATTGGTAGGGAGAATGGGAATAAGGTTGAACATTGTGGCAGATATGCCTATAGTAGCTTACAAGACGAGTATAATGTGTGCGTGCTTGGGATTCAATAAGAATATGATAACCAAATGACAACCAACGATACAGAGAATGCTTGGGACTCAATAAGCGTATGGCAACCAACAAGAGTATGACAATCGATCGAGATAGAGGATGCAAAGAAGTATATACAAGTGGAGACGAGTGGAACCAAGTACAATTCATAAGGGGGATGAGATAGAGAATTCAATGAGGGAGGAGACAAGTACAAAGGGGTGAAGCCAAGTACAACGGGAGGAAATGCCAACGGAGCTGAGCCAAGTACGATGATGTTAAAAGGGATGCAGATGGTAGATGTGCCAAATATAGAGAGTTGAATAAAGTACGACGATTGTAGGGGATGATAGAGGATGCCCATGATAACTAGAGGAGCTAAGCCAACAAGTACTAAGAGCACTAGATGGGGACGTATCAGCTCCACCTTCGAAGGCAATGACCCTTGGGTATCCTGACTAACCTCTCATTAGATAGTCCCTTCACTTGAGCCTTGCCAAGGTCAAGGGACATAATTAGAGATTAGCAGCCTTCTATAAATATCTCACTATGTATTAATGTATCCCTCTACCTTGGAGAGATCCCCTTTTTACAGGATCCATGGTTTGGGTCTACATGACACACCTTGTCCTTCCATGATGGCACTTTGGAGGAGGAGTCTGAATCCATGAGAGAGGGGAGTGGTTGGAGATCAGATGGGATGTGCATTTGAGAAGCATGTACATGGAAATGGAAAGAGATACGCGCGGACGGGGGAGGGGGGGGGGAGAGGGAGGGAGGGGGGGGGGGGGGGGGGGGAGAGAGAGAGAGAGAGAGAGAGAGAGAGAGAGAGAGAGAGAGAGAGAGAGAGAGAGAGAGAGAGAGAGAGAGAGAGAGAGAGAGAGAGAGAGAGAGAGAGAGAGAGAGAGAGAGAGAAAGAAAGAAAGTGTTTTTACGTCTATTAGGAGGCCGAACTCGGCCTATGAGACAAATCGATGTACATGGGTGTATCTTCTGTCTATTAGAGAAGATAAAAGTGCTGAAAAAGAAACTGGTAAAGCTGATACATATCTCCGTGAAATGCGTGTGGAGATACCCATGAAAGGGGGGGGGTGTAAGGAGTGTGATATCTATGGAAGTCTATATGCAAAGGGGTAGTACAACAAGCATGGGAATGCATCTGAAACGACTAACTAGCTCCATCCTGTGCTAATGGGCGGGTGTAAGATGTGATACATAGGTGGAGGTGGAGTCAGGGCCATCGTGATAGCTTCAACGGGATCAACCATCATCTGGAATCGTCTCTCCTCCATGGCGCCATGGTGACGAGCCTGGATCTCTGCAATATGATGTCGGTGATGTCTCGGGGCCCGATATCCTCTAGCACGGGGTCGTCTCCTAGCTCGAGCAGCCTGAGCCTGCTGAAGAGTCACCCCTCTCGGTGTGTGGGCTGAGGGGGGGAGGGCTGGAGCACGTCGTGGAATAAAGAACTCAGTGAGCTGACTCTGTCTCCCTCCTGTATGGGCTGCTACAGTAGGCTGGAGTAGGGAATCTCTGTGACTCTGTATCTCTAGTAGGAATCGCCCGAGCTGTCGCTGGTCTCTAGAGTCCATGATCTCTTGGAGGGTGGGCTGCCCTGTAAATAGAGTCCCGTATCTACCTCTGATGCCATCATATGCGCTACATCTACATACAAAGTGCTCCTCATCCTCTATCTCTACTCTGCAAACCCTGCATATCCGCTCCTCTCTGGGAATGTCTGCGGCTCTGCCCGTCTCAATCTTTAGTCTATGTGATGAGACTCTCAACTGGCCAATCGCTACCCTCGAGCTATGTGGCATGTAAGTATCCATGTAACATGGCCGCCGGATGAAACCGTCTGCTAAGATGTCTAAGAACTTGTCTCGATAGTGCAATAGTCTCGATCCCATGTGTGGTGTGTGCCATGTCTGACTAATGTAGCGCTGCCAAAGATCCTGTCTCAACACAACATTCCTCTCATGACGGGAGAGGTGGATGTGAGGTGAGTCTGGGTCGTACTAAAAAGGCGGTAATCTGTCCATATCAAGCCCATGACTATCAAGCCATACTCTAACCTGAGTGTACCAAGCTCTCTCATATCCTGACTCGGATATCTGTATAGATGCCTCAAAAGCTCTGCGTGTGAGTCTGTCTGTAGGGAGCTCCCTCATCCTCTGAATAAAGCAGATAGTCTGGAATAGTGCATCTACTACCATGGGTGGTGCAGCTAGCTCTGCCCTGATGATGTCATGTGGTACCGACTGTTTCCCGCGAAATAGTCGCGAGATCATACGTACTTGGGGCCTCTCGATCGCACTCCACTGGGTGGCTGTGAGGCCTGGGGCCCAAACTGTCGCAGCATACATCATAGCTGGTCGGACTAGTGTGTCAAATAGCCACCCCTTCGTGCGAGGCTCCTCGAAGTGTGCCTGGTGACATCTCCGCTCTAACATGGCTAAAGCTGCATATGCTCGTGTGAGTCTATCGGTGGCTGCCTGTCTCATGCTCAAGGGGCCAGGTAAGCTCGTGAATGTGACTCCGAGGTAGACATAGGAAGTGACTACCTCAATCTGTCCACCGCCGGCTGTGAATCCTGCTCCATTCCTCACCAAGGGGGAGGTGTGGAAGATCATGACCTTGGTCTTGCCAAGGTTTACTGTCAAGCCCTTTTGTGTACAAAACTCATCGAGGGCATCCAAGTGGCGCTGTAATCCATCGGGTGACTCTGAAATCAAGACAATGTCATCGGCATATAATAAAATGTGGACAGGTGTACCTGCGAGGTCTGCACCCTCTCCTCCAGCTCGGAGAATGTAGTCCTCAATCTCATCGATGTAGAGACCAAATAGAGTGGGAGAGAGCGGGCAGCCTTGCTTAACACCGATGGTGCTAGCAATGACCTCAGACATACCTCCTGGACACTGTACTCTCCCGGTCACCTGCTCATAGAGTGCATAGATGGCCCAAATCATCCCTGATGGTATTCCCAAGCTCTGAAGGCGTTGGAAGAGCCTCTCTCGTGGCACTGTATTGAAAGCTTTGCGGAAGTCCACAAAGCAGCAATATATATATATATATATATATATATATATATATATATATATATATATATATATATATAGATAGATAGATAGATAGATAGATAGATAGATAGATAGATAGATAGATAGATAGATAGATAGATAGATAGATAGATAGATAGATAGATAGATAGATAGATAGATAGATAGATAGATAGATAGATAGATAGATAGATAGATAGACAGAGAGAGAGAGAGAGAGAGAGAGAGAGAGAGAGAGAGAGAGAGAGAGAGAGAGAGAGAGAGAGAGAGAGACCCACATGGAAAGAGAAAGGAAGGGGAAAGTGCATGCCACATATGAGTAGGGGAAGTGTCTTGGAATCTAGGCCACTTGGCACACTAGGAGGGCTCGTACCCTTAGGAGGGCTCGTACACTTCACATATTGGGGAATACATCAATTTTTTTTTTTTTTGGGGAACCTTTCTCAGAACTTATCCAAGTACTAAGGTACCTTAGTACCAAATAGCTTACCTGTAAGTACAACGTACATACTTGTAATTACAAGGTGCACACTTGCAAGTACAAGGCACCCCTCCAAGTACTGCGAAGTATGCTGCAATCATTGGAAAGTACATATCGATTATTAGAATAAGTGGAGCTCTATAGCGTGGTGTGGGCATACAAAACATCCTTTAAGGTAACCAGTAAACACACTCCATTCCAATTGGTACATGGTCTTGAAGTTGTAGCCTTGTTAGAATTTATGATGGGATCCAACAAAGTGTCATGGACAAAGGAAACTCTTAGATTCCATGTGAATCCTATATCTCATGATTGGTTCAGAATTTGGGGAAACTAATGCTTCCATTGCGTCCGGAACGTGCCAAAACCCTAAGATCGACTGTCTTCTTGCTTGATTCTGACATCCAGAGACCATGCTACAAATTGATGAAATCATCGATGACATCATCAATCCGTAACCGCCCTAGAACCGCCCTTAGGAAACCTATATAAGGAGGGGTTGGCCACATTCATAATCAGTCTTGCCAATACCAGTCTTGAGAGCTCAAGGAGTGGTGACCGCCAAGTAAGTACTCTCCAAGTTCCAGTTCCAGTTCCAGTTCCTGTCTTGTTTCTTGTTCTAGTCCTGTCTAGTCTAGTTCTTGGACATCCTATCTTGTCCTCTTGTAATCTCGTAGTACGAGATCTTGTCAAGTTCTTTCTTGTACTCAATTCATCTCCTAGAAGGGAGTTCTTGTAATCCAGACATCTTGTCTCATACTTATGATCCCGGGTTGTGGGATCTCCTGTATCATCTCTAGTCCAGTTTTCCATACCTATTGGTCCCGGGTTGTGGGACGTCTTGTATCAAATCCGTCTTCTTGTATTATTTTCCCTACGTGAGTGTTCTTGTAATCATAAGTGTATTTCCGTAATCTTGTCTAGTGAAGTCAGAGAGCACAATCTAGTGCTCCCCTGACATTTTGGCAAGACTATCTTCTATCCAAGACCAGGCATCATGGAGAACGCTTATGAATAGATCGTAGCATCACTTGAGAGTCTCCAACAACAAGTCGAAGACCTAAGTCATCGACAAACACAAGTCGAGATGGGACATCCAGTGCATGTAGGTGCACTCCTCCAAGAATTACAAGAACGAATCGGGAGTCTTCAAGCAAATCAAGGAAGTATTCAAGTGAATCAACGGCATAGTACATCATTTATGAAGGAACCCAAGATTTGCATGCCAGAAAAGGTCGATGGGGATCGCACAAAGTTTCGTGGATTTCTCCATCAAGTTAAATTGTACATCCGTATGCAACCTGATAGATACCCTGACGAGGCATCCAAGGTCGGGTTTATTGGAGCCTTGCTCTGTGGCCAAGCATTATCATGGTTTGCGCCAATCTTGGAGAAGAACATGGCAGTACTTCAGGACTATGAGGGGTTTCTTCGAGAACTCTCCGCCACATTTGGAGATGCAGATACAAGTCGAGTAGCAGAAACAAAACTTCGGAAGCTACGTCAAGGTAACCGCCCTGCCTCTACCCATGCATCTGAATTTAGGCAGTTGATATGTGATCTCACTTGGCATGAAGATTATTTCATAAGCCAATTCAGATGGGGTTTAAGAGATGATGTGAAGGACCTGTTGCTCACGATGCCAGAGGTTAAAACATTGAATGAATATATCATGCAAGCTATTCAATGTGATAACCGACTTTTTGAAAGGAAACAAGAAAAACAAGTAGAAGGAAGACCTCGCCAGTGGAAACCTTTCCAACCGACTATTAAAGATGAGTCCATGCCTGAGCCTCTGCAAATAGATGTAACTACGTTTCAGCCTTTAACACTAGAAGAGAAACAGAGAATGAGAGTTAATAAGTTATGTCTCTACTGTGGAAACCCTAGACATATTGCAATTAATTGTCCAAACAAGAGAACAAACTCCAGAGTCGCAGCCACCCTTTTAGAGCAGGGAAACGAGGAAGTCAAGTTGTAAAAGAGACGTAAAAGAGACCCTGCAGCCAGACCATGATATAAGAAAGGGTCTCATAATTCCAGCTACACCCATAGAAACATGTCTTGCACCTGTCAAGTTAATCCTGCCCAAGAAGACCCTTTCCCTTACGGCCCTAGTAGATTCAGGAGCCTCCTCATGTTTCATCGATGAAGGATTGGTTAAGAAACATGGAATTCCTGTACTTCGGAAGAACAAACCAGTAGTAGCTGAAGTAGTAGATGGACGACCTCTAGCATCTGGGAATATAACCATGGAAACCACACCATTAAGAGTACACCTTGGTGACCATGAATCCCATATATGCTTCAATGTAATATCGAGCCCAGTACATCTAGTTATCATTGGAATGCCCTGGTTAAAGTACATCTAGTTATCATTGGAATGCCCTGGTTAAAGAAGCATAGTCCGGACATTAATTGGGAAAAGAATAAAATCATCCGTCGAGATATCCAGAAGAACCCAACATATGTCGGAGCCAAAGCCTTCATACATGCAGTAAGGAAGGAACCTACATATATGATCTATGCCATACGAGCTCAAGAATCCAAGAAAGATGATCCAGTAGAGCTACCCAATCAGTACAAAGGCTTTGAAGATGTTTTTGAAAAGAAGAATGCAGATATCCTCCCAGAGCATAGACCTTACGATTATCCCATAGATCTTCAAGAGGGAGCACAACCACCCTTTGGACCAATCTACAGACTATCCCCAGAAGAACTTACAGAACTACGCAAGAACATTGATGAGAATCTAGCAAAGGGGTTTATCAAACACTCAAAGTCTCGAGCAGGAGCTCCTATTCTATTTGTAAAGAAGAAGGATGGGACTCTCCGGATGTGTGTAGACTATTGTGGATTGAACAAAGTCACTATAAAAAACAGATACCCTCTACCACTCATATCAGAGCTCTTGGAACGCCTTGGAAAAGCAAAATTCTTCACGAAAATTGATCTTCGAGGAGCTTATAATCTTGTCAGGATCAGAGAGGGAGACGAATGGAAGACAACATTTCGAACAAGGTATGGGCATTTTGAATATGTAGTTATGTCATTCGGTCTTACAAATGCTTCAGCTGTCTTCCAACATATGATGAATGATATCTTTCGAGAATATTTAGATGATTTTGTTGTAATATACCTTGATGATATCTTGATATATTGGAGAAGTGCTCTTTCCATAAGACAGAAGTGGAATTTTTAGGGTACATTGTATCAGATAAAGGAATTTTTATTGACCCTAAGAAGATTCAAACAATCCTTGATTGGCAACCACCTTTATGTGTTCGAGATGTACAATGTTTTCTGGGTTTTGCCAACTTCTATAGGATATTCATCAAAGATTACTCCAAGATAGTGACACCTCTTACAAAGCTTACAGGGAACTCCAAATTCTCATGGACCGAAGAAGCAGAAAAAGCATTTCAGACCTTGAAATCAGCATTCACCACTGCTCCAATTTTAGTTCATCGTGATTCTACCAAGCCCTTCTTCCTAGAGACAGATGCATCAGACTTTGCCCTAGGGGCCATTCTCTCACAATATGGAGATGATGGACACCTACATCCAGTTGCATATACTTCAAGGAAATTTTCTCCTCCAGAAATTAATTATGAAATTCATGATAAAGAACTTCTTTCCATAGTGGACGCATTTGATACTTGGCGTCACCATCTAGAAGGAGAAGCTCATAAAGTTATCGTGTATACAGATCACAAGAACCTAGAGTATTTTATGACCACCCGCATCCTTAACAGAAGGCAATCTCGATGGAGTAACTTTTTATCCAAGTTCGACTTTGTCATCACATATCATCCAGGACGGCAACAGTGTCAGTCAGATGCCTTGTCAAGAAGATCTTACCTTGCACCAAAGAAGGGTGAAGAGGCCTTTGATCAACAAGAGAGTGTATTACTCAAGCCTGAGCATCTCCAGTTAGCAGCTATCTCTTCAACCCATCCTGAAGATTCAGCCTTGAATCATTTGATCCGGGAGAATCTACCACAAGATGAATTATTTTGTAATGTTAAGCAAAAAACTCAAGAAGGGAAAATCCAAGAAGTAAATGAATTCCAGGAAAAGGACGGGTTACTATTCTATAAGAACCTATTATATGTCCCTCCAAGAAAGCCCAGGATCCAAGTACTTCAAGAACGTCATGACAACAGTGGAGCAGGACATTTTGGAGTAAATAAAACAATAGAACTCATATCTAGGGATTTTTGGTGGCCTCGAATGTGGAAGGAAGTCAAAGAATATATCCGAACCTGTGACACTTGCAATAGATCTAAGGTACCACGACATAAGCCTCATGGCCTCTTGCAACCTTTACCTATTCCAGAAAGGCCATGGGCTTCATTATCTATGGATTTCATCACAGATCTACCAAAGTCAGATAAGTATGATGCCATTCTTGTTATTGTGGATAGATTCACAAAGATGGCACACTTCATTCCAACTACAAAGGCAATCACAGGTGCAGCCACTGCTAGACTCTTTCTCAGATACATCTTTAGGCTTCATGGATTGCATCGTGATATTGTCAGTGATCGAGGTCCACAGTTCATATCCAGCTTTTGGAACAGTCTTTGCAAGCTCCTTGGTGTTCAAGTTAAACTATCTACAGCAAATCATCCACAGGCTTATGGACAAACAGAACGGGTGAATCAAGTCCAAGAGCAATATCTCCGTTGCACTAGCAACTATCACCAAAATGATTGGTTTGAGTTGTTACCCTTTGCAGAGTTTGCCTATAACAATAGTGTTCATGCATCTACTAAGCAAACTCCCTTCTTTGCAAACTATGGACAACATCCAAGGATGGATATACAACTCTCAAATCATATCAAGAACCGAGCTGCCAGAGACAAGGCCTAGTACTTGATGGACATTCACAAAGAACTCAAGGAAGAGATCCATAAAGCTCAACAACAATATAAGTACTATGGAGATCAACATCGTGTCGAGAATCCATCATATCAAATTGGGGATAAAGTATGGTTACTCAGAAACAATTTGCAAACTTCAAGGCCTTGTGCAAAGTTAGATCATCAAAGATTTGGTCCATTTACCATCTTGGCCAAGATTTATCCAGTCACCTTCAAGCTCCAGCTACCAAGTACCATGAGAATACATCCAGTTTTCCATGTATCCATGTTGGAACCATATCAGATTTCACCATTGAGGGGGGAGAGACCTAGTCCTTCACCACCTATCGAGATTGATGATCATGAAGAATTTGAAGTCGAGAATGTCCTAGATTCGAGAATATCCCGAGGAAGATTAGAGTACCTTATTCATTGGAAAGGGTATGACATCAGTGATCGTACTTGGGAACATGCAGAAAACCTTCAAAGTGCACCAATCAAGGTTCGAGAATTCCATAAGAAAAATCCAATGAAGCCGAGACTAGAGAACGTGACCGCTCCTCGTGGAACTCGTTGCTTGAGGAGGAGGTAATGTCATGGACAAAGGAAACTCTCAGATTCCATGTGAATCCTATATCTCATGATTGGTTCAGAATTTGGGGAAACTAATGCTTCCATTGCGTCCGGAACGTGCCAAAACCCTAAGATCGACTGTCTTCTTGCTTGATTCTGACATCAAGAGACCATGCTACAAATTGATGACATCATCGATGATATCATCAATCCGTAACCGCCCTAGAACCGCCCTTGGAAAACCTATATAAGGAGGGGTTGGCCACATTCATAATCAGTCTCGCCAATACCAGTCTTGGGAGCTCAAGGAGTGGTGACCGCCAAGTAAGTACTCTCCAAGTTCCAGTTCCAATTCCTGTCTTGTTTCTTGTTCTAGTCCTGTCTAGACTAGTTCTTGGACATCCTGTCTTGTCCTCTTGTAATCTCGTAGTACGAGATCTTGTCAAGTTCTTTCTTGTATTCAGTTCATCTCCCAGAAGGGAGTTCTTGTAATCCAGACATCTTGTCTCGTACTTACGATCCCGGGTTGTGGGATCTCTTGTATAATCTCTAGTCCAGTTTTCCATACCTATTGGTCCCGGGTTGTGGGACGTCTTGTATCAAATCCGTCTTCTTGTATTATTTTCCCTACGTGGGTGTTCTTGTTATCATAAGTGTACTTCCGTAATCTTGTCTAGTGAAGTCAGAGAGCACAATCTAGTGCTCCCTTGACACAAAGTGAGATATATAAGAAATGATAATTCCAAGCTATTAGTAACATCAATATGAACATATTGGAGGAAAGGGCGACAATCACAAGGTGAATTCCCGAAAAAGAGCAAATGAAGATGAAAGCTTGGCATGATCAAAATTTGTGGAAAATCAAAATCAAAGAAGGTTTTTTTTTTTCTATATTGACCTAGCCTCTACAACAAAGACGAGGAGAAGCTCTCCACTGGATGGAAAAATCCTTCTAGGTAAAGGAAATATTTCCTGAAGGGGTTGTGCATCGGACGGCGCGGATATTCCTCTATTGAATCATTCTCGTCTCAAACCCTATCAAGAGACAAATTGAGGTTAAAGAGATCAAAGAAGCTCCTTTTTGTATATGGACCTGGCCTCTACAACAAAGATGGGGAGCTCTCCACTAGATGGAAGAATCCTTCCGAGATAAAGGAAGTGTTTCCTCAAGGGGTTGTGCGTCTGACTACCTTGGAAGGTGCTCATATTCCTCTACTGAATCATTCTCGTCTCAAACCCTATCAAAAGACGAATTGAGGTTAAAGAGATCACTCACCTCTGAACATTTTGTGCATATGAAAGAATGTGGATAAATAATTGGTTGAATTCTTTTCAAGTTGCATTAGTGTGGGAAATTACCCATAGCTCTCATTGTCAATAAAACTCATCATCAAGTAGAATTCATTTCGCAGGCTTACTTGTTCCTTGCTCATTACTCAAGTATTTACTCACTAAAGGCTAGTAGTTGCCTCTTACACTCATCTTAGTTGCTCCTTATACTTATGTTGTGCAAGTTTTACAAGTTCGAAAGAATTACCTAGATGGGTCAAGTTAGGTGAACCTTGAGCGAGTAGATTGCTCAACAACATAGCAACTCCATGTACCAGCCTCTCTGGTGTCCTAGTCATTATTGTTGAGATCTTGGTTCACCCAATTCTGTCCGTGCAATGAAAGGAATATACTCGAAGAGTATACTTGGAGACTTCCAAATCCATACATAGTGTGATCACTCAAACCTGAAATGATGGAAGATAACTAGAGTGAAAAGCGTAAGCCAAATTTTCGAGGTTTCCCAATTCTATATATACAAAATAATGGTGCATTTTGGGTTAGTTAATCTACCAAAATGAAGTCAAGGCTCCTTAACCTATAGCCATAAATCCCAAATAAATATTGAGGGAAACCAAAAGGGTCGACCAAATTATTGTATTGACCAAGGAGAGTAGGACCAAATCGGAAAGGTCAGCATCATAAATTGGCCAAGTAGCCCAAGTCGGTTATTTGCATCATCAAGCAGTAACAATTATTTTCATCACTCAAAAAATTGGCCTCTTTTCATCATCCAACACTTCACAAGGTCAAGATACAATCGGCATGTTCTCTTCTTGGTACTTCCCATTCTCCAAGTTAATTGAATGTCACTTTCTATGAGTGACATCAGCTACATTCAATGATTGAATTTGAATTAATCATGAGCAATTATAGTCGACTAAGGCTGTGCCAATTATGAGTTTAAGTTAAGTGGACTAAGACTGAATTCAGTCGACTTGCTGATTTTGCTGATTGAAATCTAGAGGACATTGGTGATTGAGCAATCAAAGAGCAAATTGACCAGGTTGCAGAGGCTCTTTCTCCACGAGATAAAGCATCTCAAATATAGAAAAATAACACTTGTTCTTCTTCTTGTGTCTTTGTCACTTGCCCAATTAGAATCTGCAAAACTTTTTAGTAGAAACTTTTTAGAATCTGCATAAACCATTCAATGAATCTTGAATGGTTTATGTATGAACCTTGATACTTGGCAAACTGCAAATTGAATGGCAAACTGAAAATTGAATGGCTGGTCGTGTATTACATAGATAGATCAAACAGCCAACTGCTTGACTATATAAGGTAGCATAAAAAGATTCAAAGTCTTCTTTTGCGTGTAATGATACATTAACAGCCATAGGTGTGTGCATCGGTTTACAATAAGTTGTTTCAAAATTTTCTAAAAGTTTCTCAATGTACTTTTGCTATGTCATATAGATACAATCGTTCTTGAATTTGAATTCGATGCCTAAGTAGTAATGTAAAATCCCAAGGTCATTAACATTAAATGTATGCTTAAGTTGTGACTTAAATAGTTGAAGATCCCTTGGGACTTGTCATGATCTTGTCATCAGCATACATCATGATTATAATTAAGACATTGATTCTAATTTAACATAGAGGGTAGGAAGTGCTTGTCTCAAACCATAAAGTCCTTGATAAGCTTACATAATACATACTTAGTGCTCTTTATCGGGTTCTTCAAAACCTTCAAGTTATTGAATGTAGACATCTTCATGAAGATCATGATTTAGAAATAATGTTTTGATATCTAACCGGTATACATTCCAACTAAAAAAATGTAGCAAGAGAAAGAACTACATTTGTGCAATTCTAGCATTAGGCACTCATTTTCGATGGCCTATCTATCAACCTGATGTAAAACTCATTTTCTTAAATGAGGATCTTCAAAAAGAAGTCTATGTTGAACAACCATAAGGGTTCAAGTCAAAGGTAAAGAAGATTATGTCTACAGGTTACACAAATCACTCTATGGACTCAAAGAAGCTCCACAAGCATGGTATGAGAAGATTCACAACTTCTTTGAAGACAACGGATTTCATCAAAGTTTTGCGGATGCCAATCTTTACATCTACCAAAAAGAGCCTCTAATTTCCATCATCATTCTCTATGATGATGACTTGATCTTAATAGGATGAGCTAAGGATCGGATCTAGTTTATCATTCAGTGGCTTCATCTTTAATATTCTATGACAGATGTCAGTTTTCTTCACTACTTCCTTGGCATGGAAATTTGGAAGTTAAGGAAGGCATCTTTCTATCTTGGAAGAAGTATCATTTTGACTTATCGTCCCGATATAACATGGGTTAGTGTCGAATAGTCGAAGCACCCGAGCAGAACAGAAAGCATATACCTAAGGATGCATCTCAGCTTGTTGATGTACATGCATACAGACAATAGATTGGCTCTTTACTTTATCAAGTTAACACTCGTCCAGATATCTTTTATGCAGCTATTGTGCTCAGCTAGTTCTCCCATCAGCCTTGTGGGACATATTGGCAAGCTCCACAGAGATTACCTCGCTACCTTGCCCTCACCTGGCATCATGGTCCACCCTTGCACTTCATGTATGCATATAGGAGGGCAAGATCATGGGTCGAGATCCTCATTCTCGACGTTCTACCTCTGGTTATATATTCTTACTTGGCTTAGGTCCCATCTCTGGGAAACTAAGGAGGAGCCTACAATTGCCCTTTCATCCACAGAGGCAGAGTATTGAGCATCTTGTTTTGCAACATGTGAGACCATATGGCTTCGAAGATCAATATCTGATATTGGTATTTTCCAAGATATTCCTACTTGCATCCTCACCGATAGTTAGTCAATCTTGGCCATTACCAAGAATCTAGTCTTCCACGCTTTCAAGAACAAAGCACATTGAGATCTAGTACCACTTCATTTTTGAGAAAATCATATCTAGAAAGATTACTCTAGAGTAGTGTATCTTTGAGGAGAACTTAGTCGACCATGTTCAACTCTTGGTCTACCTCTACAACACTTGGTCTACCTCTACAACATTCCTCCTCTCCAAGATGGAGGTCTAGAGAGTATTGAGAAAATGGTTTTCTATTTTCATCGCTATTTCCATTTCCAAATATATCTGTACATCATTTTTATGAGTGCCTCTCCATTTGTATCCATTTTTTGTATTCCTTAGTTGTATTTAGGATACCTTTACATTTCTTTCTACCTTGTATTCATACGGGGATTATCCCACATATGATGTATCTTGAGAGACGACTCCAAGTCTATATAAAGAGGGTCTCTCTCCCGAGATGGAGATTGCCATGCATATGTTTCAAGAAATTTAACTCGAATTGGTGAAGATCAACAGTCACTCATTGACATGGAGTGTAGGCTATGAAACCATATTAGGGTCATTTCCAATGAGTACCTAAAAATAAAAGATCTCTCTTAGCAAAATAAGGAAATAAAACTTACTGAAATAAGATCAAAGAATTGGAAGATGAACTACAAGTAGTGAAAGCACAAATTGAAGAACTTAGATTAGAAAATAACAAAGGGATGCTAACAAATCAAAATCTGATCTATTTTGGTCCTGGATATTGGGCAATCCAGAAGAGGAAGAGCAAGTACATCATAGGCCAAGAAAACGGCTAGCAAAAGAATATACGTTCTTAAATATTTCGGAGATATTTCATCTTGAAAAGTGTTTTAGATTCATTTATGCATAGTAAGATTGTATATATTCAACCTATTTTTGGAAATGAAGTTGTTTATTGGTATCTTTTTGTAAATGCACACTTCTCTCTTAGATGGAGAGACAATAGTGGAGGGTAACCTCTAGAATATTTTGTTTTTTTATAAAGAAAATACCACCATTGGAAGGACTGGGCATATTGCCACTCTCCCAATTTAGTTGGACACCTGACTCGCCCAATTTTGTTGGTCACCTAACTCGCCCAATTTTTGTGGACACCAAACTTGCCTAACTTTTGTGGACACCAAACTCACCTAATTTTTGTGGAGACCAAAGTTGCCCAACTTTTGTGGATGCCAAACTCGCTTAACTTTCTAGTGCCAACCAAGGGAGACAAGACAGTCCAAGCTCTGACAAGACAAACGGTTGGCTGAGGGTGACAAGGTGGCTAGTGACTGGCGAAGCAAATCAGCACCACTCAAATTGGGCCACTACTAAGTGACAAAGTTTGATATTTGACATCTGATAAGTTTAACGGCAAGAGTGCCTTAACCTCTCATTAATCTTGTAATAGATTCCTCTTGTAATATCTTACCCCGTACCTATAAAAGGGTGTTCTTCAAAGGGAAAGAACACCATACATCATACACACACCATAATCCAACAACCATACCAAGAGAGAGACAGAGAGGGAAAGAGAGAGAAGGCGACCTATGCCCATGAGAAACTTGGAGACTTCTAGGAGAGTCAGACATCTTAGAGAGACTTCATCTTCTCACTCTTCTTGTGTAGCCAAGAAGTCCTTGTTAGTTGGTGCTAGCCAGAGGGTACCTTGGAGCGTAAGGAGAAGATTAAGGTGTGTAACTCTTCTGTAATAGGATTGTGTCTTCGAATTGTTTTTGAATATCCTTTTTAAGTTGTATTTTCTGATTCTGAGTAGCATTCCCTGTACCTACACACAATTTCACCACCTACGTACACTCTCCCTTTTGATTCACTACTAGTGCGAATAATTTCCACTATTTAGGTTATGGATGTGAAGTGTTCTCAAGATTCTAAATATAGTCCTCGATCAAATGATCCGGCCCAAAACCTTCACAATGATCTTTAATTTTTCTTGTGAAGGTCATGAAGATTTAAGGCAATCCTTCAGGAAGTTGTCACTACCACAATGTTAATAAGGACCTTTAGGACTTGGAGCATTTCTCTTGCATTTGCATTGAGCCACAACCCCTTTCTTGACATAGTAGATACCCGCACTTGACTTACGAGTCCAATTGAAGTTAACACTCGTTTGCAAGGTAATATGTCTCTTTTTGACACCATCTTCCTTTGTTGTAGCTATAATGCATTCCTATCATCATGGCATGGCTCTTGATATTCATTCCTATCATTAGGGCATTGTTATGAGTAGTTAGTATTCGTGACTACCATAGATGGTTTCATATGGATTAGAACTCTCTTAGTGCTCTCTCTTGCACACTTGATTGGGATAACATTTTGTGGTGGAGGAGATTGGTGATTCAACATAGACATCGATGGCTCTTGGCTTCCTTTGTCATACTTAGGCAGCCTATAATAAGATTCTCTATAAGGTTGTTGGTCAATTAGAGGATTTTCGCATGTATCTTTAGGTGGGTACATAGGCCTAGGTTGATATTGTAGTCGTTGCTATATTTGTCTATTTTATAACATTTCTTTCTAGAATGACTTGTCATTTTCTGCTCTATCTCACAAAATTGCATAGGCTTCTTTTCTAGAGGTTTATACTTGGGCATCCTACTACACATGTATAGGACAATCTTTTTTGCGATTTTGACATATTCAAAGAGGTTGAGGTCTTTGTGCTTTTGGAGCTATTGGATAACTATGGTTCCAAGGGCAAAAGACATGGGTTTTAAAGGTCCAAAGTCCCTTGAAGAATCCTTGGAGTTCTATGAGAAACCCTTGGGAAAGTATCTCCAAGTATAGACCTTGAACCCTTGAGTTATTTAAATCATTTGAGCTCCCATTTGAAGTGTCTCAACCTTAGGCTTGATTTATCCTAAGGTGTGGGAACCTTAGTCTTGAATTTTCTCTGGCATGGGAAAATGCTTTCATAGCATAATCCCAGTCTGTACTATGAGGATTTGTCAATGGGAAATGCTTTCGTAGCATAATTCCAATCTGTACTAGGAGGATTTGTCTAGGTAATATGGGGACGGGAAATTCACCACAGGAGAAACTGATTGCACTCATGGTCAACTTGAAAATTTGAAAATGCAGCAAGGGGAAACTTGTTAGAGTGAATGACAAGATCAAATGTCATACAGTTTTTAAGGATGTGTTTCAGATACTTTTTCAAATAAATTATTTTTAGGTTTGCTCATAGTATATTCAAATAGTGCGGATGCGTGGATGAAGCTTTAGGTGTGTTGGGCATCTTGATCGCAAAGTTCCTGTTAAGAATCTCAGTTGGAAGCAATATAATAATTTAGAATATAGAATATTTTCTAATGAATAATTTGTCACTTTGAATTTGTGGGGATTCAAGATGATGGCCTATGTTATCCTGTGATAAAAAATGCTTTAGCTATCTTCTTTGCTAAGAATTTATGGGTTATCCTTTGTGGGAGTCACTTTATTCATGAAGATCAGTGATGAGAAAAAGAAAACTAAGTATGGAGCAGGACGTCCATCTCCTGCTATGACAATGTAGGCCCATCATAGGATGTCATGGTGATCGGTTTAGGGTATCAGAGAGAATAAACTGCTTCATCCTTCTCTTTTCTATTTCCTTTTCAGGGGGAAAAATTTCTGTTTATAATGGTCATGGGGCGAGTTCTACTGACCATTTATCACAGAAGACCTCCCTACAGTTGTTCCATGGAGCACTTTGCTGCTAGACGAGGGAAAAACTTAAGGTGACATGCCTATGTTGTAAAAACTAATGCTGCTGTTGTTAGCATAGTTGGACTAAGATTATATCATTTTGTACATGGAAATTCTGTTGGCTATATGAATTTAATGATTTTATATGTAATGTGATGCTCTGAACATATAGAAAGGTCAAGACAAGTTTGTTGGGCGTTTGAAAGAAAAAAATTGTCATTAAAGTAGCATATATTGTGATTTTTAAGTAGTGGTTTCATGTCAATAAAATGACACTTGGTGGTCTTAGGTGCCAAATGGAGCTGAATGTTTTTATAACTCTTGAGTATGCAAATTTTCACAGGAGATTCAGTTTTGAGGATATAAATTCACATACCATATTGGTGCTGTTGATTGTACTTTCCAAGCAGATGCCACATGATTTTTGATGTCTTTTCCCCCCTTTTGGATCCTGTTGCAGATACGCTATCAGCCAACATCGCCATTGGTCTTATGTGGAATCACATGCACATTTGAGGGAGGGAAGAGAGTTGGTGTTGTGGGGCGGACAGGAAGTGGAAAAACAACTCTCATTAGTGCTCTGTTTCGCTTGGTTGAACCTGCTGGTGGTAGAATCATTATAGATGATGTCGACATAACAAGCATTGGGTTGCATGATCTGAGGTCCAGGCTTGGAATCATTCCTCAAGAACCAACATTATTTCGAGGAACTGTACGGTCAAATTTAGACCCATTAAATCAATACAGTGATGATGCTCTTTGGAAGGTGAGCCAGTATTATAAGATGCATAAAACATGTTTTGGCATGATTTTTAAGTCTCTCTTGTTCTTACCAATGTCATTTCTTCTCTAGACACTTGATAGATGTCAGCTGAAAGATATTATTCAAGAGTCTCCATTGCAACTGGAGGCTACAGGTATCATGCACTGGTCTCATACACCTAGCACTTCATTTGCTTTTCATGTCAATGTAGATACATTGTGTGTGTGATATGTCCTTGTGTCCAAATACAAACGCAGGTTTGGTATAAAGGTCTTTGATACAATCTTACATGACATTTATGTTATAGATGCCATCTTAAATCATATTCATAATATAAACTATGGTATGTACATGAGTTTCTGAACGACTTTGTATGGAGTTCCTTTTACAATGTTGCATACTAAAACATTCAGGCCTAACAGGTCGTGATGTTTGGAAAGGGGTGGATGTATGGACAAAAACTCTTCTTTCAATGTTAATGGCATAGAAGAGTCCTCTGTGCAGGCGTGTGTGCGCGGGTGTGCACGTGTTTGATTATATACAAACGATTTCAATGTGCAAAGTGCATGTTCTATGAGTACGCACGTGTCCACGTATAGAAAATAGATAAATCTACAGCACGCAGGCGCGGGCGAGCGCGCGCGCACACACGCCTGTGCGCTCATGCTTGCATGCCTGATGTATGCATAAATTAAAAGATGGATAAATGTGTGTGTGCGTTTGTATGTTAATGAATGCATGTTCACCTATGCGTTCATCTATGCGTTCATCTATGCATACAAGTATCATTTGCTTGTGCATTCTTTATTGTATCTAACCAGGATGGTGATTTCGGTGTAGTAAGTGATGAAGGCGAAAATTGGAGTGCGGGGCAGCGGCAGCTCTTTTGTCTTGGGCGAGTTCTACTAAAGGAAAGCAAAATTCTGGTACTGGATGAAGCCACCGCCTGTGTAGATTCTCAAACAGATGCTGTACTGCAGAAAATAATCAGGGAGGAGTTCATGGGTTGTACAGTTATTACTGTTGCTCATCGCATACCCACAGTTATTGATAGTGACATGGTCCTTGCACTTAAGGATGGTAAAGTTACCTGTTGTTTTTACTGTCTTTTACATCATCATTATTATTTTTTTAATGTTTTTGTCTCTACTATAAATGGGTGCATTTACACCTGTATGTACGTATATGTAGAGCTACATTATTTGCCGTTTCAGTTTGAAATACAAATTAAACGACGACAAATCAATCTCAACGCATGGGAGTGTACAAGTAGTTTTGTGAGAGCCTCCCCCATTTGGGGCCAGAAATCTCGATACGACATGTGTGTGTTTTTTGTAGGTAACCATCGGTCCTTAAACTACGAGTATGACTGTCAATAAACATACCATATTTCTCAACGGAATACTCGCAGTCGAAATGCATTTAATGTAATCCATTCTTTTTTTTTTAATATGAAGGAAGTTCGGCAATAGCCTACTCTCCCGGACTTGAATTAAATTAAGAAACAAAGGTACAATAGAAGGGGACTAGTGCCCACGGGACCCCCCGAATCCCACAAAGCAGGGGAAGCTTGGTTGATTCCTAGGTTGCATTACAAAGAAGGTTGATCACCCTCTCGTCGCCCTCATGCGGGACCCACTTGGGTTTGAGCTTGTTGTTGATCAAAAGGAGGACTTGATGGTGCCTGAAGGGGGGGGATTTCTTACTGTTGACAATCCTTTTGCCAAGGAGGAATAGTGATTTTTCAATCGACCACTCCCTGGGGGGTCGCCGAAATTAAGAGCACACCGCTCCCGCCAAATTTTCCACTGGACTTCCCCTCTGATTGCGTTCCAGAGAGCCGCAGAGCAACCAATCGCTTCTCCCAAAAGGACTTGTTTCCAACTAAGCTGTTTCTGAATTCTGATTTTCAGTCCAACCGTCTGCCAGATTCTGTAGGAGCTGGGGCAAGTAAGGAAGATGTGTGGGACATCTTCGATTGCACGGTGGCAGCGTTTGCACCACGGAGGGATCCCACAGATTTTGCTAGCCTTATGGTTAGTCCAAATTCCTCGATGAAGAATTTGTCATAAGAGGACAGACTTCTTAATCTCTATAAGTGGGTGCCAGATACCCATGAATTTCATGTCCCACCGAAGCCGCGTCCAAGACAAGCACCACTTCTTGTTGAGGCTGTGCTGGAGGTCCGTCGTTTCTTTGATGTTCGGGATTTTGAGTAGGCTATTTCCATTGTGCCATTTGAGACCACGCACGTTCGGAGTATCATGTCCCATGAGAAGGCGAGTTTTGTGACGATCCCAAGCGAGGCATCTGCTTTGCAAGGTGTTCCATTCTTCGTAGGAGATGTTTATGCGAGGGTCGATATCCTCGTAGTTGATCCAGCTGTTGGTGTCATGTTTCCAGAGGTGTTTCCATTTTTTGAATCCTTTGTTCCATAACTTCTTGGCATTTTGAATGTTCCACGACTCCACCCTCCGGATGCCATGTATCGGGAACCAGATAGAGTCGTTTTGTCTGATTCCGGCCGCCCACTTCCAGTCTTCGCTAATTCTTGTGAAGCTTTTGACTTTGTTCCAGCCCTTCCACAGGGAGCAAACGAGATTGGAGCCTTTTGGGAAGACGGGGATCGGAGAGAATAGCAGGGTCATGATGTCTAGGTTCTTCCAGTTCGGGTGCCCCATGAGGGCCAACTCATGCTTGTTTCTGAAGATCAGCTTGGCCCACGAGGCCTCCCTATTGCACCAAGCCTTGATCATCCATTTGGCTGCCAGTTTGTTGGCCATACACCCAATGTCTAGGATACCCAGCCCCCCGCTATCTCTAGGGCTGGTGCAGGTGGCCCATTTGATTTTTGGCACCCCCCTTCTGTTATGATCGCCCGTCCAAAGAAAGTTTCAATGTAATCCATTCTCTGTTTGGTTTGCGATAACTGTACTGATTATTTCATTAAGTAATCTTAAGCGTCCTTTCCCATGACCTCTAAGACATGTTTACAGAAGAACATTCTACCATTAATTTAGACCAAAAATATCCTGACGTTCTAGATCCGTGCTGTGTTCCAAAATGAGACGACGCTTCTCATGAAATCTAGCCACTGGGCACTGGCAGTTGTAAGTTCTAGACTGTAGGTAATGCATATTGTTAAGGGAGGAATCCATGTTCCATGTATGGCATAACATTTTACCTATATCGACCATGCCTTGTCGGAAATCATCTTGCTACTGATTCCAAAAAATAAGTAGCAGCTCTTCAAGTCTAGGTGTCACACCCCAAATGAGCATGCATAACCATTAGTTCCTTGGATCTCAATGATCTTCTTTCCTCATGCTGAATGCCAGGAAACTAGTAGCTTGGAACAAAGATCATTAGGGGAAAAAATGAGCCCTGCATGGCATTGTAAGGATCCCTAATTTTTATTTTTAGGGATTAAACTTAAGATTGTAAGTGATTAAGGGGACATACAATAGCAGGGTGGTTTTCTCTATTAAAATATAAGAGAAAAAAAGGCTTCAGCTATCTGCTCAGTCAAATTGGATTAGCACCATTGGATTTTTTCTTTTGGATGGATAGGATTTAAAGAGCATGGGACACCACAATGAATGCGTGGTAGTTTGCAAAGTAGACCTGTAGAGAGAGATTGACATTGGAGTAGCACAGAAGCCAAATTCGCTATCAATGTGAGCCTTTGATCTTCGAAGATCAACGTCTTGGAGAAGAAGGCGCTGTTCCGTTTGAGGCTATGCATCACATCCGTCTGATGTATCATCCAATCGAGTGGCTGCGAGCATTTCAAACCGATCGTCCTTTTTGCATGACTCTCGGCCGTCCGATGCTTATGGGATCCAATGCTCCACAATCAATGGCGCCTTCAGATAAAAGTGTTCATTTATAGCCCTCCAATATCGGGGCAATCCAAGGGTGTAGAACAAAAGGTGCCACGCCATATGTAGACTCATCCTCAATGCTTCGATGGGCAAACAAATCCTACGGCTCAAAAAAAAAAAAAAAATTGCGCATTTTTTCATGTCATTTCAAAGGGAACCACACGATTTTTATATGATCCAATGGCCTATATTTCACAGAGCCTTGACTTTCGCTCGAGAATACTATCCCTTGGATTCTTTGAAGCATCCAGTGGCCAAGATTGAAAGTTTTGAATTTTGAAACCACTCTCCTCATGAAAGCCACGAATTCATGGTGGTTTTAGAAACTTGACGAGCAGAAACCAAGGAAAGCCTACCCCTAGTCTACTAGATTAAGAATCTAGACTGTGTCCACCACCCTCTTCTGATTGGTCATCCTGAATCACTCCTTAATCTTAAAGGCCCATGCAAGGTTCATTTTTTCCCCTAATGATTGATCATACCATGAGCCATCGTATGGGTAGTAAATTCATCCCCTTCATCCATGCACTACTCTACGTTGCATCCAGCCTCTCTTCGAATCCCATTGTGTGTTTTAAACCATATTTTGTATATCCACAATGATCTAACTCTTTGGTATCAAATATCATTTTTGAATTTGGAAGACATTGGCATATCGTTTTGTTCGTCTGTCTATCCCAGCCCATTTTTCCCTGCCCGATCTCTTCCTCCTCCTCCTACGGTTTCGTTGCAGAGCCACAAATCTTCTTTCCAAGAAATCAATACAGTTGGAAGGAAACGTTGGTTTTTGTTCTTAATCGTCTCTTATAGCTTTAAAGTGTCTTCGAGGTAAAGAGTGTACCTTTAAACATTTTTGGCATTGATTGGACATCTATAGTTCTTTTAAGTTATCTGATAATATATCTAGTCACTGTGCTTAGCGATTGCATGTGATCGTGAGGCCCCTCCCAAGCCTAAGAACATGTTTGCAATGAAATTCCCCTGAGCATTAAAAGAGATTTTTGCTCAATGGACTTGTATGTTATCCCATTTCCCCATAATTTTTCTTCCAAAATATATCATTGAGATGCCCTAGATATTTATCACTTTGGAAATCATTTAAAACATTCTTAAAGCATTGAATCCTTCAAAAATGGACATCATTTTCCATTGAAAGTTCTTTTTTAGTAAGCGTGCTCTGCATTGGACATTCTTTAATTCTACAAAAATGTCCTCAAAACATTCCAAAAAGCACTTTATTGTTAATACTCATTATAAATGAGGTGCATGCATGAAGCATTTTCAAAAAGCATATGCTTAATATCTTTGAAATTCAAGGTTGACGAAAGTGTGGGTGCAGGACATCAGTGTGAATGCCATGGTCTTGGCTTTATCTTTCGCCTTTTTCTGCTGATTTTTTATTATTTTTGCTGGTCTGTGCAGGAAAAATGATTGAATATGATGTGCCTTCAAGATTACTTGAGGATGAGAACTCTCTGTTTGCAAACTTGGTAAAGGATTATTGGACACATGCTAATCATACAGGAATTAGCAAGAATTCTTGAATAACATACATTCATTTTTCCTATCTTAGGTTTTAGAGTGCTCCACCATAATTGTATAGTCAGATGATGGACTAAGTTGGTGTTGGATTTGAATCCATTGTCTATTACACATGGATATTGCATGGTTCCTGTATGAAAAAAAATTGTAAATTCTTTTTCAAATTCTTAAGGAAATTTCTTCTTTCATTTTACTGCACAAAGAACAAAATTATCAAAGGGTTTGTCGATGTGTAGTCTGGGATATACGATCAAGAGAATCATGAGGCAAAGGCCATTGATGCTTTACATGGATATGAACACATACAAATAAGGGGAGATTTCAATTTTCGCATAGTTGCTTTCATCAAGTAGAAAGTAATCATGTATATTCATTTCCATATTCATATACGGTACTCATGTGCATATGAATGTCGGTATGTATATGAGTAGGTTTGTGCACACTTGCATGTGTATATATATACACATCACAAACTGTGCATGCGTACGCGCGCATAAAAAGAAAGGACAACATTCACATTAATGAGAAATCAAAGTTTAAAAAGAATCATTCTTAATGGGGATTTAAAAGGTCAGAAACCGTAGATAATGGGAAAAGGGGTTTGAAAAGAGGACCCTTGACTAATAAACAGATCTACTATGTCAGCGCTCCCTCTCCTTGCATGAAGTTATCCCTCAGAGAAGGTCAAGTACATTCCCCTTAAGTGGCTGTGGTATAGGCTAGAGCATGCAGCATATTATTAGGAATTATTACAAATGGTTCATCCATTTGGAGAGGGAGAACCATGCAATGGGAAACCCTCATGGCTTTAACCAAGGCCTGTAGCTGATAGCAGGCAATTGTGATTTCATGGTTAGGCACATTAGGCAGAAAGCTCCCAAAAGCTTGAAAATCATGATTATGTATCTTCCCATAATCGTTTAGGAGACTGAGCGCGAATA
Organism: Ceratopteris richardii; assembly: GCA_020310875.1. Classification (NCBI taxonomy): domain Eukaryota; kingdom Viridiplantae; phylum Streptophyta; class Polypodiopsida; order Polypodiales; family Pteridaceae; genus Ceratopteris; species Ceratopteris richardii. Next base: position 121,102,058 of record CM035438.1, on the reverse strand, counting down.
ATCTGAAGGCCGTTGTGCCAATGAAATGGAAGATTCGCTTCAGATTCACTTCCAACATTAGAGGAACATTTTAGAACGCTGTGGTAACAACTCAAATTTCTAGGATGTTGCACAAATTATTGGGAGCTTTTTAATATGAAAACAATTTTATTTAGGACAAGATTTTGATTGCTCATAGTATGATGGACAGAGAAAATTCCCGGAAAAGATGTCTTTCCAAGGATTTTGTTATCTATTATTGGGATCATGTGAAAAATATCATTCTTAGAGCTTGCGAAGAAATTCAGGGCCCAATCAGAGTCCTCTTGGGCTAAATTGACCTTTAGAAACATGAAAGACCTTACCTTAGTTGGCCATCCTGGTTGGAAGGACATAAGTATCCTCACGCTTTTGTTCTCCCCCCACTCGGTGTCCCCTAAAGGCTCTAGCCTCGTGTGTTCCTTATGGATGAGCTGGAACAAGGCCAAACAATTCATCAGAATCAGTGATGAGTGGAAGTGGGTGGCCGGGATTAGACAAAATGACTCTATTTGGTTCCCGATCAACAGCATTAGGGGGGTGGAGTCCTCGAACCTCCAAATTGCTAAGTGGTTATGGAACAAGGGGTTCAAACAGTGGAAACAACTCTGGAAACAAGAGACCGACGAGTGGATTAGATTCGAAGACTTAGACCCGAGACATAGAGTTACGCTCGAGGAATGGACTCTTCTTCAGGGCAGGTGTTTAGCGTGGGATTGCTCAACTACCCGCCTTCTTTGCGGACAGGATCTTCCTTGCCTCGAGGGCCTCAAATGGAGCAATGGTAAGAAACTATCCAGAATCCCCAACTTCAAAGAGAACTTAGATGTTCATCACACCCTCAACAAGTGGTGGTGCCTTTCTTGGACCAAACTTCGATGGGAACTAAAGTTCATGTCTATTTGGCACCCCCTAATTGAGATCAAAAAGTCTGTTCTCATGTGGCAGATCTTGCATAAGGGTATGTAGTCCGATGCAAGGGCTAACAAAATTTGTGGGGTTCCCCCATGGTGCAAGCATTGCCATCGATCCATCGAAGACTTGGTTCACCTTTTCTTCGATTGCCCCAGGTCCCGTGTTATCTGGCATCACATGACACGGGTTTTGAGACTCACGAACCAAATCAATTGGCAACAGGCGCTGTTGGGTGAGGCGGTTGGCTGCTCCTCAAGGCTGTGGAATGCCATAAGGGGTGAGGCTCTTTGGAAGATTTGGAGGGAGTGATGTGCTGTCAATTTTGGCCAAACTTCAAAGGAATGGTCGATTGAGAAATCTTTGTTTCTTCTAGGTAAAAGAATCTCTTGTGATAAGAGTTCTCCACCGTTTAGGCACCATTGTATTTTTCTCCTGGAAGATAACAAGCTGAAACCCAAATGGGTCCCCCATGAGGGAGATAATAGATTTATCCTCCTCATTTGTAATGCCCTCTAGCTTACCGAACTTGCCCCCTACTTTGTGGGATTTGGGGGGTCCCATGGGCACTAGTCCCATTCAATTGTAACTTTTCTCCTTTATTTTAATTAAAGTCAGGGAGAATAGGCCAAGGCCGAACTTCCCTTTATAAAAAAAAAATGGACAAACTCAAATGATTTGAGACCTATGACCCTCATAGGTGAGGAAGCTCTAGGATTCTGCAAACCCAGTCCCAATTCAGAATTTGAAATGAGAGTCTTAGGCTTAATGCATTATTGCTTAGGCATCAAAGTACGGTGGGAATTAGGGAAGATTTTCATCTCTCAACAAAAGTATGCAAGATAGATTTTGAAGGAATTCGACATGGAGGATTGCAAGGAGATTTCTACACCTATGGAGGTCAACACAAAATTTTCTATTGAAGGTACTTCACCTCTAGAGGATATTGGAAGATATGGGAAGAGGATATTGGAAGATATGGGAAACTAGTTTGAAGTCTGATCTACTTGTGCAACTGACTATAGTAAGCAGGGTCTTTTATAAGCCTTGCCAAATTCATTGGAAGACATGTATGCGAATACTTGGGTATGTCAAAGGAACCATTGATTATGGTATTCTCTTTGAAGAAGTATAATCTCTAGTTGGATATTGTGATTCACATTGAGCAAGAGATATTGATAGTGGAAATTCAGTTTCTTGATATTGCTTTTCTATAGGATATGGGGTTTTTTCTTGGAGCGATAAGAAGCAATTGATTGTAGTATTATCTTGTAAGCCAAGTATGAAGGGGCATGTGTTGCAGCATGTGAAGCAGTATGGTTGAGGATCCTATGGCACATATGGATATAATGATAGAAGGCTACAAGGGAAAAGTGTGATAACCGAAGTTGAGCCTAGACTTGACGTTGGGTAGGGCATAAATTTCCGGGCCGTTAGGTTTCCATTCAAGGAGAAAATAAAGGCCTTGCAGTGTTGCATGGTTTTCCCATAGAACCTTAATGACGGGAGTGTTGTATGGTTTTCCCATAGGACCTTAATGGGGGGCTTGCCCCCTATTGCAGGGTGAGGGGGGCCTATCTTGTGGCCCACAAGGCCGAGATGGTAGGACTTTTGGCCATGGAGATATTGTTCAATTATATGTTTTGTTGACTATTTTGTCTCTGTTGAGTATGTTTATCTATACAGACGCCCATTGTAAAAGCTAGAGGAGTATGGCCTATGTGAAGCTCTATACACCATTGTGCACTAGTAAGTTCATCTAGAGTCTGTTTAGATCGCCATCTAAGCTTGATATTGGGTGTATAAGTGGACACCGCAATCTTTGTAGCCACATTTCTCTATCTTTGAGTCTCCGTCTCTCTTTTTCTATGTTTTTCCTCAACTCTATCTATTGGTCTATTCCATTGTGCTATTGTTTCTCATAGTGTAGATCAATTTCTTGATCTATATGCTCGATGTGGTGTGTCCTCTTAAGTGCAATATGCACTGTGGTTTACAATTTGAAGACTCAATGGGGAAGAAAAATAGCATATACAAGGACAAAATGAAATAAGAGAAAATGAAATAAGAGAAAGAAGCTGGAGTACAAATAGCCCAAAAGAGGATTAGGAGACATAAGCATACACCTGCATTCTCAATGCTGGACTTCGATTCTAAACATACATGCTCAAGAATCTAGTCTTCCAACTAGCTGTCCAAGAAAAGATTGGCCAATCACTGCTTGCCCACTACTCACTCAGAGTGCCAAGCTAGCTGATTCCAATTCTACCAAGTGGAGCACTAGTGGTAAGCTAAGAGCTCTACACACACAAAGAGAAGGCAAAGCTTCACCTCTGCATTCCTTTCTCAAGTCTCTCTGAGCTTCTCTGAGCCTGTTTTGTTGATGAAGAGGTCTACTTATATAGTTTTTTTGAAAGTGAAGGATAGCAAAAGGGGACAAAATTAGTTTCTTCTTTGGCAAGCTCTCTGAGACTTTTGACAATTTTGGTAATCTGGAAGTTTCCTTCTTGGTCCACTTTTCGTGCGCCGTCACTATCTTCCAAATCTTGGTATTCAGCGTTTTCCACCGTCCATGAGTTCTCCGCGCGCAAGTGGCTGAAAATTTAGACTATATGGAGATCTGGAAAATTTAGTTGCTTTTTTCAAGTGAAAAAGTAGACTAAATCAAAAGTACACCCTTTTCTTAAAAATTAGACTACTTTTGAAGTAAGTAGACTAACTCCATAAAATTGGTGAACTTTTGAGTAAGTCGAGTAACTTCTAAAATTTGACTAAAAAATCGACTAATTGGTCAACTTAGGAAAATTAGACAACTTCGAGATTTGGTGAACTAGGAGAATTAGACGACTTAGGAAAATAGTTGAAATGGGGAATTAGGCAACTTGGGAAAATAGGTGAAATGGGAATTTAGACAACTTCGAAAATAGGTGAAATGGGAATTTAGACAACTTGGGAAAATAGGTGAAATGGGAATTTAGACAACTTGGGAAAATAGGTGAAATGGGAAAATGAAATTTGGCCTTCTTCATGAGTTGGATCCCCCTTCCACCATTTTCTTGCTCTTCGCTTCTTCTCCTTCTCCTTTTGTTCGAGATCGAGGTAACTTGCATTGTGCTTGGCTTCTGCATCTTGAAAAGCAAAGTATTTTAAGGGTGTATCAAAGTACCCCGCTACAGGTTGCCCACCACTTAGACATTCTCAGTCCTCGGAGAAAAATAATACTCTTTTTTTCTTTTTTTTTTCCTTCTCATTCTCTTTTTTTTTTCATCATCATCTTCTTCTTCTCTTTCTCTTTTTTTTTTTGTTTTGAAATAATGTAAGTGAGAGCTAATATGGAAAAAGAAAGGAGACATTTGCAAGTAAAATGCAATACATGCTTCTTACAAAAGAAAGTAACAATAAAAAAGATGGCCAATACAAAGTAAAAAGAAACATCTAATGCTATCCACCCCCATTCCTAACTAGGGTGCGTTTTGTGCCGCCATAAAGAGCGTTTTTGCCTTGTCCTGGATATCTTTATAGAACATTGCTTCCTTTCGTAAATTGTCGTTCTCCTCTTTGAGTTCCTGGTTGTTCTTCTCTAGTTGCTTGTTGCGGTCTTCTAAGTCTGCGATCTGTCTGTGAAGCTGAAGTACTTGTTGGTTTGCCTCCCCCATAAATGAAGAGATCCCTTTGTGATAGTCATGGAGTAGTGAGATTCTAACATGGTTCTTGCATGAAGATTTGCTATATGGATGTTTTCTAATGCGGGAAGTGCATAAGTGGAAGAACAAGGTGCGAGTGGAGGTGTGCTAGAATGCATGGGTTGGGTGGAGGTGGAGTGCATATGTGAACTTGAAGGGGTAACTAAGATGGTTGGGGCAGGTGAACTTGGTGATGGCATAGGAGGTATGGAAGGTATGGGGATAGGTGGAACATGGATAGGTGTATGATGAGGTTGAGTCGACGGTGACATACGTGGTGAAGGGATGTGGATAGGAGGTGATGCATGTGGAGTGGAAATAGGAGGAGGAGATGGTGGTGGTGTGGGTGGATTATATGAAGCACTATGGTGAGTGTGGACCTGAGGATTGGGAGCCTTTTCCGCGCATATGTACGTGAAGATGAAGGGGGATGAGTACCTTTTGTTGCAGCATAACCTTGATCACCAATTGGAAGGGCTCGGATGTCTTCTAATGCATCGCCTTTTACTCGTGCTCGTTTTACCAAGAGCTTCTTTCTTACATGAGTGGATGTATTGCGCTTCATGGACGATGGTTGACCCACATTCTTCGGTATTTTTGTAAGCCTCGATGGTCAACTCTTTAGCCACAAGAGTATTATAGAAGAGTATACATGAAATTTATTTGTGTCTTTTTGTACCTGTACTGCATGCTTTCCTTTTTTCCATGATGGATGCCCATATTAGATGATGGAAGGGATATGGACGCATCCAGGCAAGACATAAAAGCGCGTCGTAAGCAGCCATATTGTTGAATGGAAACTTGGATTCGAACCTTCTTAAGAGGATAAAATACTGGCATGCACATAAAAGATGATAGTACCTTTCTGAGAGGTCATTCACGGCGAACAACTTCACACATTCCTCATATACCTTGCTGGTGTCGACTCTTGAGTATGATCTCCCTGGCATGAGCAGTTCTGATTCTTTCATCCCCACAACTTTGTTTACCATCTTCTTGGTAAGAGTTCCTATAGTAAAGTGAGGGAAAGACTCAAAGAAGTCAATCACCTTGTCTCTTGCAATATTTTTGGTAAGTAGTACTTTGGCAATCTCTGTGAGGTGCAGAGTATGCAACTCATCCGCTGTGAAGATCTCGTCCAATGATGCTGGTGGAAGAGCATCGTGGGCGATCAATGTGAGTGAATCTTCTCCTTCACTTGATGACTGGGCTGAACCGGAACCTTGCTGATATGGTTCATCATCTGAGTCATAATGATTGCTGCACATAGAATTCCTCAACGACGACGAATGGGACATGTTATTTTGCTAATAGTTGGATGCTTTTGTCTTCTTAGTGAATGCCCACTTTGTAGGTTAGTCAATTTTCACACTTTCTTGGTCATGAATCGGAGGCAAACTACTAAAAAGGGATCCTTGCGCTGATAAAATCGCTAGGCAGGTGGTGATGGAGGTGAAAACAGGGTAGCAGGGCAGTGATCGCATGAAAATGAGCTGATGTCGACTTATGAACTAGGACAAAAATTGACTATGCAATGACTTATGAACTAGAGAAAATCTACTTATGAACTAAAAAAATCGACTATGCACATCAATGACTTAAAAATCATGCGCTTGACTCAAAAAATTATTGACCCCTTAAGAAAAATCGACCAGGGAAAAAAAAATCGACTTTTCTTACATATCATGAACAAAAAAACAAATCGACTTAAACACTAAAAAAAATCGACGTTTTTGTTTTTTTTTTTTAAATCGACCCAATAACTAAAAAAACGACTTTTCCCACTAAAAAAAGATCGACTTTTTTGGGGAAAAACAATTCGACCTATCCAAAGAAAATCGACTTGTTTTTGTTATGTCAAAAAAGACTTATGCTAGTGGATAGAGATGATGGGTTGTATTGATGGGAACTTTGGTCTATCTAATAGAGCTAAGGGACATGGTATGTACACTATTCCTATAGTAGTGATTCATATCTCATTCTGATTCTCGGTAGGGTTTGAGACGTGAACGGTTCACCAAGGGAATTTGGATCCCTTCAAGAGTAGAGAGACGTATCGCACCTTGGGGAAGGATCTCTGTTACCTTATAAGGACCTGTCCATCCGATGGATAACTTCTTTTCTTTCTTGTTGTACAAGCTTGGTTAATATAGCACGACCAACGATCCTTCTTTGATCTCTGTCTTCCACAGATTCCTGTCTTTCCATGCTTTCCGCTTCATCTGATCTTTCTCGAGAGTTGAATCTGCTATTGTTCTCTTTTCCTTCAGTTGATGTAATCTGTTCATATTGATGTTACTCATGACTTGCAAACTACCAATCCTTGGATGTCCCACCCTGCTTGATCCTTTCAGAAATTCTAATGGAGCTATTGCTTCAAGAACATATACTAACTAGAAGGGAGTATGTTTCGTGGTTACCTTGAATGTCGTCCTGTATGCCCATACCACACCTAGGTAGGTAGTGCCCCATGTCAAGGGATGGAGATAGCACATTTTCCTCAAGAGCGAGATGAGTACCTTGTTGGTGCTTTTCTCCTGACCATTGGCTCGTGGGTAATATGCACATGATTTTTTGTGGAAAATTTTGTACTTCATAAATAATTCAGTTAGGGTTTTGTTGATAAAATGAGATCCTTGGTCACTTGTAACTTCAATTGGACAGCCATACCTATAGAAAATATTTTCATACAAGAAAGAGGCTACCGTATGAGAAGTGCAATTTTTTGTCGCTAGAACTTCTGCCCATTTGGTGGCGTAATCAAAGCTACCAACAAGTACTTCACATTTGTGGAAGAAGTGATGGGATAGATTGGTCCCACAAAATCTAATCCCCATTTTTGAAATGGTCTCCATGATAAAGAAATTTGCAAGGGTTGGTTGTTGAGCTTACTTGGTTTTGGTGCACAACGCTAGCAAGTGTCGCATGTCTTTGCATATTCTATTGCATCTCGAAAAAGATAAGGCCACCATAATCCTCCATGTAAAATCCGATGTGTTATGTGACCTAGATAATGGTATGCAGTTATTCCTCCATGGACTTCTTCTAGTATTTGTTGTACTTCTAGGACGCATCTCCTATAGATTCCATCATATCCTACTCGAAAAAGAGTATTTTGAATGATTGAAAAATTCTTACTTTCTAGGAGCAATCTTCTTCGTTCGAGTGGTGTGAGATTAGGTGGGCAGGTTCCCGTGGTTAACAAATGATGAACGTCCTGGTACCAAGTAGGGTAAGTGCTTGTCGTTGAACTAGTTCGAAGTTGAATTCTTGGAATAAGAGTAGCCACCTCCACACTCTTCCATAAATGTTCGGCTTGTTTAGCAAATATTTGATTGCCTGATGGTCGGTGATGACTGTGAAGTGAATTCCCAACAAATAATGACGGAACTTCTTGAGGGTGAAAACAATATCGAGTGCTCTTTTAGTAGTGCTATAGTTGCGCTGTGCTTTGGTTAAGATTCTGCTAGCATAGTAAATGGGTCGGTCAAGTTTATGTTCTTTGCTAGGTTGCGTGAGTATAGCTCCTACCGCTATAGAACTTGCATCCACATGAACATGGAAGGTAGCATTCCAATCTGGTGCTACTAAAATAGGTGCACTGACAAGTTTGGTTTTTAGAAGGGTGAATGCATTGTCTTCTACTTGAGTCCATTGAAAGGGTACCGTCTTGCTAATAAGTCTCGAGAGGGGCTTAGTTATCTCAGCATACATTTTTATGAACTTGCGATGATAACCGGCATGTCCTAAGAAACTCTGGATTTCTTTTGCATTAATTGGTTTGGGCATATGAAGTATTGCTTTGATTTTGTCAGGATCGGGAGCCATACCTTTTGCCGAGACTATGTGACCCAAGAGTGTCCCTTCGGTCACCAAAAAGTGACATTTGTTTGGATTGAGTTTCAATTTGGCTTCTCTGCAAGCACTAAAAACCTGTTCCAATTGGCAAAGATGATCAGTGAAGTTTTCTAATGGAGTAGAACATCTAGTGCCTGAAAAGGTGGAGAAGTCGTCCATAAAGATCCTCAGGAATTTCGGCAACAACGATCAAAAGATTCAGTAAACCACTCAATTGAAAGAGGCATGAGCATTGCATAATCCAAAAGTCATCTTAATATATACATACATACCCCATGCAATTTTAGCTTGGTCCTTTGGATGGATGAACACTTGGTTGTATCCGCTAAATCCATCCATGAAACTGTATAAAACATGACGAGCCACATCTTCCAAAACTTGTTCTGAAAATGGGGTTGGAAACCCATCGGGAATCGTAACCTTGTTGAGAGCCCGAAAATCGACACAAACACGAATCTTGTTGGATTGCTTCTCTTGGACTATTACCATTGATGATAGCCATTCAGAATGCTCTACTGGGACAATGATCCTCGCATCCTCTAGCTTTTCTATTTCTTTTTTTACCACTTCTACATACTTCAGATTAAGTCGATAAATCCTTCCTCTTACTGGCTTAGCATCATGAATCAAAGGAATAGAATGCTCTCCAAGATGAACATGAATTCCTTCTAAGTCATGGTAACTCCATGCAAACACATCCTTGAAGTTGTGCATGAAAGTGGTTACCTGATGGAGCAAGGACGGATAATCCCAAAGCCATGTTGCTAGTAAGATCGGTTGTGAGTGTTCCTCATTTCCAAGATTGACTTGCCTTACAGGTTGAGATGACATGGCTGATTGTTCGTTTTGATCTTCAAAAATGCATTGTGGATAGGCTGGCGATTACTCTATGTTGATTTTTGATTCCTTTTCTTGCATCCATGAAGGTGAAAGCTCTTTCATCCATGGTATGTCGGATGGTACCAGTAAGTCGTCTATTACAACTCTTTTATCCTTTCCTTGGGTCGAATCCTTCAAGACTCCTTTCTTTCCTCTCCTTGAATCCATGATGGGTTCTCCAAGCCCAAGAGTTTCTACCTATTTAGAGTTTCCTTCACAAATAGATATGCCATAACATGGAAAGGTTTCCATCCATTCCAAAAGATCTTGGTCGTCATTTATTTCAGTTTAATTACATGCTTCCGTGATAGGAATGTATTGTTCTTCGAGAATAGTGAAAGAATGAGCATTACCTCTATGAGATCCTTTTGGATCTAAGTGTACTTGTTTCTGTACCTTCCCTGGCAGGTTAGCTAAAATAGTATCATTTCCCCAATCATGCATGGCTTGGATGTGCCTTAGCCATGGCCTCTCTATGAGTAAAGGAAAGCCTCCATTGACCTGCGGTAAATTTAACACCATAGAATCTAGAAAGAATGTCAGCCCATCCATCTCTACCGGTACCTCCTCTACAATACCAAGAGGTTTAACTCAACTCTGATCAGCCAAGGTTATTGTGAACTTTGCTTCACCTAAAAGTTGGAGTCCAAGTGATTTGAGGGTAAAATCTAGCATGAGATTTATGCCTGAACCTCCATCGATTATTACTCTATTTATAGTTATTCCATATAGTGACTGATAGACATGGACTCTGAAGTCGGTTAGAGAGTTGATTGATACCTTTGTGAAGTTCTCGGAAATTGAAGCTTTCATCAGGTTTGTTGGAGTGTGCCCACCACTTATTGCAAGCATTGTCGGAGGAGACAATGTCTCTATGATCCCTATAACTTCACTTCTAAACCTTTCATCCAGTCTTAATAGATCATATAATGATAGCTGCTTGAAGGTGTTCTTTAATATTTCCTTTGTCTTGATGATGGATGGTATTGGCGAAGGTAGAGGAGGCTTGTTACATGAATGGATTTCCCTCATCGTTTGTTCAAAAACTTTGTCTATTTCCTGCAAAACTTCAAAAATTTTTCGTACCTGAGTCTTTTTTTTTGGAGGACCCTTGCTTCTGCTTTCTTTTTCTGGGCTCTAGTCTGCACTCCTTGTTCTTGATCCATTTCTTGCAATGCCACCACTCTAGCTTCTAGACTTGAGCTGAAGGATGGGCTTGCATTGAGTTCTTGATTCCCTTCTTTTCTCTGTTGTGAATCGGGTTCTAACTCTGGAGCATAGCTTGGGGTTTCTTTTTCTGGTCCATGATTGTGCAGGGAAACATCTCCATGAAGTTGACCAAGATCACTTAGTGGAGTGGCATGAATCTGGGCAAAAGCGTCGATTTCAAAAAATAGTCTAGTTTCCTGAATTGAGTCATCTTGGGAAAATAATTCAACTTCAAAAATTTGACTTTTTTAAGTAGAATATTTTTAAAAGTTTGGGCAACTTCAAGTTGACCATTTTCCAAAAATTATTCTACTTTATGAACGTGGTCATTTTTACAAAATTGGTCAAATTTTTTAGTCACTTTCTCCTCTTTTAAGTCGGCTTGGTGAACTTGACTATCTTTAAAAAATGGGTCAACTTCTTTAGGGGAAAGAATTCCTCCAAATTGCCCAGGGGCATCACACACATTCGGATCCTCTTTCTCAGATAAGTGCCACTGTGAGTGTACAGGAGAAAATTGCATACCTGGATAAGTAAGAGTGTTGCTCTCTTCGCTCTTACTTGAATGAATTGCTGGTTGCTTTCTCTTATTGAAAGAGATAACATTGACTTGGTAGGATGGAGCTGATCCGCTTGTAGAAGCCTTCTGCTTCGGACAGTCCTTCGAATAATGATCCATTGTATCTGGGAAAAACCTGCAAGGTGGAGATCCTTCTGGGAGGGAGCATTTTCCTTGAAAATGCCCATATTCGCCACATCTATAGCACATGATAGGATGAGCTGGTCTTCTAAATGGAGGTTTTCTTTCGTTAGAGGAGTTTACCTGATGAGTGGTATACATGCTTTTGACTTGAAATCTTGGAGTTGGTAATAGGGGCTGATGTACATATACACTTGGTGATGCCCAATTAGCTTGAATCCCCTTGAGGAAATAGCAATCCCTTGCTTCATGGCCTTGTTTTCCACAAAATTGACACACCAACCTCTCCGGACAATCTTGAGAAGAATGTCCCGATTTCTTACATAAGGTGCACCAAATCGATGTTTTTACCTCTTTTTGCATTCTAAGCTCCTCCAATTCTTGTCGTAGTAGAGCTAGCGCTTCATCCCTTCCTTGCCAAGCAGCTTTTTCCTCTTGCAAGGTCTTTTGTAACTTCAAGGCTTCTAACTCTCTTCTTAGTTGTGCAAGAGGATCACTTGTGAATTCATCTGTACCTTCATGTTCTTTGAACTGGAATCTTGCTACTTCGATCCTTGAGGTTGCAGCTTTGAATTCTTCCAATGATGCATCAGCTTGTAGCAACTCTCTAAGCTTTTGCTGAGAAGTTTTTGGTAGAGCCTTCTCTACCCATTTCTTGACTAGAAAATCCCCAGGATTGTGAGGAAGACGAGAAACTAACGACTTCACTCTGGTCATTAATTCAGAGAATGCCTCTCCTTTTTGTAGTTGAAGATTTTCCAATTGATCAAGAATGTGTTCCGTGGAGTTACCTGGGGTAAATGTAGTTGTGAAGGCAGTTTTGAAGGCATCCCAGGTGGTGGTGTGCTTCATCGTGTTGATTGTACCATCGATCCGTGAGACCTTCAAGAGTGGCCGGAAACAAGGCCAGGAAGGCATCTTCTCGCTGATGTAAACCCCTACTCTTACATAGGGAAAGAAACCTCCTGACATGATCATCCGCGTCCTCATGAGGAGCTGCCTTGAAGGAAGGAAATTTGATGTTGATTCGAGAGAGCAAGTTAGTCAAGTCATCCCCCATCACTGTGGCTTGTGGTCTTTGGTTGTCTGCCATGTCCGTCGAAGGAGGCATTGAGTACCGATCCGAGATGCCTCGCGATGATGATGCATCGGGAAACGGAAATGGAAGTGGTGGAGCTCTAGGAGGGATGTAGTGTAATCTTTTCCGTTGATAAATCTTTATGGGAGTCTTCATGGGACTAAGGGATCCTTCCTTATGGTTGGATCGAGTATGAGTCATAGACTATCATTCTAACGCTCTTCATCAACTCGATTCTTCTAAGGGTTGAACTTTCAACAAGTTCAAATTGCAACCAAGGTCCCACCGAGCATGCCAAAATGAGCACTTGTAGATCAATTTCTTGATCTATATGCTCGATGTGGTGTGTCCTCTTAAGTGCAATATGCACTGTGGGTTGCAATTTGAAGACTCAATGGGGAAGAAAAATAGCATATACAATGACGCAATGAAATAAGAGAAAGAAGCTGAAATTAGGAGTACAAACAGCCCAAAAGAGGATTAGGAGACATAAGCATACACTTGCATTCTCAATGCTGGACTTCGATTCTAAACATACATGCTCAAGACTCTAGTCTTCCAACTAGCTGTCCAAGAGAAGATTGGCCAATCACTGCTTGCCCACTACTCACTCAGAGTGCCGTGCTAGTTGATTCCAATTCTACCAAGTGGAGCACTAGTGGTAAGCTAAGAGCTCTACACACACAAAGAGAAGGCAAAGCTTCGGCTCTGCATTCCTTTCTCAAGTCTCTCTGAGCTTCTCTGAGCCTGTTTTGTTGATGAAGAGATCTACTTATATAGTTTTTCTGAAAATGAAGGATAGCAAAAGGGGGACAAAATTAGTTTCTTCTTTGGCAGGCTCTCTGACACTTTTGACAATTTTGGTACTCTGGATGTTTCCTTCTTGGTCCACTTTTCCTGCGCCGTCACTATCTTCCAAATCCTGGTATTCGGCGTCATCCACCGTCCATGAGTTCTCCGCGTGCAAGTGGCTGGAAATTTAGACTATATGGAGATCTAGAAAATTTAGTCGCTTTTTTCAAGTGAAAAAGTAGACTAAATCAAAAGTACACCCTTTTCTTAAAAATTAGACTACTTTTGAAGTAAGTAGACTAACTCCATAAAATTGATGAACTTTTGAGTAAGTCGACTAACTTGTAAAATTTGACTAAAAAAATGACTAATTGGTCAACTTAGGAAAATTAGACAACTTAGAGATTTGGTGAATTGGGAGAATTAGACAACTTAGGAAAATAGGTGAAATGGGGAATTAGGCAGCTTGGGAAAATAGGTGAAATGGGAATTTAGACAACTTGGGAAAATAGGTGAAATGGGAATTTAGACAACTTGGGAAAATAGGTGAAATGGGAAAATAGGCAACCTAGGAAAATAGGTGAAATGGGCATTAGGGAACTTGGGAAAATAGGTGAAATGGGAAATTTGGCCTTCTTCATGAGCTGGATCCCCCTTCCACCATTTTCTTGCTCTTCGCTTCTTCTCCTTCTCCTTTTGTTCAAAATCGAGGTAACTTGCATTGTGCTTGTCTTCTGCATCTTGAAAAGCAAAACAAAAAGAAAAACATTATTTTAAGGGTGTATCAAAGTACCCCGCTACACATAGTGATGACTCATGGCTAGGCAACGAGGACCATGATGTGGATTTATTACATTGGATGGGAGTATAGTCCATTTGGTACTAAATTATTTTTTGTAGGACAAATGAGCTAGAAAACATGAAAGTGGTAGGTTTGGATGAGTCAATTGGATTATTGGAGGGGAAAGAAATCTCCACTAGCTAATGACAACCATAAAGAAAGAAAAGAATGGAAGGAATCGGTTAAGGATGAATGCCAAGTGTAGCTTCCGTTCAAAGAAATCCCTAAGGGATGGATGTAGGAAAAGATCCATGACAATGAGGTGGAAATTGTGCTTGCATATTCGAAGGAGCACTTAGACAAAAGCCTTGAGCTTAGAAGATCTCAGTATTATGAAGGCACGACAATTCGTAAGAAAAGTCAACTTAGGAAGTGAGGAAGATATTAAGAAAAGTCAACTTAGAAAGTGGTAGCATGGTTATTCGAGCCATTTTGTTAAGTAAAGTCATTTCCTTTATGAGGCACTTTAGAGATGTTTTTACATGGATTAATGAGGATTTAGAAGGCATTCATCAATGCTAGGGGCTTCACACTATTCCCCTCACTGAAGAAGCTAAATGAGTGTAGAAAGAGGTGTACACGCTAAACCCAAAATACATAGATATGGTGAAAAAGAAAATGGACAAAATGGAAGCAGCCGGCATTATATCTTTAGTAGAGCATTCTGAGTGTTTGTCTTCAATGGACATAGCTCCAAAGGATTCTAATAAGATCAGGGTTTTTGTGGAGTTTATTACACTAAATAAGGTCATTGTTCCATAGGGGCTTCTTGCACTGTTCTCAAAATAAGTCATAGAGGACATCGTGGGACACACTCTATTCAATTTTATGGATAACTTCAGTGTCTATAAATTATAACTAAATAGCTATTCACCTAGATTACTTAGATAGGACAACCTTTGTTACATTGTGGGGTGTCTAGACTCATAGAAAAATGGCCTTTGGGCTTAGGAATGCCCTTGGTACCTTTAACAAAATGGTGTACCTTTTTTTTGGGATCCCTTGATGAAGTGTCCAAAGTATTTTTATGGATGAACTTTCAACATTTTCTTGTATTGATAAGGCCTCTTCTATAGAATGCTTTGATGAGCATTTGACATAACTCATGCTTGTTTTCACAAAATTTAGAGAGATATACTTGAAGTTGAACCCAAACAAACGTGACTTCTTGGTAACTCAAGTTCCTTCATTGGGAAATGCAGTGTGTGCATAAGGGATGGCTCCTCATCAGGATCATAGCATTGCCATCCTAAGGATGCACCCTCTCATTCGCAAAGAAGTATAAGGTTTTCTTTAACACATTGGATATCATAGGCATTTGATCTACATGTATGCATAGATAACATATATTCTCTTAAAGCTCATAGTGAAGAATTCAAGCATCTAGTGGATAGACACTAAGGAACAAGTTTTTCTCCAACTCAAACTTTGATAGGTAAGATCCTTGACACTGATGACACTTGATTGGGGCCTTCCCTTCTAGGTTGGCATGGATGCGAGTCTAATGGAAGCAGGGGAAGTCCTTAGGTCCTAGCATATCCCTAGAATGGATACGAAGAAAACTATCCAATCCACTCTAGGGGATTGCTATTTCAAGCACAATGGAGCTATTTAGCACTACTAAATGTGAGGCACTAGCTATAGTATTTTCTCTTAGAAAATTTAGGCATTATTTGATGGGGGTAAGATTCATTGTCATCATTAATCACTAAGCTATAAGGTATTTGTCAAATAAACCTCGGGTCACCGGAAGGATTTGGAGATGTCTCTTATTATTTCAAGAGTATGATTTGAAGATTGTGCAGAGGCTTGGATGACAACATGTCACTGCAGATCACCTATATCGAGTATTGCCCAAAGACATGACAAGGGAAGATAAAGGCATTCCAGATGATTTCTTGGATGCTTCTCTGTTTACAACCAAGGCCCTCCCTTCATGGTACTAGGAAGTTAAAGATTATCGTCAAGAAATTTTCTGTTGGATCTACTCTTTGGAAAGGAGGTGGTTGTCAAAACGTAAACAGTTCAAGGATATTGGGGGAATTGTTTACTTCTAGAGGGGTACAAGTAGTATTACAAGAATTCCATGGAGTAGGGAATTATGATTTATCACTTCCTTGGGCATATTATAGCTCAAAAGCTCCTCACTTGTGGGTTTTGGTGGCAATCTCTCTTCAAGGAAGCAATTATCTGCAAGCGATGTGGGCCTTGTACCACCCTCTGGAACCTTGGCCCCCTTATAGTTTCCATGGAGTGGCGACCCCTTGAGCACTGGGGTTTAGATTTTGTGGACCAGATTCATCTAGTGGCATGTCGAGGCCAAGGGAAGTACCCATTGGTGGGCATCTACAATTATGGCTAGCTTTTTGTTTGAATGTGTCCGTCGAAAGCACCAATGGTTGGGCAGAAAGCACCAATAAAAGTTTATTATTCCACTCAAGAAAGAAGCTATTCTAATACATAGACACTCTATGGGCCTATAGAACATACTCCCTTCTGGTTAGCTTATGGTGTCAAAGCAGTAGCACCATTTGCATTTTTGCAAGGATCAACAATAATTGAAGATTGGCACATGACTCTATGATATATCCTCAAAGGTCTTCACTGGTTCAAGCCTGATTGATCTCCATCGATTGGATGCATCATGTGAAGAAGTAAAGGCCCTCCGGAAACATGCCGAAGGCAAGGGAAAAAATAATCCATAATAAGGCATTAGGGCTCCTAAAACACATAAAGCTTATGTGGTTCTTCTAACATTCAGGCAAAGGAGGGGTAACAAGGCAGAATATTCCATCCCACTTGGAAGGCCCATATAAGGTAGTGTGAGCAAAGGGGATTGCCAAGCTTCTCACTTTGGATGGAGACACTCTTCTATTGATCAATGTATCATGTTTATCTTGTTCTATCGATTGATGCATCTTTGCCCCCCCCCCCCCCCCCCCCCCCCCCCCCCCGCCCCCCCCCCCCCCCATATGTTGACCCGCATTCGAGCTCAAGCTCTTTTTCCATCATGGAAACCCTCCACAACATCTTTAAAATGTAATGGTTGGCTTAATGTGGAGGTTTCCTCTCCGTGTAAATTTCTCTTTTCATCATTTCATCATTTCCCTCTTATACTCCTCCATCATGTCCTTTTGATCTTTATTTTTGTCGAAAGATGGAACCTTGAGCCTATATATGAGAAGTAGGGCAAGGGTTCAAAAATAACCAAATAAATGTAAAAATAATTATATAAATAGATATATAGAATTTACTCATAATAATAATAATAATAATAAATTTGAAAACATCCTCCTTGGCAAAAGAATGTCCAATTGTAAGTGGTATCCACCCTTTAAGCATCATAAAGTGTTTCTCATCGAGAAGAACAAGCTCAAATCCAAGTGGGTCCCACATGAGGGGGACTGGACGATTGTTAACATCCTTTATAACATGCTATAGACTAGAAAGTTCCACCACTGCTTTGTGAGATTCAGGGGGTCCCAAGGGCACTAGGCCCATTCACTTGTAACTTCTTTTTGTTCTTTAATTAAAGTCCGAGAGAGTAGGCCATGGCCGAACTTCCTTAAAAAAAAAAGCATGCCAACTTTTGCCTCTTTTTATGTTTTTCACTTTAAGAGAGCACATTACGAGGTAGGAAGGTACAAGGTACACCACTCTCTCTCTCTCTCTCTCGATGGAGTAGGGAATCATGATTTATCACTTCCTTATGCATAATGTAGCTCAAAAGATCCTCAATTGTGGGTTGTGGTGGCAATCTCTCTTGAAGGAAGCAATTATCTTGATCAAGAAATGGGATATATGCAAGCGATGTGGGCCTTGTCCCACCCTCTAGAATCTTGGCTCCCTTATAGTGTCCATTGGGTGGCGACTCTTTGGGGTTTAGATTTTGTGCACCAGATTCATCTATTGGCATGTCAAAGCCAAGGGAAGTACCCATTGGTGGGCATCGTTTATGTGATCAAGTGGGCATGATCAAGCTTAAAGAACATTGCATAGTTGTAATAACGGCTAGCCTTTTTTTTTTAATGTGTCCGTCGGATATGGGTGTCCCGTTGAAATCACAACTCATCAAGGCACCCACTTTAAGAACAAAGTATTGACAAAGATTCTCTATAGAAAGTCATGTGCTTATTATCCTCCTACGAAAGAAAGCACCAATAAAACTTGATTATGCCACTTAAGAAAGAAGGTATTCTGAATCGAGTTGCATGGGGGATCACGTACATAGGCAATGTATGGGCCTATCGAACTACGTTCAAAACTACTATAGAACCTAGTCCCTTCTAGTTAGCTTATGGTGTCAAAGCAGTAGCCACCATTTCCATTTTTACTAGGATCAGCAATAATTGAAGATTGGCACATGACTCTATGATCTATCCTCAAAGGTCACCCTTGGTTCAAGGCTGATTGATCTCCATCAATTGGATAAATTATGTGAAGAAGCAAAGGCCCTCTGAAAACATGCCGAAGGCAAGGGAAAAAATTATTCATAATAAGGCATTGGGCCTTCTGAAAAACAAAAATCTTATGTGGTTCTTCTAACATTTAGGAAAAGGAGGGGTTACAAGGCAAAATATTCCATCCCACTTGGAAGGCCCATATAAGGTATCCACACTTCTGAGTAAGGGGATTGCCAAGCTTCTCACTTTGGATACCAACACACTTCTATTGATAAATGTATCATGTTTAAAGCCCTACTCTACCTAGGCATTATTAGAACTAATGCGCTTATGTTTCCGCCCCCTTTGGTCCAATGAGGTCAAGTTTTTGGCTCTATCGTGTTGTATCATTTGACGTATCTTTGATTCCCCCCCCCCCCCCCCCCCCCCCCCATGTTGACCTGCATTTGAGCTCAAGTTCTTTTTCCATCATGGAAGCCTTCTCCATCATGTCCTTTTCATCTTTATTTTTCTTGAAAGATGGAACCTCGAGCCTAGGTATGAGAAGTAGGGCAAGGGTTCAGAATTAAATAAATAAATATAAAAATAATTATATAAATGGATACATAGAATTTAATAATAATAATTTGAAAACATAAAAACAATAAGAAAAATGGATGCCAACTTTTGCCTCTTTTTATATTTTTCACTTTGTGAGAGCACATGAAGAGGTAGGAAGGTGCAAGGTACATCTCTCTCTCTCTCTCTCTCTCTCTCTCTCTCTCTCTCTCTCTCTCTCTCTCTCTCTCTCTCTCTCTCTCTCTCTCTCTCTCTCTCTCTCTCCCCCTCTCTCTCTCTCTCGCTCCCTCCCTCTCCCTCTCTTCCTCCCCCTCCGTCCCTCCCTCCCTCCCCTCTCTCTCTCTCTCTCTCTCTCTCTCTCTCTCTCTCTCTCTCTCTCTCTCTCTCCCTCCCTCCCCCTCTCTCTCTCTCTCTCGCTCCCTCCCTCTCCCTCTCTTCCTCCCCCTCCGTCCCTCCCTCCCTCCCCTCTCTCTCTCTCTCTCTCTCTCTCTCTCTCTCTCTCCCCACCCCCCCCCCCCCCACAACTACTTCTCCATCTCTATCCCTATGGAATATAGGCTACACCTACTCCCTGCATGCATTCTTCCTTATGTATCCTACAAGGTCGAGTAATAATTAAATAAATAAATAAAAGTAAATAAATTAACTTCTAGAATTTAATAATAATAATAATAATAATAATAATTTAAAAAAGCAAAAAATTGAATGCTATCTTCTACCTCTTTTTGCATTTTTCTCTTGTTGAGCACACACGATGAGGTAGGAGCCACATCCAAACATTCCAATTCTAGTTGATTGGGATTAAATGATGACATATTTGGCAAGAGGACTGCGCATACAAGAACATCACCTCGCCATTGATGTCATTGAATATTACATCAAACTCTCCCTACAACAAGGGTGTGTCAGGGACGACAGACCAAGAGAGGGGGGTATTGGCAGTAGCCAAGGAAGTCAGGGTGTGACAAGACAAGGGAATTGATACAAAGAGTCAGAGTATAGGGACAACCAAGCACGACCAAGTAAGCAAAGCAATCAAAGAAGATCTGGCAACTAGGCCTATCTAAATTTTTTAAGATAAATCCTTTTCAACAATGATTTTCATCACTACATGAACCTTGTATATATCGTTTTTGGTAGATTAGACTCCATTTGGTTCGAGCCGAGGATTCCTAAAGCTTCAAGAGTATTAGAAGTACCTTTCTATCAATTTCCATAATTTCCAAACTCTGTTTGAGCCCTCAAATAAGCCTTGGAACCTAATTTTTAACTAGCCTAGACACTAGGTCTAGACAGGACCAAACCTAGTTAAAAACTATAAAAGGAGCTAGAGAGCTCATTTTTTAGGTTAGATTGTAAGAGAATAGAACTCATGTAAAAGAGATCTTGGATAATCAAAAGCACTCCATTGTTCTTCTCTTTGTTCTTGTCTTGTGTGCATGTGTGTGTGTATGTGTGTACATGCTAGTGTGCTTCTGACTCACACACATGTGCCATCACTTGCTCTTGGTCAACATACTAGTCCTCAAGTCTCCACGAATTGACATTTATGAGGTGGATCTCCTCACATTGGTACTTGCCATTGTGCTAGAGTGAATATCTCCATGAGTGACATGTTCTTCCATTCAACAAATCCATTAAAATTTGAGGTGTATATGATGGTGTAGACTGATGTTTTATCCCATATTGAGCCAAAAATGCATTAAAGTTAGAAGACATATATCCCCCCCCCCCGATCAGAATGGAGGGTGCCCATTTTACATGCTAGCAGATTTTCAGCCAAAACCAAAAACTATTTGAAGCATGTAAACACTTTGGACTTTGCTTTCAATGGATATACCCATGCATGCCATGAAAAATCATCAATGAAAGTCATGAAGTAAAGATAGTTCCCAAAAGAGGGTGCGTACATAGGACCATAGACATCACTATGAACAAGCTACAATTCTTGAGTAGCTCGAATTGAACCATCTTTTGGGAAGGAGGAATGCTGTATTTTTCCCAAAATACAACCTTCACATACATGTTTACTAGGTGCCTCAAGTTTGGGCAAAGAGGATACCATTTCAGATTTTTGTACGCATAGCAAACTAGCAAAATTCAGATGACCAAAGTGTGCATGCCAAAGCTTTGCATTTGACAAAGCCTAAGAATCATGTACTACACATGTTGAACCATTCATAGATTTTTCATAGTCTATGAGATTATACAGCCCATGACATAAAATGCAGGAAGCAGTAGTGAACTCCAACACAAGAGCTAGGAAGAATCAGTTGTGGATGGAATTCACAACTCTCAAGAAGCAATCAAAGCAAGGAGTGGCTGACTATGTAACCAAAATGAAGTATGTTGTAGACCAACTTGCAAGCATTGGAGAAGAGATAGAGGGAAAGCACATAGTGAGGCAGATCATCAATGGAATTAAAGCTGATGAGAAGTGGGAATCCTTCACCACTGCAATGGATCTCTACATGGATATGTAGATACCTGATCTCAACACTTTGATGGGACAATTCTTCACCCATGAAGCAAAACTCAACAAAAATGGTGATAAATCAAGAGGTAACCAATCTTCTACCCTTTATATAGATAAGAATAAAGCTAAGGATAAAGGTAAAAGTAAGAAACAAGATGAAGTGGCTAGTACCTCTCAAGCCAATTATGCAGGAAGAGGAAGAGGTGCTAGCGGTAGGGGCAGAGGAGGTAAGCAAGGTAGGGGGAGACCCTACAATAGTTCACCATGCAACATATGTGGTCTCAATAACCACACTACTGAAGAATGTTACAAAAATACAAGGAACCAAAGGGGAAGAGGCTTCCATAGAGGAAGCTATGGAGAAACTAGAGGTAGGTACAACAATGGTGGAGGCAACTACAACCATAACTACAATCAAGGCTACAACAACAACAACAACTATCAAGGAGGCTTTAGAGGAAGAAGGTATTTCAACAATTACACTGAAGATCAAGAAGATTCTCTGCTCATCATTTACATGACATCCAAGCAAGGTATAGATAATGAGCATCTCTTCTACATTGACTCAGGTTGTTCCAATCATGTGGTAGGGAATGTAGCACTCTTATCTGATCTTGAGGAACCAAAGGGTAAACATGAGGTACAAATAGGTGATGACACTAAACATTCACTTACACAAATTGGAAATGTTAAGACATCTGATGGTAGTATGAATCTTTTGAGCAAATATGTACCTACCATAACCAAAAATTTAATTAGTGTTGGGAAGCTGGTAGAGAAAGGTCTACAAGTCAGGTTCACTAAGCATGGAGCATATGTGGAAGACCCCCAACAAGGATTCAAAAGGATAGCCAAAGGTGAGAATTCAGGTAGATTGTTTACTTTTGAAATTGAAGACACAAGGAACATAACACTTTTCATTTATAGAGACCAAACCCTATCTGAGTTGGAAATATGGCACAAGAGGCTAGGGCATATAAGAGAGAGAAATCTGAAGCAAATTTGCAGGGATCAAAGTGTGCTTGGCAATTCCAATGTGACCAAGCAGCACATGATTTACAAATTGGAGCTTGCCGATTCGACAAAGCTCATAGGCAACCATTCAACAGGAAAGGATACATCCATGAAGATTATTTAGAGCTTGAAGAGAACCAGGTTTGATGGAGGTGGTGAGCACTTTTCACATGAGTTTGACCTATTTCTACCTGAGAGAGGCATAAAGAGGGAAGTAATAACCACGTATACCCCTGAATTGAATGGAGTGGCAGAGAGAAGGAATAGGTTAATTGTTGCGGAAGCTAGGTCTATGTTAAATGAGAAAAAATTCCCTAATTATTTATGGGCAAAGGTTGTTTCTACATCTACCTATTTGATTAACATGCTTCCATCCAAGTAATTGGATGGTATGACACCATATGAAGCTTGGAATGGAAGGAGACCCTCATTGGATCATTGCAAGATATTTGGGTGCATTGCCTATGCACACATCCCATCACAAATGAGAGGGAAACTTGACCTTAAGGCTGAGAAGTGCATATTCATTGGGTATGATCATAATCAAAAGCGATATAAACTTTATAATCCAACTAACAAGGCATTCATAGTTAGTAGGGATGTAGTCTTTGATGAGAATAATTCTTGGTTTGAAGATGATTGCAGGAAATCCAAATTACCATATGATTTGGAAACTGATTTTCCAACCCTAACTCAAGAAGACCAACACCAAGTAGAGGACATCAACTCAGAAGGTAATTGTTTCAAGGTGGATATATAAAGTTAAAAATAACTCTGATGGTTCTATAAATAGGTACAAGGCAAGACTAGTGGCAAAGGGATTTGCCCAAACACATGGAGTACACTATGAAGAAACATTTTCACATGTGGCAAATATGCCAACAATCAGCGTATTGGTAACTCTTACTGCATCAAAAAATTGGAATTTATATCAGTTAGATGTCAAGAATGCATTTCTAAATGGTTGGATATCAGAGGAAGTGTATATAGCACAACCACCAGGTTTTGAAGATGAAGAAAATGTTGGAGTTGGACGTCTGCGAAAGCATGCAAACAACACAAGGAAGAAAAAGAAGATTGGAGCTCAGCACACAATACTGAATGTATTACCACTAGAATGTACAAAGATAAGCAGCCCATTAGGGAAATAGGCTTATATACAGGGGGGGGGGAGACCTCCTAAAGAGGGAAAAAAGTGCCCCGATGGTCCTACTGTGTTCACACACATTACCTAAATATATCAACAAATCCCCCTTGGGATTGATGCGGTGAACAAGGAGCTAGCACTCATGTATAAGGAAGTGCCAAGCTATGTGGAAATCACTCCACAAAAGGAAGTAAGCCCAAAGCTTTGCAGAAAGCTTCAAACTTCTCCCTAGGCAGAGCCTTCGTGAAAAGGTATGCAATGTTATCCTGTGTGGGCACATATGCCAAGCTAATCTCCCCAGTAGAGAACCTCTCCCTGACATAATGATAATGCACCTCAATGTGCTTAGTGCAAGCATGGAACACAGGGTTCCTTGCAACTGCCAATGCACTCTGACTATCAGTGAAGATGGTGGTGGCAGAAGACTGACCAACACCCAAATCAGCCATAAGGCATCTGAACCACACACACTCAATAGTAGCTGTGAAAGCTTCCCTATACTCAGCCTCACAACTAGAAGTGGCCACAATATGGTGCTTCTTGCTCAACCAAGATATACATGAGCTACAAAGCATGAAGCAAAAGCCACTAGTGGACACACGAGTGTCATAGCAACCAGCCCAATCAGAGTCAGAAAAAGCATGCAAATCTTGCGATAGTGATCCCCCCTTGGGATAAAAACAACCCAAGAAGCCAAGTACCACTCAAGTAGATGCGCTTAACCGCGTGCCAATGCTTGACTCCTAGGAAATGCATAAACTTTCTCATCTGTGAGACAACAAACTGAATATCTGGCCAAGTAATGCATAAGTAAAATAAGCATCCAATAGCCTGCTGATAGAGAACAGCATCAAATGCATTTCTAGCATCATGAAGACTCAGTCGTAAACCTCTCTCCATAGGAGTGGCAATAGGTTTATAGTCTTCAAGGCCAAAACGTTGCAATAATGTGTCAATATATTTCGTTTGACACAAAGCCATTCCACCATTAACGTGCATAAACTCAATGCCCAAATAATGATGCAAATGCCCCAAATATTACATCTCAAATGAGGCATGTAAATCAGCCTTCAATCATCAATATGCTTCTCATGAGGACCAATGAACATCATGTCATCAACATACACCACAATGATCAGAAGTACATCATTAGGATGCTTGACATATAAGGTGCTTTTAGTTGGACTATTCTCAAAACCATGTGCAATCAGATAGGCATGTATCTTTTCATACCAAGCACGTGGTGCTTGCTTTAAACCATATAATGCCTTCTTTAACCTACACATCTAGTTTTCATGCCCTTTCTGCACAAAGCCAAGGGGCTGAAAAACATACACTTCTTCATGCAAGTCACCATTCAGAAATGTTATTTTAATGTCCAACTAATGTACATTCCAACCATGATGAGCTGCAAGTGCACATATGCTATGAAGAGTAGTCATTTGGCAAGTAGGAGCAAAGGTTTCATCAAAATCAATGCCTCTTTCCTATGCATAACCCTTTGGAACAAGCGTAGCCTTCTACCTGTCAACTGTACCATCAGGTTTACGCTTCAAGTTGTATACCCACTTAGTGCCAATGGCCTTCTTGCAAGGAGGCATCACATAAAGACCAAGTACCATTCTTCATTATAGCATCATATTTAGATTGCATAGTAGCCATCCAATTTTCTGAATTTTGTGCTTCATCAAATGAAACAGGCTCAATCTCATCACAGAGACTAGATGTAACCATAGCATAGCAATCTGATGCAAAAGAGTTACTATGAGAACCTGATCGAGTACGATATGACAATAGTGCATCTACTTTGTTGTCGCACAAAGTCTGCACCAACCATTTTGGCATAATTTTTGCCTCCTCAATATCAACTCTCTCATCAACAAGTGCATCATGTAAATCTGCGTCAGAAATGGGATGATCTGCATAATCATATGAAACCTGCAAAGGCTAAGAAGTTGCCTCATTAGGACCAACACTAGACTGTCCACCTATAAAAAGAGGTAGCAAAGTATCATAAATGTCTTTGGAGCTAACAGATGTCTCCTTAGTACATGAAAACAATGGCTCAATAGAATCTTCCACAAAAACAACATCGTGTCTAACCAAAATGCGTTTAGTCTATGGAAGATACAAATGATAGCCTTTACTTTCAAACTGTACCCAACAAAAATAGAGTTTACTACTTTATCATCCAATTTTGTGCGATGTTGTTCAGGCACTAATGCATATGATAATTAGCCAAAAACACGCAGATGAGCAACAGATGGCTTGCAATCATGCCAAGAATCATATGGAGTGATAGACTATAGTGCTTTAGTGTGACACCCGTTAAGTACATATGGTGCACACATGACAACCTCAAGCCAGAAACTATGTGGTAACGCCTAACTCTTGACCATACACCTCGCCATCTCCATGAGTGACCTGTTCTTCTGTTCTGCAACTCCATTCTGTTGAGGTGTATATGGCACTCTACACTGGTGTTTTATCCCACGTTCAGCCAGAAATGCATTATAATTAGAAGACATATATCCCTCCCCCTCGATCAGAATGGAGGGTGCCCATTTTACATACTGACAGATTTTTAGCCAAAACAAAAAACTATTTGAAGCACAAGAACACTTCAAATTTTGCTTTCAATGGATATACCCATGCATGCCTAGAAAAATCATTAATGAAAGTCACGAAGTAAAGATAATTTCCAAAAGAAGGTGTTTGCATAGGACCACAGACATCACTATGTACAATTCGCAATATGTGAGTAGCCCGAACTGAACCATCTTTTGGAAAGAAGGAATGCTATATTTTTTCCAAAATACAACCTTCACAAACATGTTTTCCAGGTGCCTCAAGTTTGGGCAAAGAGGACACCATTTCAGATTTTTGCAGGCATAGCAAACTAGAAAAATTCAAATGACCAAAGCGTGCATGCCAAAGCTTTGCATCTGACATAGCTTGAGAATCATGTACTACACATGCCAAATCATTAACATATCTTTTATAGTCTATGAGCTTATACAGCCCACAACATAATATGCGAGAAGCAATAATCACGTCACCATTTGACAGATCATGAATTGTACATCTGTCATCAACAAATTTCATAACCAAGCCAATCTTGGCTAATGCAAAAAAAGATAACATATTTTTCTTCATCCCTGTCACAAACAAAGCATTTGACAAAGTGAAAGAAATACCATCAGTAGTAGTCAAAATGATCTTACCAACTCCCATAATAGGATAAGAGGAGTTGTTAGGGCATGTAACAATATTCGTTGTAGGGGTGGGCTCGAGTGAAGAGAAGAAAATGCACTGCAGGGTAATATGTTTGGTCGCCCCATTGTCAAAGTACCAAACATTTGAGTCTAATGCAGACATGCACTACTCATGAGAAGATTGGTCAAAACTGCAAATAGGAGTAAATGCCCATTCTTCTTCCTGCACAAGATTAGCAGACTCTGTTTTTGGTGTAGAGGCCTCTACAACAACCATTCTAGCCTCTTTCTTCTTTGCCTCTTTAACAACCAATTTTGGACAGTTTTTTATGATATGATCCTTTCCTTTACAATACTTGCAAAACAATTTCTGCTTTTCTTTTCTTTTCATGTTTGTCTTCCCTCTTTGATTGTGGAGAATTAGCAGATTTCTGCTTAAGAGTTGAGTGCATGTGACAGTATTCCCTATGGGGGCACGCTCGAGTGAAGTAAAGAAACTGTGCTGCAAGGTGATATGTTTGGTCGTCCCACTATCAAAGTACCAAACATTTGAGTCTACTACAGACATGCACTACTCATAAGAAGATGGGTCAAAATTGCAAACAATAGTAAACGCCCATTCTTCTTCCTGTGCAAGATTAGCAGATTCTGTTTTTGGTGTAGAGGCCTCTGCAACAACCATTCCAACCTCTTTCTTCTTTGCCTCTTTAGCAGCCAGTTTTGGACAGTTCTTTATGATATGATCATTTCCTTTACAGTACTTGCAAAGCAATTTTTGCTTTTCTGATTTCTTTTCATTTTTTCTTCCCTCTTTGATTGTGCAAACTTAGCAGATTTATGCTTACTAGTTGAAGAGCTCCATGTTCCTTTGCCCTTCTGACTAGCCAGGAAAGCTTGATCTGCAACACGCATAATGGAATACTTCTGCTTGGACAGATCTTCTTGCAATAGAACATAGAGTAACTCCTCAAATAGCGAGGCATTTGGATTGCCTTTCATCATCAAACGAAGAGTAGAAGCGAAACTCTGATATGAATCAGGAAGAACATTCAGAACAGTCTGCACACGTGAGCTATCTAGTATAACTTCATTAGCAAAAAACAATTGTTCCTTCAAGTCTTTGATCTTTGTTAGAAATTTGTCCATAGAATCACCTGCATTCATGTGCTCACTCTCCAACTATTTTCGAAGGTAAGCAACACGAGCCTCATTCCTAGCTTAGTACAATGTGGTAAGTGTATTCCAAGCATACTTAGCTGTTCTGTAAGAGACAATGTGAGGAATAATGGCATGTTTGATAGACAAAGCTATCAATGCATGTGCCTGGGCATCTCTACCATCCCAATGAATTTTCTCTATAGTAGGTGCAATGGAAACCGCAGCACGAACAGTAATATGCAGAATATCATCATCTTTGACACCTTTTGCATAAGCTTTGGTACCTACAATTGTAACAGTTGCAGGTGTGATAGGATGTTTTTCAACACCCTGCACAATGTTCCACAGTCCTTTTGCGACTAATACATGTTGCATCATATAAGCCCATAAGGGGTAGTTGGTACCATCCAACTTATCCTCAACAGCCAACATACGGAATACATCACTGCTTTCAGCCATGGCCGATGACTAAAATACATTGATGCAAAAAATTGAATGTACCTCAAAAAGTTGAATAGAACTACCCAGATGAACTCTGTTAGACATGTAGCAGACTTCGAGACGCTTATACTGGCAAATAGAAACTCGTATATAACTTTGGCACAAAAAGATGAAATAGCCTGCACAAGCACTACGATAGTGCGTTTGGAGGCCGAAACCAGCTTAGATCGTGATTTTGGGACCACACAGCGAAGTTTTTTTTATCTCTGAAACAGCCTGAGTATACTTAACAAATTTTGTGCAATTTTGAGAATCTGGCCAAAGCTATGTTGATGACGCCCTAGATGAAGCGATGATCTTCTCTGATACCAATTGTTGGAGTTAGACATTTGTGGGAGCATGGGAACACCACAAGGAAGAAGAAGAAGCTTGGAGCACAACACACAATATTGAATGTATTACTAGATAATGTATAAAGATAAGTAGCCCATTAGGGCAATAGGCATATGTACAAGCCAGGGGAAAAACATCCTAAAGAGGGAAAAAAGTGCCCCGATGGTCCTAGTGTGTTCACACACATCACTACCTAAATATATCAACATTCAGACACATCACTGCCTAAATATATCAACAAAAAATCAGGGTATGTATGCAAGCTTCGAAAAGCACTCTATGGTCTCAAGCAAGCTCCTAGAGGTGGAACCATATACTTGTTACCTATTTGTAGGATCAAGGCTTTGAAGCAAGCAAGGCAGACTCTTTGTTATTTGTGAAGAAGAATAAATCAGAGATCATCTACTTGTGTGTTTATGTAGATGATATCATTATTACACGTAATGATTCTGATGGTATCAAGCAGGTCAAGGCTCAACTGATGAAGGAATTCAAAATCAGTGATCTAGGGTTGTTAACCTATTTCCTTATCTTAGATCTTGTGTATACATATTCAGGTATATTCATCAGACAAAGGAAGTACATACATGATATGTTGGTAAAGTTTAAGATGGAGAACACTAAGGTTGTAGGTATGCCTATGGAGCTCAATCATAAGCTAAGTTCACATGGGGTGGAACCACTTGAAGACATTACAAGTTATCAACAACTTGTGGGTAGTCTTAATTATGCTACTTTGACAAGAGTGGATATTGCATATGTTGTGAATACATTGAGTCAATTCATGCATGTACCAAGGAAGCCACACATGGAAGCTGCAAAGAGGGTGCTTAAGTACTTAAAGGTATAAGCCAGTATAAGCGTCTCGAAGATTATACTTCGAGACGCTTATACTTCAACAGCTCCCTCTTCGAGACGCTTATACTTCACTTCTAATATAGAGCTAAAGTTATATTTTGATGTAGATTGGGCTGGCTCCAAGGATGATAGGAGGAGCACTTCAAGGTACCTATCTTTTGCAGGTTCAAAACTCATATCATGGTCATCCAAGAAGCAACCAATTGTGGCCTTATCTTCCATAGAAGCATAATATAGAGGTTTGGCTAATGCAACTCAGGAACCTATGTGGCTTAAGCAATTGTATGCAGATTTGGAGATACATTCCTACATGCCAATTATCTTTGGAGATAATACTAGTTCACTTCATTTGGCTGCTAATCTTGTGTACCATGCTAGGAATAACCACATTGAAGTGCAATATCATTATGTTAGGGAGAAATTGCTAAGCAAGGAAATTCAATTAGCATATGTATCAACTCATCTACAATGTGCAGATTTACTCACCAAAGCATTGGATGGAACAAAGATGAATATGTTCAAATTGATGATTGGGATACAAGAGATCAAGGAACAATGAAGATCAAGCATGTTAGGCTTGAGAGGGAGCTGTTGATGCAATTAAGCTCAAGCCTACACACTTGATCACTTCACATAAGCTTGATGTATTAGCATATCATTTGGAAAGCTATATGTACAACCTCTTGTAACTTTGAAGTTACAATTACTCATTGTAAAAGGTCAATAAACCCATGAGGAGTTAGGAAGCATCTATATTGTATAATTTAGTAGTTGAAGTCAAGAGAGAATCAGTCCTTTACTTTAGGATTACTTTTACATGGAGATTTGAATTCAAATTCAAATCCATGGCTCCAACAAAAGCTTTAAAACATGAGAAGAAAATCCAACATGTATTTGAGGTTCAGAGATCATTTCCATTTACCTTCATTGAGAAGAGGAGCTCATAGCATAGCTCTCTCATTCTATACTCTTTGAGCAATGTCTTATTGCCAATGACTTTGTAATTTTACATGATTAAGTCAGTACATGTTCATTACTTCCTACTATCATATCTCTGTCACACTGTATCAAAACAGTGATTTTGTCTAAGCTGATTCTCACTATGAAGTGCATCATTTTGCATGATTTGAAGCATGACATCTTCAACATACTGTCAACTTTGATCCTAGAAAGTTTCATTGAATTTAGTTCTCGCAATCATTGGATATCATTTGATGAATGCTCACTGGTCTGTGATTTTCAAGGCCCGTAAAAGTCGGGGTAGTTGCTTAACTTGCTAAACATATTTCTCTGCATATAGGTTATCATTTTAGATGATTTTACTCATGAATGTAGATTTTTAAGATAATTGAAGTTCCCCAAAAGGAAATTTATTAATTGATGTTATGCTCAGAGAATAGAGTAAAACACTGAGCAGGTGTCTCAACCAAAATAACAAGTTTTGTGCATTGGATCACATGCCTACCTATCTGTTTTGATGCTATCATTTGTGGAGCATCTTCCAAGCAACATATATGATCATTTATGCTCATTAGCTAGGTAAAGAGGCCCACAACACTCTCTAGCCATCACTTATAGAAGGTGTGAAGCAGGTTTTAGCTACACCAACTCATCTTTTGTAATTATCCACCATCTCTCCAACATATAGAAATATGAAATGGTATCCTCTTTGCCCAAACTTGAGGCATCTGGTAAACATGTATGTGAACGCTGTATTTTGGGCAAAATGCAGTGTTCCTCCTTTCCAAAAGATGGTTTAGTTCGAGCTACTCAAAAACTACAACTTGTTCACAATGATTTCTATGGTCCTATGCAAACACCCTTTTTTGGAAACTATCTTTACTTTGTGACTTTCATTGATGATTTTTCTATATTTTCAGAGGTAAGCAACATGAACCTCATTCCTTATCTCGTATAAAGTGGTATATGTATCCCAAGCTTCTTAACTATTCTATAAGAGAAAATGTAAGGAATAATGGCATGTTTGACAGACAAGGCTATCAATGCATGTGCCTGAGCATCTCTACCATCCCAATGAATTTGCTTTGCAATAGGTGCAACATGAACCGAAACACAAATAGGAACATGAATAATATCATCATCTTCGATGCCATCTGCATCACCTTCAAAAATTGTGTTTGTAGGTGTAATAGGAAGTTTTTCAACACACTGTACAATATTCCACAATCCCTTTGCAATCAATACATGACACACCATTTAAGGCCATAATGGGTAATCGTTACTGTCCAACTTATCCTCAACAACCAACATAGAAAATACATCCCTGCTTTCAGCCATGGCCACTAACTAAAATACCATGATGCAAAAAAATGATTGTATCTGAAAAAGTTGAACAGAACTACCCTTACGAGTTTTGCTAAACCTATAGCAGACTTCGATACTAGCAAACCGAAACTTGTATTTATCTTTGGCACAAAAAGATGAAATTTCCCGCACAGGATGCCAAAATGAGCTCATATTGCGATTTCCTGCACCACAAAGCGAAGTCTTTTTTATCTCCTAATCACCTTGAGTATGCCCACCAAATTTCATGTGATTATGAGGTTGTGACTGGAGGAGTGTCGAAGATGCCCTAGACGAAGTGACAACCTACTCAGATACCAATTATTGGAGTTCGATGTGTGCAAAAGCACATAAACAACACAAGGAAGAAGAAGAAGCTTGGCGAACAACACACAATGCTTAATGTATTATCACTAGAATGTACAAAGATGTAACCCATTAGGGCAATAGGCATATATACATGCCAGGGGAAAAAAACCTCCTAAAGAGGGAAAAAAGTTGCCCTAGCGGTCCTAGTGTGTTCATACACATCACTACCTAAATATATCAACATGTTTATCATGGACCTTTTAGAAGCCAATGGGAAATTGAGTACTAATCTAATGTACACTATGATAAACCCTCAACTCATGACTAGGAAAACTAGAACTCAAGTCTTGAGAGGTGCTTGCTTTTATTGCCAAGGTGATCAGTGCACCTTCCACCTCAAGCCACTACTCAATCAACAATTATCATTCAAGGAAAGGACATCTTATCACAAATTGTACCAACAAGCCTATAAACATAGCAAAGATCACCCAAGTAATGTGGTAGTAGTGACTTAGGTAGAACCTATAACATAAGAGACTTCCACTTGTCCAAGTAATCACTCATTCTCAAGCATAGAAGCAAACCAAGGTGGCTAGATGAGATAACCTCCCAACTCATAAGATAGGAAACAAATTAGGAGAATCCAAGGGACAAATCAAGGAAAAGTCTAGAACATGGAGGGAAACGTGGGATATAAAATAAACTTTCTTAAGGAGCTTACAAGGCTCAAACTAGCAACAAAGAATCTTGAAGCAAAATTGTTGAGCTCTGATCTTAGCCTCCACCATGCATAGAACCTAATAATATCACACCACCCTTATCCACCCTGTTTCCCCACCCTACACCCTCTATTGGACCCACACCTAGTGCAAGTCCCCTACTTGTAGATCCTACCTCAAAAAAATTAGATATGATGCTCAATTCCTATCAAGCATGCATATACACAACTGCAAACACAAGGAACTTAGAAAAATGTTATGCTTGTGGAGACCTTGAGATAGAATGAATGATGTTGTGTGTAAAAATGGTTGAGCTAGCATGCACCATGTTTGAAGCTACTCAGTAAGAAAAATTATTTTTAGAATCAAAACTTCATAAGGGAAGGTCAAAAAGAGAGATGGGTTCAAAAACAAAGTAGTCAACCAACCATCCTAGACATTGATCAAATAATGCAATATTAGTATAAAATAAAATTTCTTGATCCATTTCTAAATAGGAAAATGAGTGGCAGAAGTGGTATTATCCTTAGATTGAAATATAAGAATAGTCCACTTGCACATTGCAGGTAGAACTTTTAGGTGCCTCTTTTGGTGGTTGTCTTAGTGCATCAACATAAGATCACTTTGTTGTAGATTTTTTTCTCCAAATCATATTGATATGTGTTTGGTTGTAGAACTTGTTGTGAAGCCCCCTTGTTCTAATGCCCCTTGATTGGGTGGGTATACTTGAGTATCTTCTTGACTTTATGGTTTTGATACCAAAGGCATCATGTTGGGAACTAATGCACTAGACTTAGGAATCCAAAACTTAGTGAAACCTTGTTGTGATTGAAAGAAAGCTTTAGGAATTCAAACTTGTTGCATTGCTGGAGAGGGAAAATTTATTGAATAATTTTTTGTTTGCATTGGCCTATTCTCCTCTTTCTCAGATTTGGATAGCTTCAATTGATGATGAGACCTAGATCCTTTTACTATCCAAAATTACTTTGGTTTTCCTCATGTATATACATAGCACTGGCTTTTTATGTCCCCATGACACTCAATTTCACATTGAATTCTTGAAATATACATGTTTGCATGCTTTAGTATGTGTGGTTTCCTTGTTATGTGTGGATAGCAGATGTGTTGCTCATGAATTCACCTAATGGGATAGAATCAATGTATGTACAATCTTTTCTATGAAATGGTTTGTGGCGAGAGTGAGCCTCATGGATTGATCCAAGAGCTAATATTGACCTACTACAACATGATTTTCTAGAGATGCATGAGTGCATAAAAGGAATGTGGTTCTAGTAGTCCGACCTCTTATGTGTAGAGGTATTGGAAGCCTCACCATAATATTGAGTGTTTGTATTTCCCATTCCTATCAGTGGCATTCATAGTGGTGATAGAAACTTGAAGTTTGGAAATAAGAGATAGACATATAGAATTACTGACTACTCCTATATCTATGAGAATTCCTTAGTGCACTAAGGAACAATGTCCTCTTTAAGTTCAAATATGTAGTCTTGGATCAAAGTTCCTTTGAGAATAGTTCCCAATCTCACACATTCCGATAGGTATACCTTGATGTCTATCAGCATATTGAAAGGCTTGTTGTTGTTGTTGTTGCAATTTGCACTTTTTAATTTGTGTCAATGCCTCTTGGTGAGACTCTTAGTGTATAAATATATCTTTGGCCTTACGATCTTTGTGTTTTTGTAATTGGTGCAACATATCTTTTGTGAGATGTTCTTGGTAGAGTTTGACTCTACGTCCACTTATGTAATTGGGGATAATATCTCCTTCTAAGGTAAGTTTGGACAATGCACCAATGGACCATATCCTCTCTTTTGCAACTTCTTTGTTTGTTTCTTTGAATTATATAACAATACAAGATCGTCTTCTTCAAGTTTCTTAGCTTTGATGTGTGCATCAAAGTAATCGTTTTGGCATTTGTTTGTTGCATGTATGCTTGCTTCAACTCTAAGTCTAGTCTCTTATAGGTTCTCTAGACTATCAACTAATCTAAGAGCTCATGATCAGTCCATTCATATCCCTTGGCTACTTTAACAGTTGACATTAGGAAGTCTATTGCTTAGTGAATACCATACGAAGGACTTTGTTGAAGATCTCTACTTGCCCATTTGCTTGTGGATGATAGGATGTAAACTCTTATGAGTGATAAGGAATGCATCAATAATATTTTCAATCATTTCATTGATGAAATTTGTTCCCCCATCATAACTATCACCATTAGAATTCCAAAGAGAGGAAAGATATGCTTAGATAAGACGCAGCTACATGAGCATCATTCTTAGTATTTGCCTTGGATTCTACTCAATTGGTGAAGCAGTTTGTAGCTAAGATTATATACTCGACATGGGATCCTTTCACAGGTGGATGGACTAGTCCAATGAAATCAATACCCCACTTGGAAAAATTCTTTCCTCCCATAATTTGTCTTAGAGGATTTTTATACCTTTAAAAGGGGTACTTGGCATTATTGGTCACCAAAGACTAGCAATCATCAATATTTGGATAGACCTTTCAAGAAAAAAGTGTCCACTAGACACTCTTGAGTGGGTTGCTTCCAATAAATATGACTATTCCATTTAATGGAAACAAATGTAGATAAAATTATATTTACCACATGTATACAACTATTTTGTTTCTCAATGTATACTCCTTGGCATTTTCTTATAGGAACATTATTTTTGGTAGGTTTCCTATCTTGAGGTAGTTGACCATGGGTTGAATCCACTCAAGATTGGAAACTATCCTATAAAATGTAGCATGCTCAACTAGAAGCTTATGCTTGCAGGCATTACAATTTATCTCATAACTCGCTTCATCCTCATCCATTGTTGGCCAATGCACACAATCTCTCTTTAAATTTCGCATATTGTGAGAGCTAGGATAAAAAAATCCCAATATATTCATGAACATATGATGCTTGGCTTCTTTAACACAACAACGCAATATGTCTTTGTTATCATGATGATACAGACAACCTACATTGATTTGTAGTTGACATGATTTTCCAACTCTCTTTGTAGATATTCTAATGTCAAGATGATGTGGACCAAAAGTGTGCACTCACACAAGCTCAACCCACGTAGGCACAACCTTTATATTGAATAGTATTCACCCACGATGTCATCATTGATTGCACTTTTGGCCTATCTGTTAGGCAATCTAGATAGATGATCAACTCTGATGTGCATCTTTCCTTTCTTGGCTACTTCTTTAGAGTCATACTCTATTTCTATTAAGGACCATTTGACTAGTTTGCCTATAGCACATGGTTGTTTATGAGGTAGAGAAGAGCTTGGTGTTCTACAAAGATCTTGAATTTTCTAGGCATCAAGTAATGTCTAAAATTTTTGGTAGCATAGACCATGCCTAAGGCCTCTCTCTCTGTGGTAGTGTAATCCCTTTCAACATTGTTTAATTATTTGTTGGTGTATGCTATAGGGAAGTCCAATTTTCCATCATCTATCAACTCGGATAAGATACATCCTACATCATAGTTTTAATCTCACATGAATGTAAAACAACTTGTTCAAGTCAAGCACCTTTAATATTGGAATTGAGATAAATGTTTCCTTACATTCTTGATGTTTCCTTCCATTCTTGAAAGCACTGAGATCAATGTTTCCTTCCATTCTTGATGTTTCCTTCCATTCTTGAAAGGACTTCTAACAATCTTCTCTCCATTGAAAGTGATTAATGAGCTCATAAAGAGGTTTACAAATCATGATGTAAATGTGAATGAAATATTAATAATAACTAGAATGGCTCATGAAAGCTTGAACCTCTTTAGCATTCTAAGTTTATGGTAATTCTCCTATCACTTTGATTTTTTACCCATATGTTGAGACTCATGTTTGTAAATAATATGCCTCAGGATCATGCCCTTGTGCACCATGAATACACACTTTTCAATATTTAGACATACTTGATAGATTCAACATTTTTTAAGCATATGCCTAAGATACAATATGTGCTGATTTTTCACCTTTGAATATGCACATAGGTCATCAATGTAAACTTCCAAGCATTCCCTAAGGAATTCTTTAAATATGTGAGACATTAGATGTTAAAAGGTTGTAGGTGCACTCATAAGTTCAAATGGCATGACCCTAAACAAAAGAATACCCCATTCTATGGAAAAAGCTATCTTGCATTGGTTTTCCAACGAAATGGATATTTGGTTGTATTTGGAAATTCTACCTAAGACGTTGTATACTTCTTTTCTTGTCACGTGCTCTAATAGGTAATCAAATATTAGCAAAAGATAACTATATTTGATAGTGGATTAATTGAATCTCTGTAAATTAATACACATCTATAATTTACCATTCTTCTTGGGTACAAGCACATCTAGTGTGACCCATTAACTATGTTCAATATCATATATAAAGCTAACTTCTAATAGCTTGTCAATTTCCTCCTTGATCTTTTTGGAGTATGTTTCATTGTAAGTAATGTAGGACCACCTTTTCATATGCTTGGCAACACTCATCAAAGGAATCCTATGGGAGAAGATATTTTGTTCAAAACCCTTTAATTCTTTGTAAGACCAAGAAAATATGTCCCTATGTTCCCGAAGAAGGTTAATCAACTCTATTTCCTCTTCTTTCGAGACATTTTTGGCAATCTGGGTGCATAAATCTTCATCATTCTTATGGGCAACAACTACTTTCTTAACATTGTTTACATCTTCACATGGTTTCCCAAATATTGCCTCTCTCTTTGGCATCTCGATATGGACTATCCTTTCTTGCATTGTGTACTTGTTAAAGTGGTTAGGAAATTTGAAGATTGTCTTATCCTCTTGATCCTCATTCTAATGTTTTGACTTAGCTTCTTACAGCTAGTATACTTCCTATTTATATATTTAGGTAGTGATGTGTGTGAACACTCTTGGATTGTCGGGGCACTTTTTTTCCTCTTTAGGAGGTTTTTTTCCCTCGGCTTGTATATATACCTATTGCCCTAATGGGCTACTTATCTTTGTACATTCTAGTGGTAATACATCCATTATTGTGTGTTGTGCTCCAAGCTTCTTCTTCTTCTTCCTTGTGCTATTCGCATGCTTCTGCAAACGTCTAACTCCAAGAATTGGTATCAAAGCAAGTCGCTGCTTCATCTAGGGGGTTGTCTACACCTCTCCGGTTGCAGTCTCAGAATCGCACGAATTTTGGTGAGCATACTCAAGGTGTTTCAGAGATCAAAATAGCTTTGTTGTGTAGTGCCAAAATTGTGATATGAGCTCGTTTCGGCCTTCGAATGCACTATCATAGTGATTGTGCAAGCTATTTCATCTTTTTGTGCCAAAGGTATATACCAGTTTTAGTTCACCAGTATAAGCGTGGCAAAGTGTGCTACAGGTTTAGTAGAATTTGTGTAGACAATTTTGTTCAACTTTTTGAGATACAGTCAATTTTCTGCATCAAGGTATTTTAGTCACCAGCCATGGTTGAAAGCAATGATGTATTCCATATGTTGGTTGTTGAGGATAAGTTGGATGGTACCAACTACCCTTTATGGGCTTATATGATGCGACATGTATTGGTTGCAAAATCACTGTGGAACATTGTGCACGATGTTGAAAAACGTCCTATCATACCTACAATTGTTACAATTGCAGGTATTGAAGCTGATGTAGAAGGTGTCGAAGATGGTGATATTCTACAGATCCCTATTCATGCTGCTGTTTTGGTTGCACCTACTATGGAGCAAATTTGTTGGGATGGTAGAGATGCTAGGAACATGCATTGATAGCTTTGTCTGTCAAGCATGCCATTATTCCTCACATTCGCTCTTGCAGAATAGCTAAGGATGCTTGGGATATAGTTACCACATTGTATCAGGATAGGAATGAGGCTCGTGTTGCTTACCTCCGAAAACAATTGGAGAGTGAGCACATGAATGAAGGTGATTCTATGGACAGTTTTCTCGCAAAGATCATGAAAGAATAGTTGATTTCCGTTGATGAAGTTATACTAGATAGCTCACTTGTGTAGACCGTTCTGAATGGTCTTCTTTACTCATATCAGAGTTTTGTTTCTACTCTTCATTTGATGATGAAAGGCAATCCAAATGCCTTTTCATTTGAGGAGTTAGTCGGTGTTCTATTGCAGGAAGATCAGTCTAGGCAGAACAAGTCCATCATGCATGTTGCAGATCAAGATTTCCTAGCTAGTCAGACGGACAAAAGAAAATAGAGCTATTCTAGTAGTAAGCAGAAATCTACAAATGTTGCACATTCGAAGAAGGAAGACAAAGATGAGAAGAAATCAGAAAAGAAAAAATTGTTTTGCAAATACTGTAAAGAAAATGATCATGTCATTAACAATTGTCCAAAATTGGCTGCTAAAGAGGCAAAGAAGAAAGAGGCCGGAATGGTTGTTGTAGAGGCCTCTACACTGAAAATAGAGTCTGCTAATCTTGTGTAGAAAGAAGAATGGGCATTTACTAATGTTTGCAGTTTTGACCCATCTTCTCATGAGCAGTGCATGTCTACAATAGGATCAGATGTTTGGTACTTTGATAGTGGGGCGACCAAACATATTACCTCGTAACACAATTTCTTCTCTTCACTCGAGCCTATCCCTATAGGGAATAATGTTACATGCACCAACACTCCTCTTATCCTGTTATGGGAGTTGGTAAGATCATTTTGACTACTGTTGATGGTAGTTCTTTCACTTTGTCCGATGCTTTGTTTGTGCTAGGGATCAAGAAAAATCTGTTATCAGTTTTCGCATTAGCCAAGATTGTCTTGGTTGTGAAATTTGTTGATGATAGATTTACAGTTCATGATCTATCAAATGGCGATGTCATTATTGCTTTTGGAATTTTGTGTTGTGGGTTGTATACGTTCATAGACTATGAAAGATCTGGAAATGATTCGGCATGTGCAATACATGATTCCCAGGCTATGTCAGATGTAAAGCTTTGGCATGCACGCTTTGGTCATCTGAATTTTGCTAGTTTGCTATGCCTATAGAAATCTAAAATGGTGTCCTCGTTGCCCAAACTTGAGGCACCTGGAAAACATGTTTGTGAATGCTATATTTTGGGCAAAATGCAGCATTCCTTTTTTCCAAAAGATGGTTTAATTTGGGCTACTCAAAAATTGTAGCTTGTACATAGTTATGTCTCTTTTCCTATGCAGACATCTTCTTTTGGGAACTATCTTTACTTCATGAATTTCATCGATGATTTTTCCAGGCATGCATGGGTATATCATTGAACACAAAGTCCAAAGTGTTTATGTGCTTCAAACAGTTTCTGGTTTTGGCTGAAAATCTATCAGCATGTAAAATGGGCACCCTCCATTCTGATCGGGAGGGGGACATATGTCTTCTGATTTTAATGCATTTCTAGTTGAACGTGGGATAAAACATCAGTGTATAGTGCCATATGCACCTCAACAAAATGGAGTTATTGAACGGAAGAACAGGTCACTCATGGAGATGGCGAGGTGTATGGTCAAGAATCAGGCTTTACCACATAGTTTCTAGCTTGAGGGTATCATGTGTGCAACATATGTACTTAACAAGTGTCCCACTAAAGCCCTGCAGTCTATCACTCCATAGGAGGCTTGGCATGGTCGCAAGCCATCTGTTGCTCATCTGCATGTTTTTGGTTGTTCGGCATATGCATTAGTGCCTTAACAACATCACAAAAAAATGGATGATAAAGCAGTAAAATGTATTTTTGTTGGGTATAATTTTGAAAGCAAAGGCTATCCTCTGTATCATCCAGAGACTAAATGCATTCTGGCTAGCCATGATGTTGTTTTTCATGGAAGATGCTATTCAGCCATTACTTTCATGTACTAAGGAGACATTTGTTAGCTCCAAAGATATGTATGATACTTTGCTTCCTCTTTTTACAGGTGGACAATCTAGTAATGGTCCTAATGAGGCAACTTCTTAGCCTTTGCAGGTTTCATGTGATGATGCATATCATTCCATTTCTGATGCAGATTTACATGATGCACTTGTTGATGAGAGAGCTGATATTGAGCATGCAAAAACAATGCCAAAATGGCTAGTACAAACTTTACGTGACAACAAATTAGATGCACTTCTCTCATATCCTACTCGATCAGGCTCTCATAGTGCCTCCTTTGCATCGAATTGCTATGCTATGGCTGCCTCTAGTCTCTGTGATGAGATTGAGCTTGTTTCATTTGATGAAGCACAAAATTTTGAACATTGGATGGCTGCAATGCAATCTAAATATAATGCTATCATGAGAAATGGTACCTGGTCTCGATGTGACTTGCCTCCTGGCAAGAAGGCCATTGGCACTAAGTGGGTATACAAGCTCAAGCGTAAACCTGATGGAACAGTTGACAAGTATAAGGCTAAGCTTGTTGCCAAGG
Source organism: Ceratopteris richardii (assembly GCA_020310875.1). NCBI lineage: Eukaryota > Viridiplantae > Streptophyta > Polypodiopsida > Polypodiales > Pteridaceae > Ceratopteris > Ceratopteris richardii. The sequence goes on along the minus strand of CM035438.1, from coordinate 121,060,710 downwards.
GTTATGCGTATGAAAGAAGCATTGACTACTGTTCATAGCATCTGTGCACTTGTAGCTCATCATGGTTGGAATGTTCATTAGTTGGACATTAAACAGGATTTCTGAATGGTGACTTGCATGAAGAAGTGTATGTTTTTCAGCCACGTGGCTTTGTGCAAAAAGGGCATGAAACCAGGTGTGCAGGTTAAAGAAGGCATTATATGGTTTATAGCAAGCACCATGTGCTTGGTATTAAAAGATGCATGCCTATCTCATTGCACATGGTTTTGAGAACAGTTCACCTGAAATCACCTTATATGTTAAGCGTGCTAATGATGTGCTTCTGATAATTGTGGTGTAAGTTGATGAGATGCTACTCACTGGTCCTCATGACACACATATTGCTGATTTTAAGGTTGATTTGCATGCCTCATTTGAGATGTCTGATTTAGGGCGTTTGCATCACTATTTGGGCATTCAATTTATGCAAGTTAATGGTGGAATGGCTTTGTGTCAAACAAAATACATTGACACATTATTGAAGCGTTTTGGCCTTGAAGACTGTAAGCCTATTACCACTCCTATGGAGACAGATTTATGATTGAGCCTTCATGATGCTGGAGATGCATTTGATGTTGTTCTCTATCAGCAGGCTGTTGGATGCTTGATTTACCTATGCATTATTCGGCCAGATATTCAGTTTGTTGTCTGATAGATGAGCAAGTTTATGCATTGCACAGGTGTCAAACATTGGCAGGCGGTTAAGCAATCTTTTGCTACTTGAGTGGTACTTGGCTACTTGGATTGTTTTATCCCAAGGGGGGACCTCTACCGCCAGATTTACATGTTTTTTCTGACTCTGACTGGGTTGGTTGCTATGACACTTGTGTGTCCACTAGTGGCTTTTGGTTCATGCTTGGTAGCTCATGTATATCTTGGTTGAGCAATAAGCAACCTACTATGGCCACTTCCAGTTGTGAGGCTGAGTATAGGGCAGCTTTCACAGCGACTATTGAGTGTGTGTGGCTCTAACATCTTATGTTTGATTTGGGTGTTGGTCAGCCTTCTGCCACCACCATCTTCACTCACGGTGAGAGTGCATTGGCACTTGCGAGGGACCATGTTTTCCATGCTCGGACTAAGCACATTTAGGTGCATTATCATTATGTTAGGTAGAGGTTCTCTGGTGGGGAGATCAGCTTGGCATATGTGCCCACGCATGAGAACATTGCAAACCTTTTTACAAAGGCTCTGCATAGGGAGAAGTTTGAAGCTTTCCAAAAAGCTTTGGGCTTTTTCCCTTTGTGGATTGATTCCACATAGCTTGACACTTCCTTATACATGAGTGCCAGCTCCTTGTTAACCGCATCACTCCCAAGGGGGATTTGTTGATATATTTAGGTAGTGATGTGTGTGAACACTCTAGGACCATCGGGCACTTTTTTCCCTCTTTAGGAGGTTTTTTTCCCCTGGCTTGTATATACGCCTGTTGCCCTAATGGGCTACTTATCTTTGTATATTCTAGTGGTAATACATTCAGTATTGTGTGTTGTGCTCCAAGCTTCTTCTTCTTCTTCTTGCTTGTGATGTTCGCATGCTTCCATAGACATCTAACTCCACCACTTCCTTATAATAGGTGTCTGACCTTAGTGCAACTCGAGAATCTAGAAGTCCCACCTTGGTGAGGTAATCTCTATCACACCCATAAGGTGCATCCAATACAGTGTAAGTTCTTTATTTCCTTTCTTCCAAGTCTTGCTCGAAATCTACATACATGCTATCAAGGCTACTCCTTCTAACATACCTAATGTTTATTGTTCTTTGGAGTTGAGCTCTCCAATCATCATAGCATAATAGATTAACAACTTAAAAACCTTTATTTTTTTCAATACGGGAAGTATTCTAAGACCACATCCCCTTCTTGATTAATGGAGTCCAAGAGTTTTCAACAAAATCTACTTCAACAAAAGTTCCATGAGGAGTTTATAGGAGATACTAGGGTTTCATGTAATTTGAGCTAGGAATAAGATTTTGAGATTATTTTTGTGCCTAATACATGACATTTTTCATGTAGATTATCAATATTAAGTCAAAACTTAGTTTCAATATTTGTTTCATCAAGACAAGACAATCACAATTCTCATAGATTGCACAATATCAAATATTACAGCAATTATCAAGATAATAGAGATTGATTATGAAGAAAGGAACTTCTAATAGCATGAAATACTCAAAGAACACCTAATTAACAAAACAAATCCAAGGAAAACACTCTTAATTTAATCAACAAATCACCATGAAAGCGAACTGATGAGATTTAGTGAAGACTATAAGATCTCTCAAGTTCTCATTCAAGAACTCAAGTACAAAATAAATCATCCTCATAATAAGTCACAAATTGACTTATATACTTTTCCAAGTGTTCTTTTTCACACTTGAAAATTAGGCCCTCTAGAATTTTTAAGCTAATTTTCTATACATTTGAGAGCTCTAAAAATCATCAAAAAATTACATAATTTAATTCTTCTCATGAAGAAGACTTTTCTTCATTTTTACATCCATTCAGACCTTCTATAATACAAGAAGCCAATTTTAAAATTTATCTTTTGTCCAAAATGTTCCTTCTAACATCCTTCCCATCTTAAGCTTTTGTCACCCTCGACAAAACTTCAGTATGACTATAGATTTTATTGCTTCTTATTTCCCTGATATACTTGTGCCAAAAGGTCATGGCTTTTCCTTTTTTTAATATTAAGATGGTTGATCATTTTGAAAAGTGCCTTCCTCCATTGTACAGTTGTTATGGATTTTTCTATTACATCTTTTTTTATATATTCTGTATATGATGCTTCATATGTTGTTAATCTGGATATCAATGCCAGTGAAAGTTTTCCAAAAATTTCTCACTCTCTTTCCAAAATTCCAAAGTCAAAAGCACCTTCAAATATCTGTACATAATGACTACCCATGAAAATGACTCTGCTATAATATGCCATTAAACATATCCTATCTAGAGTTTTACTTAGGTAAAAAAGAAGCGCATGTGAGGGTGAATTGAATCCTATGTAATTAAGAGTTCTTACATCAATGTTGATAAAAGTTTCTATGCAAGTAATTACAAGTTTCAAAATCCTATCTAGTAACATACATGCAAGATCATTGACATCCTTCAAATTGTCTATCAAAGATTCGATAGTAGTAAGCATGTAGTTTCTAGTTGGCCAAGCTCCTTTTTCGGGTCCTGCAATCTTTGGAAAATTTAACCATTTTGTTGGGATCTAGCCTTCATTTCTTCTCTTCCAAAAGATTGTCCAATCTCTTCTTCTTGCTATAGGATAAAAGGCTAGATTTATCTTTAATTGAAGTAGAAATTCCTTCCATATTTTTTTGCACTCTTCATTTTTGTCCAACCACATGTTCCTCCATGTAGGATTGGCTTTTTCAAATAATTCCTTTATTTCAACCAAATCCTCATCATACTCCAAGTATTCATTTGGCGGAACCCCCACTGTAGTAATTTGATAATTTTTTATACTTCTAATACCATGAAAAATGGTATCCCTAAACAATCTCCTAGCTAGTGATGCTGATGAGGACTAACTCCATTCTCTAGAGCAAACTTAACAATCTAATGTTCATATATATCTCATCATGGCTTCCCTATTTGTGAGTAGCTATTGTACAAACTCATCTAACTCTCCATCCAACTGCTCTATAGGTCTTGGATGTTCTTCATACATTTCATGCACAGAAGAGGATATCTTAGTTGTATCTTTTGGCCTTTCTTGTTCTCCTCCTTGTATGGGTACTTCTTTTATTTGGATAGTTTCCTTATCTTTCCATTCTTCAATTTCCCTCATTGACTTAATCCTCTATTCTTCTTACACTACCCTTTTATTAACTGTAATTATTGATGTTTTGTTGCACTAACATGTCTTCATTGTGTGGAATAGCTGCCTGATTGCAAGTACCTTGAAGAGGGAAAATGTGTGTTATGTGGAAGAGAAGCACTAGAATGTTTTGTTAAAATGGATCTTGAAGGATTTTTTTCCAATGTTGTTACCTCTATTTGCAGCTTAAAAGCTGGTTGCAATGTGAGGGCCATTGATAAGGGTAGAGAAGTACATGCGGAACTAGCTTGCAAGGGGCTTATGCGATCAAATATTATTGTTGGTTGTGCAACTTTTAACATGAATGAAAAAGCTAGAAAGCTCATGAGAGTACAGGAACTATTCCATGGTCTCCCTCTTAAAGATGTCAATGTCAGGAATCTTTTGATTTTGGGCTGTGGGAAATATGAGCATGTTCAGGATGCAATCACTTGTTTTGAGTAGATGTAGTTTGGGGGAATCCATCGAAATTCTAGCACTCTTGTTCATGTCATGAATGCTTGTTGCCATGCAAGCTTGGTAAGTAAAGGCCATAGCTATTTTCAGGCTATGAGCACGGACTTCAATGTATTTCTCGATCTCGAACACCATATCATCATGGTTGTCCTTTAAGTGCATTCTAGTCATTTGATATTGTATCCACTATAATCAAAAGAATGCCTATCACTTCCTATTTTGCGGTGCAGGATATGCTTCCAACCCTTTGTAGAGGATGGGGCAATACAAGGCTTGGTGAGGTAGCTTTTGAAGTGGCATGCTATACGAGTCAGGCTTAGTTGGAGATGCAAATTTAAAAATTCTTTAATCATAGTCTTATTTTGCTTTGGGCCGAGTTGAAAGAGGGAGATGATTTCTAATGTGCTAATGAGTCTCATGCTGGCAACGTCAACATTCTCAAAAAGAGAAATGATTTTTTGTAGTGGCATGGTTGTCTATGCATTTTGATTGACTCACTTACCTACTCATGAACGTTCATAGTAGCAAAATTTATAAGATAACCATTTTTTCAGCTTTCGAACGTCAGGAGAAGGGGAAAGAGGTAGTGTTCTGTTTCTCTGTCAGACATGGCTGACCTGACCTCTCTGTCAGACCTGTGAGAGTGAAAAGGAGGGCGAGGGAAAGTGAGCTAAAGGTGTGTGTGTGTGCCATAGGTGTGAGCATATATAGGTATAAGTGTGTATACGAGAGTAAAGAAAAAACAAAGGGGTGTGCTTGTATGTGTGTAAGGGCATGGGAGGGTGATCAAGTGAGTGGGAGTGAGAGAGAGAGAGAGAGATAGGAAGGGAGGAAGGCTGAAAGTGTGTGTGGTTGTGTGTGGGAAAGAAGAAAAGGGAGTGTGAGAGAAGGATAAAAAGAGGGGGAAAGGAAGTGAGGAAGATAGAAAAAAAAGGGGGAAGTGAGTGTGAGAGAGAAAGGAAACCATACCATATAAGAATGAAAATGACTAGGTATGTGTCTACAAGAATAGGTGTGCGGCTTTATGGATGTGTGTGAGTTTAGTGTTTGAGGGGGTAGGTGTGCAAGGGATTGACCATCTGCTTGTCTTCTGGTGAGTGCCCGATCATTTGAGTGTGTGCATGTGTAAGAGTATGTGGGTGTGAATTGGAGAGTAGAGGTGTGTGTTTACATATCTGTGTGTGTCTAAGTATAGGAGTTAAAGAGTGTGCAGGAGAGTGGGTATAGGTGGGGGAGATAGTAAGTGTAAGTGAATCAGTGTGAAGTAGTGGGACAAGAGCACAAAGTTATCATTTAGAAGTAAATTTGTGGATTCCAAGCAATACAAGTTATCAATTCCTAAGGGTTTTCAAATTGGCAAAATAGAAGCACATATACACATTGTTTCCTTGGGCATAGGAGTGTATCACATTTCCTTTTCTAGTTTTTCATTGAGACTGTTGTATCCTCTTATAATAGTAGTTGCATGTGCATCTGCTTGTTTCTCTAGCTCCCTTGCATCTTTTAATTCTTCTTTGAATTGTTAGCCTTGTGTTTTTGCTTTTAGCAGTCCTTCTTCCATTAAAATCCTATTGATTTCTTCATTGGCCTTGGAAAGTACCTAGTATGAAGTCTGTAATATTCTCTTTTTTTTTTACTCTAATCTTTTGATGTCTTCTCCCATCCTGTTAATGATCTCATTTTTTTTGGTACATTTATCTTCCAAAAATCGTATTCCATTTTTTCTTTGCACTACCTCAGTCTCTAGTGCAATTGCTTTTTCTAGGTATTTTTCACTTCTCTTCTTCTATTCTTTTAGTTCTTCTTCCACTTGATTCTTTTTTTTTTGTATTCCTCTATGACTTTGTTACCTTTGATGACTTCTGGTTCTGTAGTGTTAAAGTTGTTAAAGTTTAATTCTATACGTGGGTTCTTGGGATGGTCAGGGGTCTGATAATTCAGAGGCCCTTTATGTATTTTCCCAATCACTGATTAACTTCTGACAATTAACTTCACTGATTAACTCTGAGCAATTACAACAGATTCAACTACGCTTCCAGCGCATAACACTTCTTAACAATCACCATAATTATGTACGCAGAACTTCTACTCTTCCTTCATTATTATTGTTATACTCACACTTCACTTACAACATAGTAAAATATTAACGCAGTACCTGATTCACTTCAATACTGAATACTGAATCTTACAAATGACACGGAAATTAAAATAACTCATAACAGAATCAACTCCAGCCAATCGCCCAGACTGACCCGTCTGGTGACGCGTCTGTCGTCTCTTCCGCACACTACTCTATTGATTAGGAAAAACGTTACAACGTTTTGTGCAACACCCTTTCAGTGCACATCTTTTCCTAACTACAATTAATCCACTGAATAATATTTCGGCAGCCTTAATACTGGCACACACGGTGGACTCGAATCTAGTAGGGAAAATTACAAGATTTAGGAATCATCAATGATTCCTTGTATATACATGGATCTAGGTAATTTAAAGGTGCATGAGATTTTTTTTTTAAGGACTCGAGCATCGCCTACAAAATTTGAGGTTCGACTAGGTGTGCATCAGTTAGCACAAAACTGGAAGCGATTACTAAGACATCAGATTGATTATGCAAAAATGCTTCTTGGAGGTAGAAGTCGTTGGCTAACGTAGCATCACGACATAATTTCATCTCTCTAATATCAGCATCGATGCGAGCTAATCGTTCTTGCTGGATACCGAGTTGTTTCTCTCTTCGTTCGAGCTCTTTGGACTGGAATTGCATGGTTTTAAAGAAATCTTGCCATTCTTTCTGGATAGCTTCAACTTCCTGCTTTAGTTTAATGGTTCGACCTATTTCCTCTGTCAGGGACTGGCTTTTCTCGAAGAGTTCTTCGGTGACCTTCTTCAATTCATCTTCTGCTTGTACGACTTTTGCAGCCATCTCTTGACAATTCTGCTCGACCGTAACAAACTCAGTGCGCATTGTCTCTAACAGATTACCCAAAGCCTTCATAGCGTCATCCTTATCAATCATTGTTCGATTAAGATTGCTGATCTCATCATCACGAGCTACAATGATGGCATCCTTCTCCATCAACTGTCTTTGTAGAATTTGAAGCTACTCCTCCAAGAGACTTGCATCTGATTTTGCTGCTAGAACTTCTTCCTGGAGAGGTGCAATGTCTGCCTCAAGGAGATCAACCTTGGACTAATACTCAGTACGCATGGACTGATGGACGTCTTCGAGTTGGTGAGGGAGATGCTTGGTGATACACTCCAATTTGGAACCCGAAATTGCTATCATTATGTCTTAAATTGGGATTCCGACCCTTAATTTTGTACCCTACTTTGGCTATGTATTTCCATTTGAAGTTACAAATTGAAACCATAAGAACCCCTTGTAACGATGGCTCATAACCCTTGGGGATGGATGTTGTCTTCCCTTGTGTATTTCCCTTAGAGATGCATACACTTGCCTTTGGATTTTGTGTGATTCCCTCGGATGTAAGAATCACAGATGTTGTAAGTGCCTATGTAATTATCCATTATACACATATGGTATCTACTCTACGATGGTTTGGATTAAAACATGAAAAGGCACATGGGTATGTTTACCTCTCCCTATTAAGCATATGGATATTGGACTTTCCTCTTGGGAGAAATTCTAGGCCGTTGTCTTCGCCTGAAGTTATGTAAAAGGATACTTGGTTTTAATGGAAAAGAGTGGACGTGTACCTCTGGAATGGGGAGGTCTATATACCTCCTTTTCTTCTATGGTTATCCGCTGCTCTCATTGAGCTGTAATTGTGGGGTGTCCTTGTTCTGTGCCTCCCTCGTCTCTCTTCCCTCTCTCCGTAGCTCACAGTGTGAGCTATGGAGAGAGGCAAAGAAGGATAGGGGTCGTTTCTTTGTATGCTATAGAGAGGGAAAGAGAGAAAGAAAGGGAGAGATGGAGGGAGGAAGAAAGGGTTCAACATGCGCGAGATTCAGAGAAGGAAAGAAAGAGAGAGAGAGAGGCACGTTCCATCTCGTGAGATCTCTAATCACAAAGGCTTGTCAGGAGACAACAGAGAAAAAATATGCTGCAAAACCTATATCTGAGCTTGACCTATCGAATTGTGAGCAGTGTACTCCAAGTTATCGGCTTTTACCCAAGAGTTATCCGAAACGTATGGTCAGCCACCGTAAGCCTTTAGCACATGAGGTCTCGAATGACAATTGGGTGTCTATGACATCTGGAAGTGAAGATTATTCATTTAAGCATATGAGGAGAAACCAATATGAGGAAAGTCTGTTTCGTTGTGAAGATGATCGGTTCGAGCTAGATATGTTGTTGGAATCCACTGCCGTCACTGGAAAGCGCATGGAGGATCTCTTGGAAAAGCTTCAAGAAGCAAATGCGAAACAAGATGGTCAGGTTCATCTTGATGACTATTTATCAGAACCTGTTTCATGTTTTCCAGCGATCAACATCCGATGTATTGAACGTATATATGGTGACCATGGTTTGGATGTGGTTGATTTGCTTCGCAAGAATGCTGCCATTGCGATTCCTGTAATTCTGACTCGGTTGAAGTAGAAACGTGATGAGTGGAAAAGAGCAAAGCAAATGCTACTGCCTGTAGAATGGATGGGGGTCATATCTACCGGGGGTGGCAGAGGAGCTGAAATTCACTAATTCCAACTATTCGATATCAAAGAATGATGTTGTAACTTCTCAGTTAGATCAGATACATGTGACAGTTCATACTGTCTCTGACAGACCGAATGAAAGAAGCACGAAGGATCTAATGGACACAAGCAGAAGGATAGTTTATATGAATAGAGATGATGAGATTCGCAATATGAGGGCTAATCCTCCTCGAATTGTTGTGAATGGAAGATTTGAAAGGGAAGAGGGAGAGCTTTCACCCCCTCCAGAAGCAGAAGGGAGAGCGCCTAGAAATTTTAGCCCAGATCACCCCATAAGAAGCTCTTTCAATGTCAGTAAAACAAGATACTTTGATCAATGAACGCTTTGGGTCTCACGTGGAAGAGGACGAAGAGGTGGACCATGTTGTCAAGGGCGAACATGAACATGATGCAGACGATGAAGGGGAAGAGAGTGCACCAAAATCCTCTGATAATAGTGAGAACCTGTCTGAAGCTGGTGAGGAAGCTTCTGGATCTGAGTCTGGCAATGCAGAGGACTCACAGGAAGATGATGAAGAAGAGCAAGGCATCAAGAACGAGAGCGAAGTTGAAGCTGAGGGAATGGCCGATGCTGAGGGAGAAGGAACATCTATGGCTTCTTCAGAGAATTTATTGCACTCATGGACTCCTCTTGTGGCTTATGCTCCTTCTATATTGTCAAATCTGGCTTCAAACAGGGACTGTACTGTGTTCTATGGAAATGACACTTTATATGCTCTGTTCAGACTTCACCACGAATTGTATGAGCAAATTCATGCTGCTAAAGTGTGAAGAGATGGATAGGTATGTGTTGAAGATGAAGAGGTGTTGCAAAATCTTTGCTCTACACCAGCCAAATGAACTCCAGGAGTAGATGGTGGGCCCTTTTAGCTTGCCAATGGATGTATTAGACACCCTATGTACCTTGGAAGATCACTCTCAAAAAGATAGATCAAAACAGATAAGTTGGAGTTAGCTCAGAGGTGAAAACTTGCTATTCTTGGTTGATACACCTGTCCAGTGTTTTACATAATTCTCTGAGCACAGCAGCAATTAGATTAATTCCTCTTGGGGAAGGCTAGGTAGTTTAAAGAGCTAACTTTAGAGAGTAATCTCATCAAAAATAACAAACCACACACTGAGAATGACTTTTAACAAGTGATGACATCATCCCGATTTTCACGGGCTGCTACAGAAATAGACCAGTGAGCAGAAAAATCACCATAACTCAAAATGTAGAAATCCAATGATTATGAAAAATTGTATGCTTATACTCGACAATAAGCTGAATCCAAAAAGCTTTAAATCACTGAATTTGGATGAGTAACCACTGAGAAATGACTCTGACAAGATGACTGAAAAAGTCGGGTACCTGACAGAGAAGTGAAGATGAACATACCCTGTTGACTTCAAATGAACATAACTGAAGATTCCAACATCCAAATGACATGAAAATTTGTGAGCATATAGTAGACTTATAGAGCTAACTTTACCAAGTTAAATCACTGAAAATGATGAACCAAGTGCAGAGAAACAATCTCTGCAAGCTGACTAAGAAAAACTGAAGTAATGGCAGTGAGTAGTACACATCACAAGAACATGGAAAGATGACCTCAAATAATCATAAAAATGAAACTATATTGCTTGTACAATACAATGACTTACTGATACATATGTGTGCTTTGTAATCACACCTTGAAATGGCATAAAGCTCAGCTCTTGGAGGTCTTCACATAGGTCTCTCTAACCACGACTAAAACTGCCATCTATTTATAGTTGAGTTTGGGAGGCTAACTTCCCTCAATCACTCTCCAATCAATCAATGATTGATTTGATTCTCTACCTACCATAAATCACGAATTTGTGGCTCCTCTTTCCATTCTTGATCATGTGGGCTCAACCACTTAAGATTCTCTTACTTTTACATTAAGTAAACTCTTCAAAAGTTACAAGAGGTAGTTCACAAGTGAACTTTACATAGTCTTCATTTTGAAGCTTCTTTAATGACTTTGTGAGACTCAAGCCAATACTTAGGCTTGTCATAGACTTGCTCCAACAGCTCCCCCTCAAGCCAAGTATGCTTGAGGTCTTCAATCTTCCAAGATTTCCTGCAAACCAATCATAGCCTTGAATTTGCAAAGCTTTGTACCATCCAATGCTTTGGTTAGAATATCTGCACATTGTTGATGTGTGGACACATATGATATTTGAATCTCCTTGCTTAGGATCTTCTCTCGTACATAATGATAATGAACTTCAATATGTTTAGTCCTTGCATGAAAAATAGGATTAGCAGCCAAATGAATAGAACTCATATTGTCACCAAAAATAGTTGGAGTTCCAAACTCCAATCCAAGATCTTTGAATAATGTCTTCATCCACATAGCTTCCTGAGTAGCTATGGCAAGACCTCTGTATTCAGCTTCAGTAGAAGAGAGAGCAACTGTGGGTTGCTTCTTGGATGACCATGAAATAAGCTTTGAACCTGCAAAGGTAAGATAACCTGAAGTGCTCCTTCTATCTTCCTTGGAGCCAGCCCAATCTGCATCAGAAAATAGCTTCAAACCTAAATCAGATACATAAGGATAATAAAGTCCTTCATTTATGGTTCCTTTGAGATACTTGAGAATCCTTTTGGCAGCATCCATATGTGGTTTCCTTGGTGTGTGCATAAATTGGCTTAGCACACTCACACTGTAACATATATCTACTCTTGTCAATGTGGCATAGTTGAGACTACCCACTAGACTTTGATATGATGTGATGTCCTCTATGAGTTCACCTTCATGTGAGCTCAATTTGTGATTAACCTCCATTGGAGTACCTGCAATCTTACAATCTTGCATCTTGAATTTTGCCAACATGTCCTTAATGTACTTTCTTTGAGTGAGAAACAAACCATGATCTTTGTAGACAACTTCCAAACCTAGGAAGTAGGTAAGTGAACCCAAATCACTTATCTTGAACTCTTCTCTCATCTGATCTTTGATCTTCTTCATACCATCTGCATCATTTCCTGTCAATATAATATCATCTACATATACACATAGGTAGATGACCTCGGAATTACTCTTTTTAATAAAGAGTGAAGGATCTGCTTTGCTTGGTTGAAAGCCTTTGTCCTGCAAGAATGAAACAAGCCTGAAATTCCAAGCTCTTGGAGCTTGCTTGAGACCATACAATGCTTTGTTAAGTTTACACACATAATCAGGATAAACTTGATTCTCAAAACCAGGTGGTTGTGCCATATATACCTCTTCTGTTATCCAACCATTCAAGAATGCATTCTTCACATCTAGTTGAAGTATCTTCCAATTCTTGGAAGAGGCAATACTAAGCAAAACCCTAATAGTAGGCATCTTTGCAACAGGAGAGAATGTCTCCTCATAATCAATTCCCTGAGTTTGTGCAAAGCCTTTTGCTACAAGCCTTGCCTTATACCTGTTAATGGAACCATTAGAATTCTTCTTGAGTTTATAGACCCATCTTGAGCCTATTACCTTCATGGATGAAGTCTTGGGCACCAAATCCCAAGTGTTGTTTTCCTCAAGTGCTTCAATCTCTTCCTTCATTGCATGCTTCCATTCTGTTTTTGCTTTGGCCTCTTCAAATGATGATGGCTCCTCTTGGTTTATGTCCTGTGCTATGTAGATAGAATGTTTAGTTACTAATGAGGTGTCAAACCCATACCTTTCTGGTTTTTTCTTTTCCCTCATAGATCTTCTTAAGCCATGATTTGATGATTCTGCCTCATGTCCAAGTTCCTGCAATTTTGCTTTACCTTTAGACTTCCATGCTTTGATCTTTTCCATCTGACATTCTTCATCATCCTCTGAGGTGTCTTGTTCTTCAATCTTTGATTGTTCTCTACCAAGCTTTGGAAAATCTTCTTCAAGATCATATGGTAAATTGATCTTCCTGCATGAATCTTCATACCATGAATTGTTCTCATCAAAAACTACATCTCTGCTTACCAAGAATCCTTTGTTGGTAGGGTTGTATAACCTGTAGCCCTTTTGATTGTTGTCATATCCAATAAATACACACCTTTCTGCTTTTGGATCCATCTTGCCTCTAACCTGTGAAGGAACATGAGCAAAAGCAATACATCCAAAAATTTTACAATGATCTAAGCTTGGTCTTCTTCCATTCCAAGCCTCATATGGAGTCATCCCATCAAGGGATTTTGAAGGCAACCTGTTAATCAAGTAAGTGGCTGTAGATACAGCCTCAGCCCATAAGTAATTAGGTAAATGCTTTTCATTTAACATAGACCTTGCAGCTTCAACAATTGTCCTATTCCTCCTTTCTGCCACTCCATTTTGCTCAGGAGTGTACCTTGTAGTTACCTCTCTTTTGATTCCTCTTTCTTGAAGAAAAGAATCAAACTCATGGGAGAAGTATTCTCCCCCTCCATCTGACCTTAGCCTTTTTAGTGATTTACCTGTTTGATTCTCCACAAGAGCCAAATATCTTTTGAAACATGAAAAAACTTCATCTTTGTGTTTCATAAAGAATAGGATAGTCCATCTGCTGCAATCATCAATAAAGGAAACATAATACCTTGATCCTGATATTGAAGCTTCCTTGCTTGGTCCCCATACATCTGTATGAACCAACTCCAAGAGATCTCCATGCATATAACCTTTCTTCATGAATGGTAACCTGTGAGACTTTCCAAACTGACATGCACTACACTTATAAATCATATGTTGTTTTGACAAGTTAGGGAGTCCAAGTACACTTTGGTCCCTGCAAATTTGCTTTAATGACCTTTCACCAATATGTGCTAACCTTTTGTGCCATACTTCCAATTCTGTGAGTGTCTGACTACCATAATTAAAGAGAGCAATGTTTCTAGTGTCCTGTAATTCAAATGTGAACAATCTACCTGTCTTTTCACCTTTTGCAATTCTTCTGAATCCTTGACTTGGATCTTCAACAAATGCTCCTGCCTTTGTGAACCTGACTTGCAACCCTTTCTCTACTATCTGCCCAACACTTATCAAATTCTTTGTAATGGTAGGGACATAGAGTACCTTACTGAGTAGGTTGATGTTTCCATCAGGTGCTTTGACATTGCCTATTTTCTCCACAGGATGTTTTGTATCATCTCCTGTTTGTACCTCATGCTTATTCCTTGGATCTTCTAAATCTGATAGGAGTGCCACATTTCCTGCCACATGATTTGAACAACCTGAATCTATGTAGAAAACATGCTCATCAGATTTACCTTGTGGCATAGCCATGTTCATGATCAATAATGAATCCTCTTTGTTTGAGTCTTCTGTATAGTTATTGTAGTCTCTCCTTCCTTTGTAGCCTCCTTGATAGTTTGAATGATTGTAGTTGTTGTAGTTGCCATGATAATTGTTGAACCTTCCTCTTGAGTAGCCATAACTTCCTCTATTGTATCCTCTACCTCTTTGATTCCTGGAATTCCTAAAGCAATTTTCAGTTGTATGATTAGTTAATCCACAAATAGAACATGAGTTGGAGTCTTGGGATCTCCCCCTGCCTTGTCTACCTCCTCTTCCTCTACCTCTGCCATGTCTTCCTCTACCTGCATAGTTAGCTTGATATGTACCTGCTTCATCATCCACTTTCTTTGCCTTTCCTTTGTTATCTTTAGACTTGCTTTTATCCGTGTATAAAGCTGAAGATTGATTACCTTTAGAGCTTTCTCCATTTTTGATAAGCTTTGCCTCTTGAGTAAGTAATTGTCCAATGAGTGTGTTGAAATCAGGTACATGCATGTCCATGTACAAATCCATAGCTGTGGTGAATGCTTCCCACTTATCATCTTCCTTCAAGCCATTGATGACCTGCCTTACAATTTGCTCTTCATCTATTACCTCTCCAATGCTTCCCAATTGATCCGCTATGTCCTTGAGCTTTGTGACAAAATCAGTCACATTTTGTTTGGGAGCCCTCTTGAGAGTTGTGAAATCCAGCCATAGTTGATGCTTCCTAGCTTTAGTACTTGAAGCAAAGAAAGCTTCAAGTGCATCCCACACTTCCTGAGATGTCTTACAACTTCTAATGTGAGGCAACAAAAAATCTGAGATAGAGTTGAGGAGATAAGACCTTGCAAGTGCATCCTTGGAGCACCATGTGCTCAATCTTTCTTGCTCTTCTTGTGTTGGTTGACTTTTGTTCCTGAAACTTGGCATAACTTCATCTCCAGCCACATAACCATATAAACTTCTACCTTGGAGATAAGCTTCCATTCTTAATGACCAAGCTGAGTAATTACCTCTATCCAATTTGTCAATTGATGAAGGAAATCCATCTCCAATGTTGTCCAACCTTGCTCTGATACCACTGTGAAGAGATGGATAGGTATGTGTTGAAGATGAAGAGGTGTTGCAAAATCTTTGCTCTACACCAGCCAAATGAACTCCAGGAGTAGATGGTGGGCCCTTTTAGCTTGCCAATGGATGTATTAGACACCCTATGTACCTTGGAAGATCACTCTCAAAAAGATAGATCAAAACAGATAAGTTGGAGTTAGCTCAGAGGTGAAAACTTGCTATTCTTGGTTGATACACCTGTCCAGTGTTTTACATAATTCTCTGAGCACAGCAGCAATTAGATTAATTCCTCTTGGGGAAGGCTAGGTAGTTTAAAGAGCTAACTTTAGAGAGTAATCTCATCAAAAATAACAAACCACACACTGAGAATGACTTTTAACAAGTGATGACATCATCCCGATTTTCACGGGCTGCTACAGAAATAGACCAGTGAGCAGAAAAATCACCATAACTCAAAATGTAGAAATCCAATGATTATGAAAATTTGTATGCTTATACTCGAAAATAAGCTGAATCCAACAAGCTTTAAATCACTGCATTTGGATGAGTAACCACTGAGAAATGACTCTGACAAGATGACTGAAAAAGTCGGGTACCTGACAGAGAAGTGAAGATGAACATACCCTATTGACTTCAAATGAACATAACTGAAGATTCCAACATCCAAATGACATGAAAATTTGTGAGCATATAGTAGACTTATAGAGCTAACTTTACCAAGTTAAATCACTGAAAATGATGAACCAAGTGCAGAGAAACAATCTCTGCAAGCTGACTAAGAAAAACTGAAGTAATGGCAGTGAGTAGTACACATCACAAGAACATGGAAAGATGACCTCAAATAATCATAAAAATGAAACTATATTGCTTGTACAATACAATGACTTACTGATACATATGTGTGCTTTGTAATCACACCTTGAAATGGCATAAAGCTCAGCTCTTGGAGGTCTTCACATAGGTCTCTCTAACCACGACTAAAACTGCCATCTATTTATAGTTGAGTTTGGGAGGCTAACTTCCCTCAATCACTCTCCAATCAATCAATGATTGATTTGATTCTCTACCTACCATAAATCACGAATTCGTGGCTCCTCTTTCCATTCTTGATCATGTGGGCTCAACCACTTAAGATTCTCTTACTTTTACATTAAGTAAACTCTTCAAAAGTTACAAGAGGCAGTTCACAAGTGAACTTTACATAGTCTTCATTTTGAAGCTTCTTTAATGACTTTGTGAGACTCAAGCCAATACTTAGGCTTGTCATAGACTTGCTCCAACATAAAGTTCATGCAATAGCTGCTGAGGAGAAGCCAAAATCCCCCAAAGATCATACTTCTGAATTGTATCGCAAGTTTATGAGAGCCCTGTACAACCTCTTGGATGGAACGATTGACAATACAAAGTTTGAAGATGATTGCGGTGCACTCATTGGAACTCAATCCTACATACTTTTTACCATGGATAAGCTCATATTTAAGCTGGTCGAACAGCTTCAGTCCATTGCATCCGATGAAATGGCAAACAAGTTGTTGACCCTACATACTTACGAGAAATCCCGAGCACCCAATGGTTTCATTGATGCAGTTTACCATGTGAATGCTTCTACACTCCTGCAGGATGAATACGTGTACAGATTTGAACATAGATCGAACCCCAACCAGATTTTTATTCAGCTAATGGAAGGTGGTGTAGAAAAGCTGGAGGCTGCTGCAAATGCTATTGAGTCATCTTTCTTTAATTACCTGCAAAGGTTCTTCTTTTCTAATGCTGACATTCAACCTCCAATCTTTTTGGAAAGAAATAAGAATAGCGGTGCTGTTGAGGACAATCACAGTGCAATGTCTAAAGTGATGCAGGATGTCTTTGTTGCCAATGGTTTAGAATGTAAAATTTCACGTCGAACTTCCAAAGTATCATATGTTCTAGATACAGAAGACTTGCTTTTCCGACATAAAAGGAAAAGAGAAAGTGCTCTTGCACGATCAGACAGTTTTATCAGCAGGAGAGTTCTCAAGTTCTGCAGATGGATTGATCTCCACTACAATCAAAAGAAAGATAGATAAATTTGGCAGCTGCAACTGTATGCCTTGAGAAATCGATAATGGCATGGCGGTTCATATGGTGGAGATAAGAGTCATGATGGCATCCAAGGGCCCTGGGAGGTAGATCCAGCACTAACCTCTTTTATTCCAGATACGAAAGAGCATATCTCAATGGAAGTATTTGGGGCAAGGGCCGAACTTTGAAGCACAACCAATGTTTTGTGCTATGTGTTCAATTATAAGAATAACAACCTACAAGTCATGTCTTATGAGTGGGATACCTATTCAGTATATTGTGTAAGATGTGGACTGAAAACATAGATAAGATGGAATCAAAATCTTTGCATTGGTACAGATACAAGTTACAAGGGTTTTAGAAGGTGCATTTACAACTGCATCATTTGGCGATCCTACTGGGGATGCAAGCTGAGCATGTCCTATCAAGGAGTGTTTTGGGCTCGCCTGGTGCCCCACAGTGTGGCACAGCTTGCGAGGATATCTACGAAAGGGACCCAGAAAGGAAAACAAGCAACAAAAGGAAGAGTTGATGATTACTGAAGATCAGGGAGTCGAAGTTATAGCTCGGAAGAACTTTGATGAAGACACTCAATAGAAAGAAATTAAAAGGCAAGAAGGAAACCATTGATGTGGCTTATCGTGTTGGCTTTGCAATGCTTGAGTGTCTGCTGGATGATGACAAAGAAGAATAAGATGTGGATGCCTTGGTCCTTTATGGAAAAAGATTGAAAGAAAATATAAGGGTTGGAAAAAAGGGCAGAAGAAGATGAAAATGAGGTACCGAGAATGGGCCTTCTCTAATGAAGCAGTCCTCTCCTACACCTGAGAGGAGGTAAAGTGTCTAGGCTGCTACCAATATTTTGGAAGCAAGGCATGTAGACTCAGGGGATATGCAGGAGGAGCAAAAGTCCATGAAGCATCAGATCAAAAGGACATCCTTAGAAGGGGATGCTTCTTATTACTGTGGTATAAAACAAGAAGCAAGTTATTTGTGGGATACTGTGGGATGTCGTAAGAGTTCCGATGTAGAATTAGCAAAGGAGTCTGACAATGTGTCTGAACATTGCATCTCAGTGCTTGATTCCTTAGTTTCTTTTGCTGGATAAAGCATGGGGTCTGAATTTGATCCAATCAAATGCAAAGCGTTGTGGTGATATTAAAATGATTCCACAGATTCACAGAAGCAGGATGTCACACCAAGGAAAGCTTTGCACTATTTAAGGGATTTGTCTATGCTTGATGATTTTTTTTCTACATTCAAGATTGCTAGCAAAATAGGCAGTCCCAAAGCTAAAAAATTGTTGGACTCTCCAGATGATTGTATTTCTAATGCAGCAAGCACTATTACCAGTATTTCCCAAAGTGATTGTTTCTCAAAAAATAGCAGTACATTTGTAAATCCAATCCCCCAAGAGTCTTCACCAAGTTTGAGCATGTCTAGAATTTCTTTGGGTTCTAAACAATATCACAGTCAACCACTGAGATGCAAGGAATTAGAGCAGGCCCTGGTGTTGCTGGAGAATGCGTTGTCACACCGAGAAGGGGATACTGATGTCAAAATGAATTATGCTAGATCCCCAAATTTCGATCTTTAGGCTCTTGCAAACTTTGCGAGTTCATCTGTTCATGATTCCATAGCTGGCAAAAATGAGGGGATGTTTTACGAACAATACAGGAAGATGAGAGACACGAAGATGATGGGGGAACAGCACTCAAAGAGAGTTGAAAAGGAAGCAAAACTTAAATTAATGGAGGAAAGTCTGGTTCTCAGAAAAGCTGAGATGGATGCGAGAATGGCCAAGCTAAATAAAGAGAGCTCACAAGCTAGAAATCGAGCTGTTAAGTTACTTGCCCTCAGAAAGAGTATTGCAGACACACAAATAATGCAGGCAGACAGAGGGTCAGAAGAAGATAGGATTAAAGTATTACCAACAAGTGAAGATGCTTGGTCAATGTACCAGTGTTTCCTTGGCTTATGAAAACTCCATTGCTTATGAAGTCCAATGCTTTTCAGACATGAAGAAACAAAAGAGCAAACCATTTCCAGGAAAGATATATGGACCTCAGTCACAACCAAAGGTTGGTGCTTCAATTTCACATTTGCAAAGGGTGAGTAGAGATTTTCTGACAGGGTCAAACAGTAACATGCCTTCACAAAACAACTCATCAGGTAGGAACTTGAGTGTGGAAAGAAAGAATCTTACAAGTCAGAGCAGTCAAAGTTTGGTGGCAACTAAATTTAGAGATGTTTTGTCAGTACTAAAAGATCAGGATCCCATAGTTGTCAATACTCAAAAGGATGCAAAGATGGAAGCACCTCTCATCAGCAGCAAATAAGGAGAAGTGTTGTTGATCCAATCCAAGAAGTAAGATCTTTTCTTCGTAAGGGATTTGGCATAGGGTATGGTGCTAAGTCAGGTGTAATGACAGAACGAGATATACAAGATGTGCGCAATTTATGAAGAGATAACTTTATTACTACAAGATTTGAAGAAGATTCAGAAAGAGTTATACAAAGCCCAAGGAGGAGGCTGTTTTAGGTTTCAAATGGATCTCAATCAACTTCAGCAGGTTGTGATGACTATAGAGACTAATATGAAGAAAAGTGTAGATGGACTGGTAGTCATGAAAGAACATATTTTGGTGCTTCAATGTGTGAATGCTGATCTTGAACAAGAGTTGGAATCCTCTACAAGACAAGCTGCTCAAAAGAGCTAGAAGGAATGATGCTTGTTGTCATGCTTGCTACAACTCAGGATGAAGTTGCAATTCTTGGAAAACATTTAACAGATATGCAGATAAGGGCAGTTGAGAATTAATACATCAAAAAGATATTGAGATCTTGTAGGAGGAACATATTTCTACCCATCTTTCCCAGCAAAGAGTTGGAACAGAGGCTTGTCCATGTGCAAATAGAAGCAGACGCATCTGTAATAAAGTTGAAGAAGGTTGCAAAGTTTCAATACAAAATGAAAAAGCTTGGAGAAGAGTTGGTAGGTGTTTCAAAGGAGAAAGTAGCTATGATGGAAAAAGATCCATATACCCTTCTAGATTATTATAAATTAGAAAGTGAACATGGAAATTTAAAGCAGAAGATGGAATCCGAAGGTGCACTGATTGAAGGCTTTAAGTGAGAGATCTCTTCTCTCAACTGAGAAAAGAGTGAGCCACTGTCCATAAGTGAACAGGTGGACAAAAGTTGTTGGAACTTCAGGAGGCTAATGGAGTATTGCCCAATCAAGGCTCGACAAAGGAGAAGAATCTTCAGGCTGTAGAGGAAGCAACAAGGGAATTCCAGAAGAGGTGACTTCATCCTTGGGAAAGTCCAAGCCAGAAGGCAAGAGGGAGGACAACATACTTCTCTCCACCACCCGGGTGGGGGGCTTTGTGCATCCATCTTTATCCAAGAACATTATATGTATGCTATTAATGCTAGACCATGGTGAGTGTGAATGAGGACGGGTAGAGTAGTGGGTGTATGGGTGTGGGTGAATGGTTAAGAGTGTGTAAGTTTGAGGAAGGTATGTGGGTTAAGTGGAGAAGTGAGAGTAGACGAGTGGTGAAAATGTGTGTGGTGGGTTGGTGAACAAGGCAAAAAAGCCTTGGAGAATGTGTATGAAGGTGTGGGAATTGTAGTGTAGAGTAGAAGAAAGAAAAAGTGAGAAAGGTGAGAAGGAGAGGATGAGAAAGAACTCAAGTGTGGGGGAAGGAGCAGGGAATGGTCCAGATTAATATCATGCATTTCAATGTTTTTTTGATGACTTTGGTTCGCAGGAGCTCACCAGTCAAGTGTGGGGGGATATGTTACACTCTAATTTGGAACCCGAAATTGCTATCATTATGTCGTAAATTGGGATTCCGACCCTTAATTTTGTACCCTATTTTGGCTATGTATTTCCATTTGAAGTTACAAATTGAAACCATAAGAACCCCTTGTAACGATGGCTCATAACCCTTGGGGATGGATGTTGTCTTCCCTTGTGTATTTCCCTTAGAGATGCATACACTTGCCTTTGGATTTTGTGTGATTCCCTCGGATGTAAGAATCACAGATGTTGTAAGTGCCTATGTAATTATCCATTATACACATATGGTATCTACTCTACGACGGTTTGGATAAAAACATGAAAAGGCACATGGGTATGTTTACCTCTCCCTATTAAGCACATGGATATTGGACTTTCCTCTTGGGAGAAATTCTAGGCCGTTGTCTTCGCCTGAAGTTATGTAAAAGGATACTTGGTTTTAATGGAAAAGAGTGGACGTGTACCTGTGGAATGGGGAGGTCTATAGACCTCCTTTTCTTCTATGGTTATCCGCTGCTCTCATTGAGCTGTAATTGTGGGGTGTCCTTGTTCTGTGCCTCCCTCATCTCTCTTCCCTCTCTCCGTAGCTCACAGTGTGAGCTATGGAGAGAGGCAAAGAAGGATAGGGGTCGTTTCTTTGTATGCTATAGAGAGGGAAAGAGAGAAAGAAAGGGAGAGATGGAGGGAGGAAGAAAGGGTTGAACATGCGCGAGATTCAGAGAAGGAAAGAAAGAGAGAGAGAGAGGCACGTTCCATCTCGTGAGATCTCTAATCACAAAGGCTTGTCAGGAGACAACAGAGAAAAAATATGCTGCAAAACCTATATCTGAGCTTGACCTATCGAATTGTGAGCAGTGTACTCCAAGTTATCGGCTTTTACCCAAGAGTTATCCGAAACGTATGGTCAGCCACCGTAAGCCTTTAGCACATGAGGTCTCGAATGACAATTGGGTGTCTATGACATCTGGAAGTGAAGATTATTCATTTAAGCATATGAGGAGAAACCAATATGAGGAAAGTCTGTTTCGTTGTGAAGATGATCGGTTCGAGCTAGATATGTTGTTGGAATCCACTGCCGTCACTGGAAAGCGCATGGAGGATCTCTTGGAAAAGCTTCAAGAAGCAAATGCGAAACAAGATGGTCAGGTTCATCTTGATGACTATTTATCAGAACCTGTTTCATGTTTTCCAGCCATCAACATCCGATGTATTGAACGTATATATGGTGACCATGGTTTGGATGTGGTTGATTTGCTTCGCAAGAATGCTGCCATTGCGATTCCTGTAATTCTGACTCGGTTGAAGTAGAAACGTGATGAGTGGAAAAGAGCAAAGCAAATGCTACTGCCTGTAGAATGGATGGGGGTCATATCTACCGGGGGTGGCAGAGGAGCTGAAATTCACTAATTCCAACTATTCGATATCAAAGAATGATGTTGTAACTTCTCAGTTAGATCAGATGCATGTGACAGTTCATACTGTCTCTGACAGACCGAATGAAAGAAGCACGAAGGATCTAATGGACACAAGCAGAAGGGTAGTTTATATGAATAGAGATGATGAGATTCGCAATATGAGGGCTGATCCTCCTCGAATTGTTGTGAATGGAAGATTTGAAAGGGAAGAGGGAGAGCTTTCACCCCCTCCTGAAGCAGAAGGGAGAGCGCCTAGAAATTTTAGCCCAGATCACCCCATAAGAAGCTCTTTCAATGTCAGTAAAACAAGATACTTTGATCAATGAACGCTTTGGGTCTCACGTGGAAGAGGACGAAGAGGTGGACCATGTTGTCAAGGGCGAACATGAACATGATGCAGACGATGAAGGGGAAGAGAGTGCACCAAAATCCTCTGATAATAGTGAGAACCTGTCTGAAGCTGGTGAGGAAGCTTCTGGATCTGAGTCTGGCAATGCAGAGGACTCACAGGAAGATGATGAAGAAGAGCAAGGCATCAAGAACGAGAGCGAAGTTGAAGCTGAGGGAATGGCCGATGCTGAGGGAGAAGGAACATCTATGGCTTCTTCAGAGAATTTATTGCACTCATGGACTCCTCTTGTGGCTTATGCTCCTTCTATATTGTCAAATCTGGCTTCAAGCAGGGACTGTACTGTGTTCTATGGAAATGACACTTTATATGTTCTGTTCAGACTTCACCACGAATTGTATGAGCAAATTCATGCTGCTAAAGTTCATGCAATAGCTGCTGAGGAGAAGTCGAAATCCCCCAAAGATCATACTTCTGAATTGTATCGCAAGTTTATGAGAGCCCTGTACAACCTCTTGGATGGAACGATTGACAATACAAAGTTTGAAGATGATTGCGGTGCACTCATTGGAACTCAATCCTACATACTTTTTACCATGGATAAGCTCATATTTGAGCTGGTCGAACAGCTTCAGTCCATTGCATCCGATGAAATGGCAAACAAGTTGTTGACCCTACATACTTACGAGAAATCCCGAGCACCCAATGGTTTCATTGATGCAGTTTACCATGTGAATGCTTCTACACTCCTGCAGGATGAATACGTGTACAGATTTGAACATAGATCGAACCCCAACCAGATTTTTATTCAGCTAATGGAAGGTGGTGTAGAAAAGCTGGAGGCTGCTGTAAATGCTATTGAGTCATCTTTCTTTAATTACCTGCAAAGGTTCTTCTTTTCTAATGCTGACATTCAACCTCCAATCTTTTTGGAAAGAAATAAGAATAGCGGTGCTGTTGAGGACAATCAGAGTGCAATGTCTAAAGTGATGCAGGATGTCTTTGTTGCCAATGGTTAAGAATGTAAAATTTCACGTCGAACTTCCAAAGTATCATATGTTCTAGATACAGAAGACTTGCTTTTCCGACATAAAAGGAAAAGAGAAAGTGCTCTTGCACGATCAGACAGTTTTATCAGCAGGAGAGTTCTCAAGTTTTGCAGATGGATTGATCTCCACTACAATCAAAAGAAAGATAGATAAATTTGGCAGCTGCAACTGTATGCCTTGAGAAATCGATAATGGCATGGCGGTTCATATGGCGGAGATAAGAGTCATGATGGCATCCAAGGGCCCTGGGAGGTAGATCTAGCACTAACCTCTTTTATTCCAGATACGAAAGAGCATATCTCAATGGAAGTATTTGGGGCAAGGGCCGAACTTTGAAGCACAACCAATGTTTTGTGCTATGTGTTCAATTATAAGAATAACAACCTACAAGTCATGTCTTATGAGTGGGATACCTATTCAGTATATTGTGTAAGATGTGGACTGAAAACGTAGATAAGATGGAATCAAAATCTTTGCATTGGTACAGATACAAGTTACAAGGGTTTTAGAAGGTGCATTTACAACTGCATCACTTGGATAGGTGGATAAGGTAATTCCCAATTTTGGCTAATTGATCCAAGGAGTCAGAGATGCTGGGGGTAATGATGGGCCGAGAGGGAGTAGTCAAAACAGTGGCGGAAGAATAAGGAGGCAAGTAATCGGGAGAGGAAAGGATGAGTTTGGAATGGCCAAGGGCTACCGAATGTCACGATGAAGGAGGAGGGCTAGATGGCAAAGGCACTTTGGACAGGGAAAGAGGAGATGTATTGTTAGGTGAAGACAGCAGGCCAGTGTGGTTACCTTAATAGGCTCTATATCTAGTTGTACAATCATGTCCTAGGTGTGCACTTGCTCTGCAATTTGCACAACCTCTGTGACACTGTCAATCGCTTGCTCCTCGGAATGAGGCTATGGCTGAACAATTGTATCGCTGGGATGAACGTTTTCCATGAGAGTGTCGGGAGAAGCTTGATCCTAAGGAGATGAGGGAACAAAGATAATTGAGGTGAAGGAGGCAGTATCCTGCAATTGGTGGGTTGAGGAAGGCTGGACTTGACTATGGGAGGGGCTCAATTTATGGCACTTCCCCTTAAAAAACTATAGGAGATCGTCGTCGTCTGCGACCTCCATCACTTGCACTGATTCTTCATGGAAGAGAAGGGTATTCATGGGAGGAGGCTGCGCAGTTTGAATCACCGGGAGGAGGAAAGTCAGTAGTTGAGGTAGTCTGGTGTGAGGGATGTCACCCTTCGCCATCTGTCGGGAGACTGCTTGACATTCCCGGTGAATATGCCAGAAGAAAAACAAAGCAAAATTAACTGCTTCACATGCAGCGGCATCGATCATAGAATACAATGGTCCGGAAACGCCATAAGTGCATTTTTGGAGGTTAAGTGCAGCTACCAGGAATTGTAGTGCTGAGTGCTCTGGTTCAGTGTGATAGAGAATGTCAAATTCATTGGAAGAGTGACGCGAGAAGAGCTGTTTCATGGTCATCATCGATAGGAGGGGCCCGTCTACACTACCCTCCTGAGGGAGATGGAATCCCTCGGCAATAGTGTTTAGGGTGATGACAATACGCGAGTTAAGCCATGTAAGTGACCAACACGTTTCTGTCGCGGGAATATCGGCTATAGCATCTACACAAATAATGGATGACATTTGACCGAATGCCATGGCAATTCGACGAATGCTAAAAGGCCGCGTGATCGCAAAAACTCGCTCAATTCAGGAGCGAGGCCAACACGGAAGGTAGCGATATTGGCTAAAGCTTCCATGGCGAACAACAGGACACGAATACACGAAGACACAAATACACAAATACACGAAAACACAAAGCGCAAAAACACAATAGCAAAAAAGAGGGAGAAGATCGTGATTAAGTAAACACACTTAGCGGAAGCACGAGTAGAAGACACAATCATCACGAGTTGTTGTGAATATGCATGCATAATGACGACATGGACACATTAACGGAATCCCAGATGTGTAGTGCAGCAGCTAAATATGGTTAGGTAATAAAACGTTAATTAATGATCAGTTGGTCAACTGGAATGCACGGAATGGAAAGAGACGTCGGGCAAGAATAGTGACATAAACGGGCGAAGAATAAAAATACCTATAAATCATCAAGAGCAAGAAGGCGTGGGATAATAGGGACGAAGCTTCAATCCATTGATGGATTTAGGTAGAAGAGTACCATTTAAAGTGGCTAACCAGAACGTAGCGGGTATGAATTGTTTTGCAACACGATAAGGACCAAACCACCGAAGTTTGAACTTGCCCGTTGAACAATTAGACTTAGCATTATAGAACAGAACTAATTGTTCTTTGGTAAAAGCAAGAAAGCGGAGAAATCGATCATGTGCCTGGGCTTGGAGCAATTGCACTTCTTGCAGCATTAGAAAACTTTCCAAGCGTTGTTCGTCCAAGGACCGCAACACATCCAACCAAAAAGTAAAGGATTCCTCCGGCAAGAGCTTATGATCTAGTGCCACCCTGAGGCTAGGTACCACCCACTCCATGGGTGGAATAGCCTGCAGCCCATATGCCAATTTGAAAGGCGTATTGCCTGTAGCCACTTTGTAAGTAGTACGGTAAGCCCACAGGAAGGAACTGATCCCAATGCTCCGAACATTCCAGAACTAGTTTCTTAAGCATGTTAAGCAAAGTTTTATTGGTACTTTCAGCAAGTCCATTGGCAGGAGGATAATAAGGGGAGCTAAATTTATGAACAATCTTCAGGGTTCGGGTAAGTGTTTGCATTAAGGAATTACCAAAATGTGTGCCCTGATCCGAAACAATTTATAAGGGAAGATCGAACCGAGGGAAAACATCAGCCATCAAACACTTGAACACCACTAACGCAGTTACGGACCATAAAGCCCAAGCTTCCGCCCACCGAGTAGCATAATCCGTACAAGTAAGTATATATCGATGATTAGTAATCATAACAAGAGGTGTAATCGGACCAATGAAATCCAAGCCCCACTTTTGAAAAGGTTCCAAGGGAGAGACAAGTTGTAGTGGAAAATAATGCCATTGTAAAGGCTGTCCCGATCGTTGGCAAGCATCACACTTTTTGACATAAGCCGCAACATCACGCTACATAGTGGGCCACCATAAACCACTGTCTAGAATTTTACGGTAAGTAAGATCGACCGAAAAATGACCACCGAAAGGAGTAGAATGGGCCATGTCAATGACCAAAGGAACTTCATGGGGTGGGGTACACTGTAAGAATGCACCAGAGGGATCCATGTAATACAACTGTCTGACAATGATCCAAAACCGTCAACTATACATTGCCAATTTACGGCGAGCCGAAGTAGAAGTATTAGTCGGGGGGGCTTCCACTAGTGAGAAAGGTTAGAAGAGTATCATAATATGAAGGTGCCATCGAGAGCTCCTAACAATCTGCTTGGACCGAATCAGTCGCATAGATAGCAGGGGTAGTATCATCAACTCCACCGGGAAGTTCACCGGAATCAAGCCAAGATAAGAAATCAGCCAGCGCATGTGCTAACCCAAGATGATGCACAACCTCATAATCAAACTCCTACAATAGTAACACCCATCTGGCTAATCGGCCCCCCAAATGTTGCTGGCAGACAAGGTACACCAATGCTGCATGGTCCACATGAAAGGTAAATGGCCGTCCTAGTAAATAATGCCGAAATTTCTTCACCGAATAAACCAAACCCAGGCGTTCATGCTCAGTGACGGAATAATTTTGTTCAACAGCAGCTAATCATTGACTAGCATAATAAACAGGGTGGAACCACTTATCTTCTTGTTGAATGAGCACACTATCGATTGCATGGTCTAATGCATCCACAAAGACATGGAACGGAAGTTGCCAGTTTGGTGCTTGCAGGATAGGGGCCTGGGTTAAAAGGATTTTCAGTGAATCAAAGGCAATTTGGCACTCCTCAGTCCAGAGGAACTGTCGGGGATTGCTAGTGATCAACTGATTCAGGGGTATGGCTAAATGTGCAAGCTAGCGAAGATGCCTCCCATGCTAGCGTATTTGTCCAAGGATTCTCATAACTTCCTTTGGTGTCTTAGGGGCAGGTGCTTGCAACACGGCTTGCACTTTATCTAGATCCACTTGAATGCCTTGTTGTGAAATAATATGACCAAGCAACTTGCCAGAGGAAACCGAAAAGACCAACTTGTTGGGATTTAAGCACAAGCAAAACTCACGACACTTAGAAAAGCAACACCGTAGGTGATAGAGGTGAGTCGTTGTGTCACCCGATAACGAAAAATCATCTAAATATTCCCGCATAAAGGTGGTTAGGTAGGGGGAAAAAAATTCCTACATATAGCATTGGAAGGTGCTAGGAGCATTGCGGAGAGCGAACCACATCACCGTACACACATATACACCCCAGTTTGTAATAAACGCAGTCTTCGATATATCCATTTCAGCCATGCGCACCTGGTTATAGCCACTGTAACCATCCAAAAAGGAATACATTTCTCGTCCGACAACATCATCGAGCATTGTATCCAAAAAGGGAAGTGGGAAGGGATCCGGCACGGTCGTCGCATTTAATTTTCGGTAATCCACACAGATACGCAACTGATTATTTTTCTTTGGGATGATAACAATAGGTGAAATCCATTCTACATGCTCAATGGGAACGATGAAACCTACTTTTAACAAATGATCCAATTCAGCTTTCACTTGAGTAGCGTAATTGGGGTTCATGCGATAACTGGGTTGCTTGATTGGGCATGCATCAGGCTTGAGAATCACACGGTGTTGATAGATGTGAGGGTCCAACCCTTTCATATCTCGATAGTCCCATGCAAATACATCTTGGAACTATGTCAACAAATGTAGCCGATCATTTTCAAAAGTTTTCGGTAACCCAGCCTTAAGCTTGACCGGTCTCGGTGTACTCTCATTTCCTAGATTGCATGTGATGAGCTGATCTTCCGGTACATACAAGTGTCATGGCATGGATATATCCTCAGGTGACTAGAATAAATGGTGGAAATTCTGGGCACTCAAAGCTTGCTCCATAACGGGGTCCCCTTCTTCCGTAACCAAAACTACCGAACAAACGATCGGATTCCAATTATCTGCAATCGCTTGTAAGTCGAGTATACCCAGGGCGAGCAAATCCTGATTAGCATTGAGAAAAACTTCTTCTTCATCATTTGAAAGTCCATCCAACATATGCACAGGTTCGGCTACGTAGGGTCAAGCATGAAGGTTGCAAGGCTTCATCTCGTCCAACGATACTACATATTTCCGATGATTACTTTTGAAAATAATTTTGTGTACAGTCCAATCCTTCAACACTTTGGCTTGGTTCAGCCAGCGCCTCCCGAATAGCAAATTATAATCCAGATTTGATTCAGGTAATTCTAGGACCACAAAAGTCATTTTGAACACTGCTCCTTGAAGAGTAATGGGTATGTCACGTACCAAGCCCACTAAATGGACCCTGGACTGATCCGCCATCCTCACAAAATATTGAACAGGTTCAATCTGAGTCCATCCTAACCGTTTACAAAGGGCGGCTATCGCAATATTCACACCGGAGCCTCCATCAATTAACGCTTGAGTGATTTTGTGGTTTTTATACCATATCGTAATTAAAGGAACATCATGATCCACTGTAGAATCAATTTCTAGGCTGATAGTTGCCGTAGCCGGTGTACACGAAGATCTTGGACTAATTTGTTGCTGGAATTGTTGTCGTACACCCGGAACCAAGGCTAACAGTTGCCCCAATGATATGGTAATAGAAGCCTGCGATAGAATATTCCACACAGAGTCAAAATTTGACATACCCGTCATCAAATTCAGTGGACTCCCCGGCGGCACTTTCACTAGACTCGATTCTTTCGGTGGTGGATTCGGTGCTAACTGTTGGACCACAAGTACTGGATCGAGAAAAATTGTTGGTTCTTGATTGGCCCACGTACTAGCTTTGGTAAAAACTCTCTGTTGTTCTCAAATGCCAAGCTCAAAAATCTCAGCAGCTGGTTGTAATTTCTTGTCGGATCGTGTTTGAATTACTGATGCTTGAGTATCTACTGCTAAAATATATACCATGTTTGCCATTGTATGTTGTCGTTCTTCTCTTCGTTTATCATACTCGGATGCCTCTTTGCAATATCTACGGATATGTCCAATCTCACCACAAAAATGGCATCTTGATGGTGGAAGAGATATGCCTTCACCCAATTGACTGGAGTGCCACCGGGTCTGGCCAAAGTTATTTGCTCGTGATCCCCTGTAGGTTTTATAACTTTGGTAGGAAGTATTCCTCAAATGTGGTGGTACATAGTGGGTAGCCTATTGTCCCTGCTCCTATATGATAGCATTTACAGTGGCCATGGTCTGTGCTTTAGCATTATATGGACACGTTTCTATGGAGTGACTCGGCATATTACAAATAGCGCAGTACATTTGATTTCATGCACAAGCAGAAGCAGTGCCAGTCCCTGGTTCTTACATTCTGTACAATACATTGTTTCAATGGATCCTCGCTCGTATCCTTGGTCACCTTCAGCCAGTCCAAATCTTCAGGAACCCGCCCACTTTAAGTTCCAACTGTAATTCCATGGCTATGACCGCATCCAAAGACATCCCATCCACACATCATATGATCATTACTTGCTTGAGTTGAGGGTTTAATCCATTAATAAACCACTGGGTAATCACATCATCCAGTAGGTTAGCATGCGCCGATGGCAGTTGTCGTAAATGAGTACAAAATAAATTTGCATACTCCTATACATTCTAGTGTGGTTTTTGTCTATTGTTTTGCAAATAGTCAAAGATCTCAGTCGCGTTTTTCTTCAATCGGAATCGTTGTAAGAAAGCATCCTTAACATCATCGTATTGACCAAAATGGTTAATGTCATATTCAGTTAACCACCAAGGAGCCTCATTAACCAACATAGACTAGAACACTATAGCCTTATATGCCGGATCTGCTGGATAGTTGAGTACAGCATAATTAATTTCAAAGCTTCTCACATGTGCATCCGGATCATCACCGAGAAATCCTCTAAATTTATTATATGTAACTCCTGCAGGTATCGGTCATGGTGGTATGGCATGTTGTTGCTGCTGTTGTTGTTGATGTTGATCTTGCTATTGTTGTTGTTGTTGTTGCTGCTGTTGCTAATGATGTTGCTATTGATGTTGCTGTTGATGTTGCTGTTTCTGTTGCAAACCACTCATGTTGTTTAAACAAAGAGGAAAGGTTACTTCCGAATGATTTGAACCAATTAAACCTAATTGCTGTTGTGTTGTTTCGTCATCTTGCACGTTCTCCCGTGATCAGATATTGTTAAGTCGTTCCCCCACGCCTACTCCCAACTTGCACTCCTCATAGCTGGCTTTTGAAGTGCGCTTTTCACCATAACTTCCATCCAACAATACACCAGTTCCCTCAAAATCAGAACCTAGAGTAGAACTTTCACCGAAATTCTACAAACCGACCCTGGAATTATCCGAAGTTCCGCCGAAATTCCACAA
Organism: Ceratopteris richardii; assembly: GCA_020310875.1. Lineage (NCBI taxonomy): Eukaryota > Viridiplantae > Streptophyta > Polypodiopsida > Polypodiales > Pteridaceae > Ceratopteris > Ceratopteris richardii. Next base: position 121,029,223 of record CM035438.1, on the reverse strand, counting down.
ATTGCTACGGAAAATTTCCACACTATCACCGGAACCAGTGCTTAGTTCACCAATTTTACTTTCTACCGACGGGGTTGGTTGCACTTCTCGTCTACCTTGTAATCCTTGCACAAGAAAATGCTAAGGTGGTACTCCACTAGCCCAGATTTCTCGCTTTCCTTCCGATGATTGTCCGTCACCACTACTACCGGGAGGTGTTCCCAATGCACTAGGAATTTTCCAGGGATGCTGATCCCTTTTGTACTTCGTATACGATTCTCCGGAATGTGTTACAGGCATATATCATCGGATTCTTTCTCAACTCCTAGTCTATGTGCCGATTGGCTACTCCATGCCCCATGATCGGCGCCACTGTTAAAGTTGTTAAAGTTTAATTCTATATGTAGGTTCTTGGGATGGTCAGGGGTCTAATAATTCAGAGGCCCTTTATGTATTTTCCCAATCACTTATAAACTTCTGACAATTAACTTCACTGATTAACTCCGAACAATTACAACACATTCAACTATGCTTCCAGCGCATAACACTTCTTAACAATCACCATAACTATGTACGCTGAACTTCTACTCTTTCTTTATTATTACTGTTATACTCACACTTCACTTACAGCACAGTAAAATATTAACGCAGTGCCTGATTCACTTCAATGTTGAATCTTACAGACGACACCGCAATTAAAATAACTCATAATAGAATCAACTCCAGCCAATCGCCCAGACCGACCAGTCCGACGACGCGTCTGTCGTCTCTTCTGCACACTACTCTATTGATTAGGAAAAACATTACAACGTTTTGCACAACACCTTTTCAGTGCATGTCTTTTCCTAATTACAATTAATCCACTGAATAATATTCCGGCAGCCTTAACAGTAGCAATACATGACATAATGATTTTTCTACTTGAAGGTCTAAAGTCTTCAACATTCCTCATTATTTCACATACTCCTCTTATATCTTTGGGAATTCTTTCCATGCATGTAGTGAGTTTAGGCTGCTTTACCTCCAATTGCTTGTTACTTTGATCCTCTTGATTTTGATTCTTCCTTCTCATCTTCATTGTCTTCTTCTATTTGTTTACTCTCAAATTCTTCTATTTGATTTTCTTCTTCTTGTGGTTTTTCTTCCTCCTGAGTTGCCTCTGATTTCTCTGATTCCGAATCATATATATCTCTCATTTCAACATCTGATAGCACTTCTTCCTTATGGATATCATCTAGGAACTCCTAGATGTCTGTTGTGGTGTCATGTATAGATTTTTCCTCTTCTTTTTCATTTTCCTTTGATTCTTCTTTTTCACTCTCATATTCTGATTCTTTTATTTGTGAAGTTTCCTATATGATGCAACTCATCATCACACATCCTTTTTCAATTGTCTTTTCTTGAACTAAGGAAGTATTTTCTCACTCTTCATTTTCAAAGAAACTAATGTTCATTTTGGAAACTTCTCTACCTTCTTGATTGGGATGAAACTTGTTTTTATTTTTGTTTCTTCAAAAATGATTTTTGTATTCTTTGAAGAATATTCTTTCTCAACTTCCATCTCCTTCTCGGATTCCTCTATGCTTGATTTTTTATTTTGTCCTCTCTTCATAGGAGTATTAGGTACTGATAGATTCAAGCCCCTTAGAAGGAATCCTTCAATGTCAGTGTCTATGTCTAATTCAATTTTTTCTTTAGGATGTTCTACCATTGTTACAGAATATTCCACTACTACCGTTGAGATATTCTACTTCTCCTCACTTTCAATTTTGTATATCAATGTTGATCCTCTAGCTTGACTCTGGTCCTCCTCCCTTTTTTGCAACACCAATTTTTGTTTTGTTCCCTTGACTTGTCTCTTCCTTTTAATTTCCCTTTTTGGTTTTTTGACAGTTTCCACTATTATAGTTCTTATTTCAAGAGGACCTTGTAATTCTTTGAAAATATGCTAGGAGGGAAACTTCTTTTTTTACAAAAACCACTTCTCTCTCTGCACTCATCATTTTTTTCATGAAGCTCCTCATAATGCTCCATTTCAGATTGAGTCCAATATGTAGCTTTGTTTGAGAAGTCCTCCAACATTTTCTGATATTGGGCCTCATGAGTTGCTCTTTTATTGACACCTTGCATTAGATATGAGTATAATTTTTTAGTACTGGTTTGAGGAGGATGTGGCTTTGTGTCTACTTGTACTTTCAATTGTTCCTCTTTTAGTTCCTCCTCAATTGCTTCTCTTACCTCCAATTCAATCTTTCTTGGATCTACTTTCCTCTTCTTGATTGGTTGTGGTACTTCTCTGACTAATTCCTTCCTTTTTCTTTCTGCTTCCTTAACTCTTACTGATTTGATAGGAGTTTTGACCCCACTCATCGCTGCTTTGAGCACTTGTGCTTCAGGAGCTAGTTTTAATTCATCATCCATCCCTAAAACATGATAGACTATTTTTGTAAACACTGAGTCACAACAAAGGAGAACAAAGACATGTTCTCTATTCCTTTTTACCTAAAGACCATGATATCAAGCAATAAAGTGGGCATTTTACAATATCTAGAAAGCATCACTTGTTCTTGCTTGTAAATATTGACTAGAAGCTTGATCCCATATCCCAAGTAGTCAAGATAGATATGTTAAAATACTTGGTGCCATGAAAACTAGTTGTTCAACACGATCAAGAATCCCACATCATGATCTTTGACAAGAGACTAGAGTTGAAGGTACAAGTAAGAGTTCGGGAAGCTCCTTCATTACATCTATAATCTCAACAAGCACAGATTATAGCTGATTAAAAGCTACTCGAAAATCGTAGTACATGTGTTGCAAAAATCGGAACATTTTAACAAGGCAATTAAGATCATCCCCTTTGTATAGTTAAGATCCTCATTGAATGTTGAGCCATATTCACAGAATATGAAATAAATTTCACAAAAGCATTCCCAAGAGAGGATTATAATCAATAAAATTATACTAAGAAACATTCACACATTCATCAGAGAAATGCTCAAGATAAGTCAAGCTTAACACAAAGTGGAAGCAGAACTCGGCATTATATTTCTATTAAAATGATGTTTTACATTTCATGTGTTTTGCAAGAGTAATATGAATCTACAATAGAAGTTGATCATAGCTTTCCTCAGGCTCAAGCATAATGGGATCCTCTGGAACATTAGAACACATCTCCTGCCTCTCTTGCTCCAAGATTGGCTCTTCAAGGTCAGCCATGTCCCTCGATTCATCTGCAAGTGGGGGAAGAGGCTCCCTTGAAGCCGGTTGGAATCTCTCCATGTCTGCAATGTGCTTCCTTCCAACCTCTTGGTCTTCATCTGGGCATTCATTCAACCCATTGATTCTCATTCTAATGAAGCTCACTTGAGCATCATCCTTCTCCACAGCTATGCAGTGCCTGAACCTCTTTAAGGAGCAAGCCAGAGTCATTCCTGAAACAGAAGAAAACCACTTAGAGGCCAATCAACATTATGACTAATGAAAATTGTTAAAATTGAAATTACATGTGCCTGAAAAAAGGTCTAGGACCCTGTCATCATCATTGGAGAACAGTTGAAGCAATCTCATAATGAGCTTTTGTGGCTTCTAATAGGGGTTAACCAATGTCCTATCCCCAGCTACATGACAAAGTTTCTTGGTAAGCTGGGAACATGAGCACATTTGAGATCCCATTCTCATTGCAATGCTCCCTGACTCTCCTTTTGATTACTTCATCATAATAGCCAACTATAATGCATTCAGTGGAGCTCACAAACCTATGCAAAGGAGTGTGATTGACGTTTGTCTTCACCCTGCCAACAAGAACTATAAGTGACAGAGAGCATCATTAAAGCCATGGAGATAGAAAGAAGATTACTTACCACGTGAGGCTCTCCACAGCATGACATCTTGACTTCAGAGCAGTTGAAACAGAGAAAGATTGGTCTCTGCTATGGAAAATTACTATCCTCCAAAGAGGAGACATAGTCAACTCTGCAAAATCAGTGAACATCTTCCGAATCTGAGGGTGTTTGAAGGGTTCATCATCATTAACTGATCCTAACATCCTAAATCCATAGGGTATGTGTGCTATGAGAAGGGAGAAATGCTTCTAGGCACAACAGAACAAATGTTATTTACATCACTACAGAATACATCGTAATATACAAGCCTAAGGGGGTCTAGGGGATTGGAGAAACATTTCAGATCAGGTTCATCATCAAAATCAATCTCCTTGGCTTTCAGTCTGGATTTCTCATGCCTTGCTCTTTGAATGTGAGCCAGGAATGCAGGGGGGCAATCATCTACTAGCTGTGCAGACTTACTTTTCTTTGGTTTCTGTAGAATAAAGTGGAAAGACAATTAAATGAGCTCTTCAATATAGCAAACAAAACATAAGGAATCGATGCATGGCATCGATTTCATGTGTGGGTCGATGCCTGGCATCGACTTGGGGACATAAGTCAATGCTTGGCATCAACTTATGCCATGAGGTCGATGTCACGCATCGACTTATGCCCCCAAGTCGATGCCAGGCATTGACTTATGCCACGAGGTTGATGCCAAGCATCGACATTTGGCACCAAGTCGATGCTAGGCATCGACATTCAGCAGTAAGTCGATGCCAGGCATCGACTTCCTACTAAAAGCCTGGCATCGAATTGGTTAGGTGAATCAAGGCATCTAGTCTAATAGCAAACCAGACATACTCTCTGAAAGAGAACCTACCCAATCACGAAACAGGATAAAATATTCTGATAAAGCTTTGTAGGATGATGTGGTTGGATAGTCTGCTTGGACCTCTGTCCAAGAAAAGCAACCCAACCTCTTCATCATCACCTCCTGAATCTTCATGTATACTTTATGACTACAGTCACAGAAATGAAAAAGAGACTAGGTTAGACCAGAAACATGGGAGGAGGGAAAAAGGATGTGAGAATAACATACATACTTATTGAGCTCAGTCACCATCTCCTCCAGGCTTAACTCCTTGGAGATTACCCTTGATAAAGTTGATATAATCAGTGTATCATCCTTGATTCCTTGAAGGGCCCTCCATGGTGTCAGCTTCATGTCCTCAGGAGCCTCTTCAATTGAGAGGTCAACTTTCCTTCCCTTTCCCTTCAGATCAACCTGTGGGTCTGGCCTCGACTTCCGTTGCTTCTGGCCCTTGACCTCCTTGTTCTCCCACATTGTGAAAATTTTATCCTGCAGATCCCAAATCTCACCTATTCTGAATGCCAATTGAAACCATGGATCATATTTTCTCAAAGCATCAGACTTTATATTCTCATCCAGTGCAATTCCAACCTCAATAAGGCATTGCTTTCGTAGATTGGGATGTATTCTTCCAGCTTCCTTCACGAGACAATCTTCATATTCATTGTGGAAGAACCGAATTCTCTCTATGGAGGACATTTTTTGCCTATAGTCATTGTCATTGTTGTGATCCCAAGCAAGAAGCTTGACTTCCTCACTTGTAAGAACAACATATATCTTGCACTCTGCATACCTAAAGAAGAATGTGGTGGGGTGCTCCTTCACTAGCTGTCTGCGGGCCTCTGCAGAGTGTGAACCACCAATCACATAATATGTATAATCCTCAAACAGACCCTCATTGAACTCCTCCACAGAGCTGCACTCATTCGGATCCACCATGACAAGGAAAGGCACAACAGTAGCATGAGGATTTTTTTTCATTTTCTTCTTAAGATTCTGCACGTGCAAATTGTGTGGCTCCCTGATCTCAAGGGGCCTCCTCCCTGTGACTGGATCCATTGGTGGCCTATGGATGATATTGATTGGCAGGTGGAACAACTGCCCCTTCTTCACAACTTTTCTTCTAGCTATATCCTCCCTCATCTTGTTTTGCTCAATACCAAGAACACCCGAGGCAAGCTCTCCACCAGGTGCAACTATTATATCCTCAGAGCTAGAGCTTGATTCAGAAGACTCCTCATCAGCAATTCTCTTCTTTTTCTTCAGGAACTTTTTCTGCACGCATTGCTTACCCCTTGCCTTTACAGGGGTTGTCATCTTCTATTGTGTTGGCATGAGGTTGCCCTGGATCCATGGCATCAAGTCCTTGATAAGATTCACTGAGTCCCTGCATATTTCTGCAAGCCTCTCTGGAACACAGCACTCTAGGCACAAGAAATCCATCTTGCATATAACATTTCTTAAACCTTTCGATGTCTCTACCAGGACAAGGAGGTTGTCAGAATCCTCATCTTCATAATCCAGTTTCAACACAAGGCCATACTGAAAACCCTGTGTTGTCGTGATCTTTCCTCTCCCGTATGCCCCTGCGAACACAAGTAGGACTGCATTCTTTTCTTCCACATATTGAAGGCACCACTCCAGGTTTGTCATGTCACGGAGTGGACGATCTGTCCTTAAGACCTCTTGTCCCTCGACCTTTCCTTCCTAGTTGCATCATCCTCATGAATTTTGATGCTACTCTGTCCCAGAGGACATTCCAACCGAATTGCTGGCCTTCTCAGAGGATAAGGATGCAAAATTTTTCTTCGGTTTTTCTTGGTGACCAATGCCTTTGTCACGTTGCTGATCCATAGAGCTCATTGTCACTTTCAGCTTCTTGAAGGGCCTCTCACTTTTGGACTCAGCATCCGTGAAAGGGCTTGGAAATATGAGCTCATACATTAATGTGTTTTTCAAGGGTCCAAGTCGATGCCAGACATCGACTTGAGGGTGCAAGTCGATGCCAGGCATCGACTTTGTGTGCAAGTCGATGTCAGGCATCAACTTGCACCCTCAAGTCAATGCTTGGCATCGACTTGGGGTCCAACTCGATGCCTGGCATCGACTTGCACCTAAAACTTGATGCCTGGCATCGAATTTGCACCCTAAAGTCGATGCCATTCGATGTCAGGCATCAACTTGAGGGTGCAATTCGATGCCAGGCATTGAATTTAAGTGAGAGTCGATGCCTAGCATCGACTTGAGGGTGCAAGTCGATGCCAGGCATCGAGTTGGATCCCAAAGTCGATGCGGGCCATCGACTTGCATCTAAAAGTTGATGCCTGACATCGACTTACACCATTAGGTCGATGCTTGGCATCGATTTGTACCCTCATTGGATCTATATTTTATGAGCTAAGAAAAATAAAAACCTAGAAAGCATACTATTTACTCAAACATACAAAAGGAATCTTTTAGGAATCTTTTTTTGTGGTATGATTTTGTCTACCTCTTGGTACTCTTGCCAACATTCTTCTTCTCCATGAGAGTTGCCTTGCTGGTTTACTGAGCTCTATGCTCCATGGCTGTTTGTGCTTTGTTGCTCTCTCTTGCTCTTGGATTTTGAAAATGAGAATGATCTCCTCCTCTGCTATTTATAGGCAATTGGGTAACTTGAACTAGAGACTAACTAGATCTAACTGAATGAATCCAGTTGCTAACTATATCTGTCAACTTATCTAACCAAGAAATACCACTCACACAAATAGGCTGTTTCACCTCGACTTTAGTGAAATATTTATAGAACCTTGCAACTATTTATATACATTTGCATGTAATTTACACTTCAATGGCAAGAGTATGGTATGTACATGAGGAAGTCTAATCTCATGTATAAATTGTTTCTTAGAATCTCTTGCTTGGGAAAAAATCAAGTCTAAGTTGTGTTGAATATGGGAGATTAATGACATCTTTATAGTCTTATCCTTCTCACTTCAGTTCATATTCATCTTCACGTTGTTGAAAAGGAAAATCGATGTATGAATAAACGTTCAACAAAGAACTTTGGGGTTCAAACATCTTGAACAACAAAATAGGTTGGTAATTTCAATAAAATAGGTTGGTAATTTCAAACGTCACTCATTGTCTTTGCAGAAAAGAGAAAATCAAATGAAGTTATTCATAGCATCCAACGTTCAGCCTGGAAAATCGTAGATTCAAAATTCATTTGAAAATCTTTTGTAACAAGTGGTTTGCCACAGATATAGCTTTTACACATAATTCTTACGTATACTTTTCCGTGTACCTCTTTTACACATAATTCTTTCTGAATATACTTTCATATACCTCTTTGAGATCTAGCCAAGACCACAATAAAACCTAATCCTTGAAATCTTAACCAAAGGTAAAATTTCTTATTGTAAAGTCTTCAATGGCACTACTCCAAACAATTTTAATATCTAATCCAGTTGGAACTCAACTTGGATATATTTTGATTAACTCATAATGCTAAGACTCAATGACTCATATCTAGTTTGAAATCAACTGTGTATCTCATCTTTCAAAAGTGAATCAAATCTTTGGTTCCCTTATTAGTGTATATATGTGTAATTAAGTACTTTAATTTTAGGTTTTAATGTAATTTGATGTTTAATGCACTTTAATGTACTTTAATGAACTTTTGATTTCATATCTACTTGATGTGACATTTGATGTGACATCTTCACTTGATCTCGGATTTCTACTTATTTAAAAAGGTCATTCATCTTCAGTCTTCTTTGAACTGAGTGAAGATGAGCTCAATCTTTTCACTGGATGCTTGGGCATCATCTTCCTCTGGCCATATTGATACAGTTTCGGATTCATTGTTCTCAGTTGACCCTTTCCACATAAGTGATGATCCCTATGGTTTAGAACGTGCTGATGATTCTATGTTTTCTATTGAGTCATTTAAGTTATCCAATTCACAGTGCAATGCTGCTCAACCAAATGCACCTCTTGATCTTCCATCTGATCCAACCATTGATCTCCCTTCTGACTCAAGTGCATGTGGAACAACGGAAAAGCAAAGCAAGCTCAATCTACGTTTTAAAAGAAGGCCTCGTGAAGTAAGTCAAAAAAGATTTAAATCTCTTACTTCAGACAGATAGATTGCATTGGATATTGTGAAGCATTGTTGTGGTTTAAAATGTTTGTACAATTTAGGAACGAAGAAACTAAAGCACCTAAGAGAGAAATTCCTTCATTTAGATAGTGAAAAGCAGGATATATACCTTGTTTCTCGCATGCAAATGATTGAGGATAACAGGTCAGTAACACGTGTTGCTTTTGAATATTTCTTTAGTCAAGGGATGCGATGTTGTAGGGCTGCATTTAAAATTGCAATGTGTGTGCGAAATTTTAGAATACATAGGGTTCAACAGGGGCTTATGAATGGGGATCTCATTTTGGATACGTTCCATGTTGGGACCAAAGGATCTGTTGGACGTCATGCAATGAATTGGATGATGAACTTTTTTAGCTTGCATTGTGAGGTTATGCCTACAACTAGAAGGTTGCACTTGTCAGATTACTTTACTCGTCGAGAGGTATTTCAAATATATAGAGAAGACATGGAAACTAGAAATGAGAAGTATGTGTTGTATCGTCACTTTACTCGATTATGGAAGGAAGAGTTTAACAATGTGTCTATTCCTCGTAAAGTTAGAATGGGTGAATGTTTAGTTTGCGCCACTTTGAAAAACATGGCAAAGTGGGCTACAACACCAGAGGGAAAGGATAATTTTAAAAACCTTCTTAACAACCATCCTGAGAGTCAAGCTTTAGAGAGAAAGAAAGAAATTCATCATCGAAGTAAAGCACTCAGAAATCCGGAGCATTATATGTGTTTGTTGATCGATGGTATGGATAAAAAAAAAAAACTTGTTTGCCACATTTTTATCGCATCCCTAAGGACATTGGAGATGAAGTCCTTGTGCAAATGCATTTGGTTGGTGCTTTGGTATACAATGGAACTGTAATGTCCTAGGTTTTCTTCACATATCCAAATGTGCATAATGATCCAAACCTTACAGTTACTGTCATTCATCGGGTTTTGCAATCATGGAAGGGTCTTTTGCCACCAACTCTATATTTGCAACTTGATAATACTGCAAGAGAGAATAAAAATTCTACAGTCTTTGGATATTTAAGCATGCTTGTTGAAAAAAAGGTATTTCAGAAGGTTAAGGTAAATTTCCTTCTGGTTGGCCACACTCATGATCACATTGATCAAATGTTCAGTACTTTCTCTAAGAAGTTGGCACGTAACAATGCTTTTACTCTTCCGATTTTATCTGAGCTGATTTCAGAAGCATATACTCCAAAACCAGAAGTTCAACACCTCACACAGATTTATAACTTTAAGCACTTTTGCTCAATGGGCCTTGATAACAGTGCTAAGGTTTTGGCTCCATTGCACAATATTAGTTTCAACCATGTATTCTTGATGAGGAGGGTTGATGAAATAACCCTTTTATTTGCAAAGCAATATTCATCTTCTCCTGGGTGGGAGCCTAAAGAGGGATGCAAATTCTTATTGCAGGTGCCTAATTTTTCTACAGTGTATGGTGCAGAACAATCACCATATGAAGATAAAAACAATACAGAAAGATGTGGAAATGTGGTTGATCAAAGTAAAAGTTGGATGCATGCACTCATTGAAAAGAAGAGAGATATTGAGCATGCAAAAAAATATGTTGGAGATCAAGATGTATCTTGGTGGGAGGACTTTTTCAATCATCAAGAAGTGATTATACAGTATACAATTGCTGGTCATTGGCCAGTTGATGTTCCATTCACATGGGATTTTTGTACACAAAGATTTGTGAATGTGGCCCAAGCATGTAATGCAGATGCACTTCAAAGTTTTATACATCCACCAGAAAGAAATATTTATGTAGGTCCAAGGATGACAAAACAGGCAGAAGCAAGATGGCAAGGAAATTTAATAGAGATAAATGTTGGAACACTTATTGCAGTACTTGCTGATGGTGATGAGGCTACCAGACCATTTTGGATTGCAAAGGTTTTAGAGATAACTAAAGATATTGATCAGAGAAGAATAGAGGCTCTGATGGTGCCTTGGTATTACACTAAAAGTAGTAATGCATTCATAGGTAAATATAACTTAGAAATGGTGTGTGATACTAAACAAACAGGTTCAAAAAAGAAAAAGAATATTCGAAGCACATCCACTCTTAAAATGGATGATGTAGATATTCTTGTTTATGATTTTTCCTTGACAAAAACAGGTCACTTGAGGAAAGCAACCATCAATATGATAAAACAAAAGCTTCCAGATGTATGTGGTACAGGAAATCATAGGCAAACAAGAAGATTTGTGCATGATCCTACAGAATTTGGTATGTACGTGGATGAAGATAGAGCTCTTGTGGATATAGAAGAAGAAGAAGAGAGCTCTCAACAGTATGAGACTGACTCAAGTGCATCAGATGATGAGGGTGTAGACATAGATCGACATAGTTGTGAGTTGCATTGAAACTCTCTAACATTTTTAGTGCTTATGTAAATGCCTCGAAGTAGTTTGGTTAATGAAACCATGTTTTGTAGCAATTTTGAATAACAATCAGATATCCACCCATTGAAAATATGTCTAAAATGTTATTTTTGTATAAGAATTATTCAGTTTTACATTCTTTATATAGATTTTAGACATGTCAATGTCTTATCATATAGATCTTGGACATGTCAATGTCTTATCATATAGATTTTGGACATGTCAATGTCTTATCTGTGAAATTTTGACTACATTTTGAGCTCTTCTTTTATGAGAAAATGACAAAAAATGTCAAAAAATCACATGTTTTCACTTCATTTTTATAATATATGTATACTAGTATGAAGGAATCTCAAACATAAGCTGCCATTTGCATGATTTTTGAAGAGAGTGTTCTCTTTTTATGGCATAGTTCTTGTTTGTTACGACTCGCTGTTTGTAAGTAGCTGGGCTCCATTCATGAACTTCATGGATTCCCAATGTTTGGTAGCTTCCTTCAGTTGATCATGAATGTATGTTGTCATATCAACCACACTAAAGGGTTTACTTTTGTCTTTATTATTTAAAATCACCAGGGTAACTAGTTTGTGTGGCTTGGCATACCTGGCTAACCTTGGGAAACGTAGTAGTTGTAAAAATATCCTTATTGCCAGCTCCTCATTTGCTTTGTTCTTAAAATCTGAAAATTTTGTGAGTCTAGCATATGTACTTGAATTCTTCTTCACAAAACTCACATCAACCTTTGTTCCCATTGTATAGAAATTCAAAGCAGCTTCAATATGATCTGATTTTATCATGACTCCTTATTTTTTACTTTACACATGAAATGCATATCTATGCTTCTTTTAACTTCTTGTAGGGATGACATAGCTTGTTCACACATTTCAAAATCAATGAAGAATATGGGTTCTTCTAATAGTTTATGTAACCCCAATGCTTTCAACCTTTTATATGCTATAATTGATTTCTCATGGTATACTTAAATTTCCCCTTTGTTACGGTAAAGATGTGCTTGTTGACTATTTTGAAGAAGTCTTCAGGTTCTTTTTTCTATTTGTTCATTTTCAAGAACTTCTTCTTGTTTCAATTCCAACTCCACCACTTTTGTACCAGTATCCAAAAACCAATGCCCTCTTGATGAGGACACTGCATCAACTTCCAATTCAGCTATTGGAAGCCTCTTAGTCATCCACTAAAAAGAAATCACACCAAGACTCCACACACATTAATAAAGACTCAAAAAATCACTTGTTTCACTGAAATACTAAAAGGAAAAAATGATTTTTACACCATTCATCATCACCTAGTTGTATTATCAGATGTCTCAAGAACTCTGGTGCTCATTACATGTAGCAAGACTTATCCTAGTGCAATGTTTTATTTTGCAAAGATAGTCTTGTGTTGATCTTCTAATGCAATTAGCACTTGGTTATATCAAAAAAGTTGTAAACTTCTTTTCCAGCCACTCTTTCTAACAAATGATCTGTTATTGGTAGTGGATTACTATCTCTGATAGTTGCAGCATTGAGCCTTTTAAGATTAATGCAAAACCTGAGTTTACCATTCTTTTTAGGAACTACAACTATTGGAGAAGTCCATTATGTGTACTTAATTTCATAAATGAAACTGGCTACCAATAACTTATCTATCTCTTCTTTATCTTAGCAGAGTATTTGTCATTATAAGTATAATGTCTTTGCTTACTTGGTTTTGCATCTGGTGCAATAGATATTTTATGCACACAGATATTGGGATCTATTCCTTTTACATCCTTGTAATTATAAGAAAAAACATCCCTAAATTTTCTGAATAACTTAATTAGAGTCTCTTCTTCCTCTTTTTCCATGCCATCTGCAATTACTATGTGTCTATCTTCTCCCTCTTCTTGAGTAATTACAATCTTTTTTGTTTCTTCTTCATTATCATAGGACTCTCCCTTCTCTATTTCTCTTTTGGGTTTCAACTTAAGCAAGAATCTCTCCTCAACTTCATATTTTTTAAAATTTGATGAAACATAGAAATTTTTCTCTTCCTTTTTTGGAGCATTTGTTTTGTAAGGTTATTTTCCTTCCTTGTCCTTTATGTTTAGGTTCTTCTTAGCGTACATGATTTTTATATTTTCCTGATACTTAAGCCTTAATTACACCTACAACTCCACTTCTTTCAAGTATGTCTTTTTATTATGGATTTCTAGAATTTCTCGACTTCCTTGGGTTGCATCATCCTCATTTGTCATTTTGATCGTTCTTAATCCCACAAAAAAGATATCATACCCTTCTTCATTCTAAAAGTTATTCCCACATGTTCTTCATTTGCCACATCTAAAGTAGATATAATTTGACTCCATCCATATGGTTCAAAATCTTTATCATTAAACTTTTGAGGTATATACCTTTTATCTTCTACGTTTCTTTCATTCATACAATTTTCTTTCCTTAACAAAAACCTCTTTGGTAATTTCTTTCTTGTGGAAACACATGTCTAGAGTGTTGCTTAATTATCACTGCTTTCATTAAACCCAGTCATATTGCCATGTTCATGATGTATCTTGTACCATTCTTGTGGAGTTACATTATGATAACCTTCCACTCCTTAGATTGAATTTGGTACTACTTCCTTTGTTTTGTAAATACAAACAATCTTTACCCCAAGCTTGAACAACTTGCATTTGCCTCATAAAGGATCTTCCTAATATAATTTCATATGAGGTGAGTTGTGGAAACTCCACTATTGCAAAAGTGTGTTCTACTTCAATTCCACAAATTTCTAATATCACTTTCTCCCATATTCCTAGTGGTGTTTCTATATGTCCATCTGCCAATTGAAGTTTCATTTTGGTGGAGTGAAGTTTTTGGGCCCCCCATTTTCCCCAAGTTCTTCTGGTCATTATGGCTACACCTACTCCACTATCTAAAATGTCCTTTGTTTGCTTATTACCAAAATGGAGTGAAAGTATAATGTTCCTTCCTCCCCTTCACAGTATCCTCCTATTTTATCTATTGGTACTTGTAGAATTGGTTCCTTTTCTAGCTCTTCATAAGAGATTTTGACAGGTTTTGTGATGAAGTTCTAAAGATCAAGATTTTCCTGAATCAATTCTTTCAATGTACAATGACATTGCAATTTGCAATGGTTTGACAATCTGACTTTCACTTTCAACAATATACCTTCTTCATTTTGTTGTTTTCCTATTTCCCTTTCTCTCTGTTCAGAAGGTATTGTGAGTTTCCCTTGTATTTCTTCTTTTAATACTTTTTCCTAGACTTTATCTTGTGTTCCTCCTGTGTTTCTAATTGAGAAATCATTTTTTCCTTGTTCAAGTTCTTGTTGGGTTTTACTAATTACTTCTCTACAAAGTTCCATCCTCCCTTTTTTCCCATTCAGGCAATGGGTATACTTTTTCATGGTCTATTGCATTAGGGCCTTCTTTTATTCTTCCTTTGTAAGCTTTGAGTATTGTATCCAAATCTTTTGATATCTTTCTCTCTTGAATGTGTTCTAGGTCTTGATCTTGTGATATACTACAAACCCTAGTTTGTGTTTCTTTTCCAACATCCTCCAGTTTTTTCTCCCATTTAGCTTTTTGTTTTGCCCTCCTCTCCTTCCATGAACCATTCTTTTTTAAATCATTTTTTTTCTCATTTAATTTTGATTTTTTTTCTTTTGATTTTGCTCTTTTCATTACTTGTATGGGAGTAATCTGATTTTGTTCTTCTTTTATGTTCTCAAGAATTTCTATTGATTTTAAAGGAATATTGGAATTAGTAGTTTGTTTCTATGGATTTCTTGGGAAATATTTTATTAAGTGTTCCCTACCAAAATCCTCGCAATAGGCTCTCTAATCTCAATGTAGGTGGTTGAGTACAATCTCTGACAAAATGATCTCCCCCCCATGTATAAGAGGTTACCTTTTGAGTTTTCTTGAATTGAGGTTTTTTGTTTGACATATAATTGTTGGCTATGTACATGAAGGTTGTTGTATCCATTTCAATTCTCCCATTTCCTAAATCCAATGCCTGTAGATCAAGTTCCTTATTGTAGGTGTAATCCCATTCATGTGATTCATTATAATCTTCTAACTGACTATGGCAATCCTTTGAGCATTCTTCGGATGGTACCATTGTCATTTCCAGATTTTCTTCTACTAGAGTATACTTTAATGGAACCACATTGGTGGGTATAGGTGGTTTTTTTCCAAGAATTGGTCTAGGTTTTTCCCCATATTGTTTATCTCTTTTGACTGGTTTGTACTTGGTAATCACGTTCCCTCACAGATTGATTTTTGTGGAAACACTCATCCCTTGTATGATTTGTCCATTTTTTTTCTAAGGTACAATACTTGAGGGTTCTCCTATCTTGTAAGTGTTGTGGTTTTTTATGAGAGCACATATGTGTACAATGACTTTCTCCACATACATAGCATTTCTTATTTTGTTTCAATCTGGAATGGGTAAGTCTAGTCTAGTTGTGGCGCTTAAAGCCTTTGCTATGGCATTGGCCAATTCTTCTATTGGAAGTAACTTAGTTTCATTGTGTTTTTGATATTCAAATATTTGAAGATCACTTCCCCTATTGTCTTCTAGATCAATGGCTTCTTTTACACATGAATCTAGGCCATGACATCTTCTACAGTAGACCATAGTCCTTAATTGTGCAGTATTAAATCCTTCTATGAATAAAGATACTATTTTAGGCATTGATGGCTTCTCATCTCTAGGACATCTGTCTAAGTATTGCTTGAATCTTCTTGCTGCTTCTCTTACACTTTCACTCTCATTTTGTCAGAATGTGTGAATTAAGGTATCAGTGCTATGTTTGATCCCTATCTTAGAGAATTCTCCAATAAATCCTTCTAGAAATCCTTCTATGTCTCTAAAAATTTCCTTTCTTAATGGTAAAAACCAAGTCAAAGTTGCTCCTGATAGAGTTAATCCAAAGGCTTCAAATTGGATTGTATAATCTTGAATTTCGTCTACTCTAAGGATTTTTTTTTTACTCAGCCACATGATCATGAGGATCTGCAGATCCATCATACTGGTTCTTCATACATTTAGCTCCCTGATAAGGTCTCATTATTCTCCCAGTGTTATTCCATTCTTATCTTCTTCTTATAGGAAAGTCTTGCATAGCTACTCCCTCTCTTAAAAAGGGATTAGTAGATGTCTGTTGTCTTCTTTCCCTTTGTGGCTCTACTGGAGTATGATTCTTGCTAGTTCTAAGAATGTCAAATTGTTCTAGATTTTGTTCCCAAGCTCCTTTGTCAGATTCTTATGCCAAATAATTTGTATTATTAGGGTCATTGGTGAAAATATAAACACATCCTTGTCTATCCTCATACTTTCCATCCTTAAACTGAGCCATTGGCATCAAATTAAAAGGCATTTCTAAGTTTCTCAATCTAATAAGATCCTTATGCAATCCATCTTCATACACATAGGCTCCAAACTTATTTGTGTATAAGTATTTGAGGCTATTTCTGTAATCTCCTGTGTTAGAAGGTTCGGCTTCCTCATTCATGTTTTCCATGCTAATGTCTATAGTGTGGGGATGTTTTAGACTTCTTTTATTAATTTGTTGTACCCAAGATTTACTAAGTTTATGACTATGATCCACTATGACTCTTGATCTCAATTTCATTCAGCTTACTCTCTTTTCCAACTAACCCTACTTGTTTAAAGGAGAATAGGGTTTGGCTTTTATTGGGTTTCTATTTTCCTATATTCTTTCTCATCAAATATTCATCCTAAATTTACATGTCCATTCAATTTCTTAATTTTGGTGATTTTTTCAAAAAAATATGATTCTGCCATAGAATCACGTTTTTTGCTCAACAATCATGACTTTATGTATTCTTGGGAATTTTTTATTTTTAATCTCGTTATAATATTTTTTGGAATTTTTCCTTCTAATAAATTAATGATTTAGAGTGGTTTTGAAAAAATTGCAAACCTTACTCAAAATCGAGTTTTTTGGCTCAGAACCGTGTTTTTTGGGGATCATATTTTTCATGATCCTGACTCAAAATCGTGAAATTTTGAGGTCATAATCGCGCTTTTTGGATCAAAATCATGTTTTTTGGGGCTCGTGTTTTTTCACGATCCTTACTCAAAATCATGAAATTTTGAGGTAAAAATCGCATTTTTTGGCTCAGAATTGTGATTTTCACTAGAAATTTATCAAAAAAATTTCCATCATATTTTTTGTTTTTCCTTGCTTCATCAGAAGCGCAAGTTCAAAAAGTTTCCATGCAATAACTAACTATAAAAAAAAAAAATCAACTTATGACCTTTTTTCGAAGAATCACAATTTTATGTGAAACTTGATTTTTTCTCAATTTTTTCACAAAACAATAAACAATTTTCTCAAGGAATATTGTCAATCCTCTTACCTTCTTTGAGCTAAGTCCAAGTTGTAATTTTCCCCTTTTTTGTTGCTTAGAAGCCGCTATTTTTTTCTCTCCAACTCTCTCTCTCTTTCACTCTCTCAGAATGATAAGAAATGTTCTAAGTCATCCTTTTATATTTCCTATTCAGAATTGTGATTCTCACTTTTTTTCTCAAGATTTTGCTAATTTTATTTCTTGACTTACCCCTAATCTCACTACTACTCCTTTGATAAACAAAAATTTTTAATTTTTAAAAAATTGAACAATTCTTACCATTTCTTGAAAATCACTATTTTTTGCTCGGCATCGTGTTTTTCAAATTTCACCTTGATTTTTGCAAATTCTTCATTTGTTCTTGTTCGAAGTGTTTCTGGATTGTTCACCACCACCTTTCCTCTCCTTTGGTCCTCTCACACCAAAAAGAAGTGTTTTCCAAGATAATCCCATGTATAAAAGAAATTCCTTAAGATTTTGTTTTTCTTAATTTTCTTGACCCTCTCAATTACTTATGATTTACTGATGTTATCTCTTTGTTTGTTTTTTCCTTTTCCTCTTTTTTATTTTTTATTTATTTTTTATTATTTTACATAATTTTCTTCTGCAAAAAAAAGTAAACATTTATTTAGGGTTTCCTAAGTATGTGCTTATTACTTCTCAATCTAAAATGAAGTGAATGAAGTAATCTTATAAAAAGACAACACACTTCATTGAAACAACAATATCGGAATGTGCGTTGTCGTGTGAATGAGTATGTTCAAATTGAATGTGTTTGACTGATTGGTTGTATGGTTGCAGGTGTGGTTGTGCTGGTGTTCATCTGTGTACACTGAAGTGTGAACGTGCGTGTATGTATGTTGGTTTATATTTGGCTGAGTGTGCATGTGTGGACTGAATGTGAGAGTGAGGGCTTAAGGGTCTGAGTGAATGGAGAAAAAAGGATGATTGTTGGAAAGGGTTTGGGAACGAGAGGGATATGTGAGGAAGTGTGTGGGCTACTGGGAATGAGCGAGTGCAAGGAATAGAAATTGTAAGAGTGGAAGCCCAGCGGGTTAGTAAAAGAGTGAGAGAGGCTCATCATCTACCTTCTTGAATTAGCATGCCTAAGGTTTGCTCATTCTAGATTCCTGAGAGTTTGCATGTTGTGTTTGAGAGTGTACGTCTCCGGGAAGTATGTTTATGAGAGGAGACGGTTGGGTGAATGTGCATGTACCAATGAGTGTATGCCATCGTGTGAAGAGTGGGTTCACCTGAGGGTGTGAGAGTAAGTGTTTGGGGTAAGTTTTCTGCGAAGTGTTTCTGTGAGTGAGTGAGATTAGGAGCGTATTTGAGTGAGTGTGTCTCAAAATAAGGGAAAAAGGGAGGGGGGCCTGAAGGAGAGAAAACAGAGCAAGGTTGGGAGTGAGAGTGATAATATGTAGCTATGTGAGAAGGCATTAATAACTAGGTGAGTATGAGTTAGTGTGTGAGTGATTGTGAGTGTGAGCGCTTGGCTATTAGGTGGGTGTGAGAAGAGGAGTAAGAGTGAAGGAGTGAGAGAGTGCATCATATCGAGAGGGAAAAAGGGAAATAGAAAGAGAATGTGTGCTAGTTAGAGGAAGAGGAAAGGCATGTACTAGAGAGTGCATGGTTTGGTGAGAGTGGGTGAGCTTGTGAGGAGGTGCATGAAAGAAGGGAAAAGAGGAGTGTAGCTGAAGGCGTAGGAAGTAGTAAGAGAAGTTAGAGATAAGGGGAGGATAAAAGAGAGAGAAGTAGAAGGTGAGGAATAAGCACAAAAGACCAATGCATATGGGACCCTAAACGGAACTGTCCATTCAAAGAAAACAATAGGACCGAGATCAAAGCAGGCAATAGGACCAAGAAATAAGTTAACGAGATCGAGAACGTGAACCACATTAGTCAAATTGTGGCTTGAGGGTAAAATAAATCTAGCAAGTTACGAGAAATTGCATAGAGATAGCTAGATATAGGTGCAATCATTTGCACATTTTACGGGCTTAAGACCTTATCCAGTGGCTTGAGGCCTTTGCCGTCTGCACCTCTCCAGCCAAGTGTTGGAGAAACGTGGTGGAAAAGTCTCGTCAGATCTTGATTAGGCCCACGAAGGCTCTCAAAACCATCCGCTGAAGATGTAGAGAAAACCTATACCACCGGCTCTAGAGACTCGAAGAAGAAGTTAATAAAGGGAAGATTCAATCTCAGAAGGGACTCCAAAACATCAGAGGAAGATTAAGATACGCAGAGGAGATCAGAAGGAGAAATCTTCAAATTTATTTTAAGGAATGGTAGGCTGGCAAGGCAGACAGACCTTCCAAAGAGATGTGCAATATTCTCAGAAGAAAACAAATTAGAGAGGAGATCCCGCTGCTGCTTGACAAGGATGGGCCGGAATGTAAAACAGCGGAAGAAAACATTGGCATTATAGAAGCACACTTCAAGAGTCTCTTGGGTAGTGCTTTTCCCCTCTCCCCCCATAGGCGGGATAGCATGGCCACCATCTCTCGGACTTCCCTGCATAGAATCCCATGCAACTTGAGCACTCTGCTTGACGCCTCCATTTCTGAACAAGAGATCCTGGAAGTTATCGACTCGCTTTCGAACGGCAAGAGCCCGGGGCCTGATGGGCTCACTAATGAGTTTTTTAAATCATTCAAACACGTGGTGGCCACCCCCTTGCGTCTTGTTTGGCTTGAGGCACTCAAGTTCGGTGCCTTTCCCACTTGTCTCAACAATGGCATCATCAAACTTATACATAAAAAAGGGGAGAGGAACAGAATTGAGAACTGGAGACCTATCACAATGTTTCAAATCGGATATAAGATTCTTGCTAAAGTCATTGCCAACACGATATCCTGTCATTTAGACCAGTGGCTTAGCAAAGACCAAAAAGGCTTCATTAAGGGAAGGTCAATATTGGAAGCCATCATTGATATCTGGGAAGGTTTGGACTACGCTGAAGAATCTAATCAGGACATTGTCTTCCTCAAGATTGACTTTGACAAAGCCTATGATAGATTGGAATGGGACTATATTTTACAATCGCTAAAAGACCTCGGGTGTAGTAAGAGATTCCTCAAGATGATCTCCACTGGCAATGCTTCAACCAAAGTCAATGTCAACGGACAACTTTCAAAGGCAATCAAACTGAAACAATCCATCAGACAAGGTTGCCCGTTGGCCCCGCTGCTCTTTGCCATCACCACTGAAGGACTGAGCCGACATGTGGAGCAACAGATGGAGCTGGGTCACATAAGAGGCATCACTTTGCCACATAACTTTGGGCAAATGACCATGAGGTTATTTGCGGATGACGCAAATGCCTTTGTTCACAATGATGATACTAGCTTGGAAACCTTTTGGTGGTGCCTCGACACATTTTGTGAGGCCTCTGGATCCAGAATTAACCATACCAAGACTGCATTCAGGGCGATCAAAGGGAATTAACCGAATCTCCTCACTGTGCAAGGATACCAAAGCATTCAATCAGGTCAGGTCGTTCGCATTCTTGGTATCCCCTTGTGATTCAGTGTTACTCTGGAACAAAGGCGGGCTTGGATCCTCGCTAGACTTAATAATAAACTTAACTACTGGAGGGGTTTGCAAATCAATCTTGCTGGCCGGGCCATGGTGATCAACACGTTCCTCATATCCTCAATCATATACTTTCTTTCTTGCTGGAGACCGAAGAATCAAGAATTAGCAAAATAATAAAGTACTTGTAGGAACTTTCTCTCGACCGGGGACCATAACAGGAGGGGAGTACCGAAAACCAAATGGTCCATATGCACTAGCCGAAAGGAGAATCGAGTTCTAGGTATTATGGACATTGGCAGTATGGCCAATAAACTTGCGGCTAAGTGGATGATTAAGGTGTGGTGTGTTGCGAACATTTGTTTTATGTAGGGTACAAGTTTCAAATTATGTAAATACCTTTGGGAAGTCTTCAAATACTTCAAGAAGGCTAATATTATTCATAAAAGATAGCAAAAATACCACATGAGTTCTAGAACATGGTGAGTCAAATTAGTGAGTCACAAGGGAGCTGCAGTGGTGTCCTAGTGGAAGGTCGATGTGGCTAGTTCTCAAAGTCCATCAACACATTGCTTATTTGAGCACTTGAGTCATGTAAAATCACCACCCAATTGTCTAACACGAATTTAGATGTATTAGGAAGGTTTTAGATTAGTTTCCCATGCTATAAAAAGAGGAGAAAAGTCGTGATCTTGTGGGATGTCCAAGAGAGTCATATGTGTATCTCTATGATGCTGTAGTTTTGTATGCAGAGATTGCAGAGCTTGTATCTCCCTCATTATATATCCAAATTACATGTTTCACAGCTCATTTGAAAGCTCTTACTATCTAATTTCTTCCTTAATTTTTCATAGTCATTGGATTTGTGAGCTGAGAGCAGTACTCTCTGCAAGTAGTGTGTGTTCTCTAGTTTCACCTCTGCTGAAAGTCTCCATTAAAGCTCAAACTTGCAGAGGTCATATCTCCTTGTGTATTTATCCAAATTGAGTGTTCTTTGGCTCATTGGAAAGCTCTTGGTCTCTAGTATATGTGGCTAAAACAGTTTTAGAAAATTCTAATCCATTAGAGAATAGTAAGCTCTGCAAGCTTGACTGGTTTTCTGTGATGAAGTTTGTGAGAAGGTCAACTTGTTCCTAGGGGGTTCCACCTACTTCTTGCTATATTTTGGAGGTCAATAAACTCCAATATTGGTATCAGAGCAAGGAATTGAAGCTTGGAGAAGGTTATAATACCTTGATGAATAATTTGAAGCTATTGGAGAAGAGGTTCATCATCAACAGTACACAAAGGTAGAAGAAGATCGCAAGGAGGCATCTCAAGCAACATCCAAGCAAAGAAAGGTGCACATACCTCATTTACAAGGTAAATATTATATTTTTTCTCATCACACACATTGAAAAGAAGGCTTAAAGGAGGAAGCTTAGCATTTGTATTATGGGAGACCAACATGCACAAATAGAGAAGCTTGATAAGACCAATTATCAAGCATGGAAGTTTAGAATCGCAGCATACTTGCAAGGTAGAGGCTTGTATGGTTTGATTGACGGCACAGATATCAAACCCACATTACCAGAGGACCCAAATCAGCAACAATTGAGGGAGTTTAGACTTTGGAATGAGAGAGACAAAAGGGTTATATTCATTTTATCACAAAATATTCAAGATTCAATGGTAGGACACATACAAGATCTAGACACAAGTAGAGATGTTTGGCTTGTATTGGAAAGGTTGTATGCTACAGGTATAAGAGCAAGGAAGATTCAAATCAAAAATGAGTTGAATAACATAAAGAAAGATACAAGGACATCGGTCAATGATTACTTGTTGAAGGTTAAAGAGATTGCAGATCAACTAGGATCAATTGAAGCTCATGTGGAGGACGACGACTTGGTTGCACATACTCTCAACGGACTCAAGGATGATGAGAGATGGAAACCATTCATTACTTCAGTTTATGTTAGAGGAGAATTACCAGACTTTGATCAGCTTGTTGCTCTTATGGTCACGGAGGAGATGAATCTAAATGGTTCTACTTCAAATCAAAAAGGATCTCAAGCACAAGCTCTTTATGTAGGATCATCAAGAGGTGGAAACAGAGGTAGAAGAGATTCAAATAGAGGTCGAGGAAGAAGGAGCGATGATCAAGGGACTTCAAGTGGCTTCATCAACACAAGAGGAAGAGGAAGATCAAGTGCTAGACGTACGAGAGGCTACTACAACTACAATCAAAGACAAAGGAGTGAAGATAAGAACAATTGCTATATATGTGGAAGGTATGGACACTATGCCAAAGATTGTTATCAAAATGAAAATAATCAAGGTGGTAATCGAAGAGGAGGCTATTCAAGAAGAGGTAAACAACAAGGAAATTATGCAGTTGAAGGTAAAAGTGATGATTATGATTCTCTTCTTACGATGAATGTAGA
The DNA here is from genome assembly GCA_020310875.1 of Ceratopteris richardii. NCBI lineage: Eukaryota > Viridiplantae > Streptophyta > Polypodiopsida > Polypodiales > Pteridaceae > Ceratopteris > Ceratopteris richardii. Next base: position 121,005,666 of record CM035438.1, on the reverse strand, counting down.
AACTAAGATGAATTGCAATAGCGATGTATGGTATGTAGATAGTGGCTATTCTAATCACATGTCTCATGATGCTTCATGGTTTTCTAATATGCATAATCCTTCATGTAAAGGTCATGTTGAAACAGGAGATGATACAACACATAAGATTATGCAAGTTGGAGATGTCGTTATGCAGGATAAGAGCAAGACAAATTGCTTGAAGGATGTACTTTATGTGCCAACAATCACTAAGAATTTGATGTCAGTTGGTCAAATGGTAGAAAAAGGTTTGCAAATAAGATTTAATCATGCAGGTTGCTTCATTGAGGATCCAAAGCAAAGGAGGTTAATTGCTAGAGGTCAAAAAACAAGGTAGATTGTTTACATTCAAGGTAAACCCAAATCATACAAACTATTTCTCTTATGGTATGCATCGAATAGCAGAGCTTGATCTATGGCACAAAAGGATTGGACACATGAATGTACACAGGTTAAAGGAGCTATCAAAGAAGAGGATTGTTGAAGGATTACCCGATCTTACTAAGCAACATATGGTGCATCTTTGTGAAGCATGTCAAATGGGTAAGCAGAATAGACAACCTTTCAAGCATTCAAGCTATGTAAGTGATGGTTTGCTAGATCTCATACACACAGATGTGTGGGGACCTACTAAAGAGGCATCCTTGGTTGGTAATAGGTACTATGTATCATTCATTGATGATCATAGTAGAATGACATTTGTGTATTTCATTAAACATAAGAGTGAGGTCTTTGATTGTTTCAAGAAGTTCAAATCATATGTCGAAAAGCAAACAGGAAGGTATATTAAGAAGCTAAGATCTGATGGAGGGGGAGAGTATTTCTCTCAAGCTTTTACTGATTTTTTGTATGATGAAGGTATCAAAAGAGAAGTTACATGCAGGTATACTCCACAACAAAATGGAGTCGCAGAAAAGAATCATAGCAGAAGCATCTAGAAGCATGCTTAATGATATATGTTTGCCTAATTATTTTTGGGCTGAAGCTGTTAGCACAAGTGTTTACATTATGAATAGAGTTCTGACTGCTGGAGTTCATCATTTGACACCATATGAGGTATGGCATGGAAGGAAACCAAGTGTAAGTCATTTGAAAGTATTTGGTTGTGTATGTTATGTACATGTACCTAGTGAAGTGAGATCAAAACTTGATGTGAAATCAGAAAAGTGTATATTTATTGGTTATGCAGATACTCAAAGAGGATATAGATGTTATAATCCTCATACCAATAAGGTGTTTGTTTCAAGAGATGTAAACTTTGATGAATCACTTTCATGGTATGCAGATAAGAATTGTTTGAAGGTCATGGATGAAAATGAAGAAGGTGTGGTTGAAGGAGATGAATGCATAGTTCAGCCATCAGGAAGTTTAAATGATGAAAGGAGTGGTTTGGATGAAGAAAGAGGATCACCTTTCAATGGAAGATTAAGGCAAGAGTCACCTCCAAGTGTTAAAAGTAAAGGTAAACTCAAACTTGTTGAAGTTAATGATGAAGGAGAGGAAATTAGTGATGTATGTGAGTATGGAGAATCATCAAAGGTTCCTAATAAGAAAGGAAGAGCATCTACATTGGAGGTAAGAAGAACTTCAAGAGTGAGTAAGCAACCTCAAAGGTATACTTATGAATCTTTTATGAATACTCATTATGCTTTTATGACAAAAGTTGAGCAGGAAAATGAACCCACATGTTATGATGAGGCAAAAGGAGATGAAAAGTGGGAGAAAGCAATGAGAGAAGAAATGGAAGCACTACAGGATAACAAGACTTGGAATTTAGTTCCAAAGACACCAAAACAAAAGGTACTTGGTTGCAAGTGGGTTTTTAAGATTAAAAGAAATAGTGATGGTAGTGTGTCAAGATATAAGGCTAGACTTGTAGCAAAAGGATATAATCAAACTCAAGGTGTGGACTATGAGGAAACATTTAGTCCAGTAGCAAACATGGCAACGGTAAGAACTTTGTTGGCTTTAGCTGCAAGTAAAAGGTGGAATATATATCAACTCGATATAAAGAATGCCTTTCTTAATGGTGAGTTAAATGAAGAAGTGTAAATGTCACAACCAGATGGTTATGTGGATGCAAAATGTCCTAATCATGTATGCAGGTTAAAGAAGGCATTGTATGGTCTTAAGCAAGCACCAAGGGCATGGAATGCAAGGTTGGTAAAGTATCTTATGATGCAAGGATACACAGCGAGTCATGCTGATCCTTCACTTTATGTAAAACATGTAGATGACATGTGTGTCTATGTATGCATTTATGTGGATGACTTGTTGATTACAGGGAATGATGCAAAAGCAATTGATGAGATAAAAGGTAATTTGGGAAAGGAATTTAAAATTTCAGATCTTGGTTTGCTTAGATACTTTCTTGGGATTGAAATTGTGTATGGTGATGAAGGTATGTGGTTGATACAGAGAAAGTATATATGTGATATGTTGAAAAGGTTTGGTATGCAGGAATGTAAATTTGTTTCTACTCCAATGGAATGTAATGTAAAGTTGAGTGCAAAGGAAGGTGATGAGTTGCATGATATGAATGTGTATAGATCCATGGTAGGATCTTTGATTTATGCAACAAAAACTAAACCTGATATATGCTATGCAGTGGGAGTATTGTCACAGTTTATGCATGAACCTAGAGTACCTCATATGCATGCAGCGAAAAGAGTGCTTAGATATTTGAAAGGTACCATGAACAAAGGATTATTTTATAGTCATGATGCTGATCTAACTCTTAAAGCCTTTAGTGATGCAGATTGGGCTGGAAGCAAAGATGACAGAAGATCCACAAGTGGATATGTGGTAATAGCAAGAAACAAGACATTAACATGGAGTTCAAAGAAACAGCCTATAGTTGCTTTATCTTCTATAGAGGCTGAGTATAGAGGTTTAGCATTGGCTACTACTGAGGTTATGTGGTTTAAAAAGTTGTTTCATGACTTGAATGTGCAGTTTGATGTACCACTGATCTATGGGGATAACTTGAGCAGCATTCATATGACCTCAAATCCTATTTTTCATGCTAGAACAAAGCATATAGAGGTTCACTATCATTATGTTCGAGAGAAGGCCATAAACAATGAAGTACAAGTTTCTTTTGTGGGAACAAAGGATCAAGTTGCAGATATCTTCACAAGTCCTTGGATGGACCAAAGCTTCAAAAATTCAACTATATTCTTGGCATGAAGGAAATACCCTTTGAAACTTGAGGGGGAGAATGTTGTGAACATTTGTTTTATGTAGGGTACAAGTTTCAAATTATGTAAATACCTTTGGGAAGTCTTCAAATACTTCAAGAAGGCTCATATTATTCATAAAAGATAGCAAAAATACCACGTGAGTTCTAGAACATGGTGAGTCAAATTAGTGAGTCACAAGGGAGCTGCAGTGGTGTCCTAGTGGAAGGTCGATGCGGCTGGTTCTCAAAGTCCATCAACACTTTGCTTATTTGAGCACTTGAGTCATGTAAAATCACCACCCAAGTGTCTACCACGAATTTAGATGTATTAGGAAGGCTTTAGATTAGTTTTCCATGCTATAAAAAGAGGAGAAAAGTCGTGATCTTGTGGGATGTCCAAGAGAGTCATATGTGTATCTCTATGCTGCTATAGTTTTGTATGCAGAGATTGCAGAGCTTGTATCTCCCTCATTATATATCCAAAATACATGTTTGACAACTCATTTGAAAGCTCTTACTATCTACTTTCTTCATTTAAAATTTCATAATCATTAGATTTGTGAGCTGAGAGCAGTACTCTCTGCAAGTAGTGTGTGTTCTCTGGTTTCACCTCTGCTGAAAGTCTCCATTAAACCTCAAACTTGCAGAGGTCATATCTCCTTGTGTATTTATCCAAATTGAGTGTTCTTTGGCTCATTGGAAAGCTCTTGGTCTCTAATATATGTGGTTAAAACAGTTATAGAAAATTCTAATCCATTAGAGAATAGTAAGCTCTGCAAGCCTGACTGGTTTTCTATGATGAAGTTTGTGAGAAGGTCAACTTGTTCCTAGGGGGTTCCACCTACTTCTTGCTATATTTTGGAGGTCAATAAACTCCAACATGGTGCAATAGAGATTCCTCATGGGCCACATTAATTTTCAGAAACACTAACACGATTACTTTGGTAGGATACCCTGGATGGAAAAACCTCAACACCCTCACCCTCCTATTCTCTCCGATTCCAGTCTCACCCAAAGGATCGATCCTTGTAAGATCCTTGTGGATGAATTGGAACTCATTCAGACCTCACATTAGAATCAGTGAAGACTGGAAATGGGCTTCTGGTATAAGACAAAACGACTCTATTTGGTTCCCGATCCAAGGCATGAGAAACGTGGAGCCTTGGAATATCTTGAGTGCCAAGAGACTCTCAAATAAGGGATTCAAACAATGGAAGCACCTCTAGAAACAGGACACGAACAGATGGGTGGACTTTGAGGACCTTGACCCTACTACTACAGTCACATACGAGGAATGGAATGTTTTACTGAGCAGACGCCACGCTTGGGACCGATCTAAAATCCGACTACTTATGGGACAGGACTCTTCGAACCCTTTGGGCCTTAAATGGTATAATGGTAATCACCTCTCCAACCTTCTATATGTCGAAGCTTGCAATGACATTCACATCAGTCTCAACAAGAAATGGTGTCTCAACTCGACGTGACTTCGATGGGATATGAAATTTATGTCTATCTGGCACCCTCTCATTGAAAATAAAAGGTCGGTTCTCCTATGGAAAATCCTACACCGTGGAAAATGGACCAATGCAAAAGCTAACAAGATATGTGGGGTTCTGCCCTGGTGCAAGCGATGTTGCCGTAGCAAAGAGGATATTGTTCACCTTTTCTTTGCTTTCCCTAAATCCCTTTAGTTATGGAGGGTCCTTGGTCATTCTTTGGGACTCCAAGAACAAATCAATTGGAAGCAAGCCCTCATTGGTGAAGCCATCGGTTGCTCTGCGGCGTTGTGGAATGTGATTAGGGGAGAGATCCTTTGGAAGATTTGGTGAGAAAGATGTGCTCAAAACTTTCGCAATACCCCGAAGGAGTGGCCAATCGAGAAGTCCCTTTTCCTTCTCGGTAGAAGAATTGCTAATTGTAAGAAAACCCCCCCTTCAGACATCACAAAGAGCTACAGTATGTCAACAATAAGCTTAAGACCAAGTGGGCTCCACATGATGGGGATGCGAGGTGTATCAAATTCCTCTTTAACTCCATGTAAGCCTTGCAAGGCGCCGCATGAGGGTGATGAGTGGGCGATTAACCTTTTTCTTGTAAATCCATCTACTCAAAATGAATTTGAAAAATTGTTTGTTACCATCAACTTGGAAGATCCAACAAAGGTCCAAAGCTCCAATGAATGCAAGCTTTGCTTACTTCCCCCCATCAATGACACCAAAATATGTTTATTGTTCTTTGGAGTTGAACTCTCCAATCATCATAGTTTAAAATATTAGCAACTTAAACACCTTTATTTTGTCAATTGGGGAAGTATTCTAAGACCACAACCCCTTCTTGATTAATGAAGTCCAAGATCTGTCAGAAAAATCAGCGTCAACAGAGATTTCATGAAGAGTTTATAGGAAATACTAGGGTTTCATGTAATTTGAGCTAGGAATAAGCTTTTGAGATGATTCTTGTGCCTAATACATGCCGTTTTTCATGTAGAATATCAATATGAAGTCAAAACTTAGTTTTAGTACGTGTATCATCCAGAAGAGGCAATCACGATTATGATGGATTGCACACAGTCAATTTTTACAACAATTATCAAGATAATAGAGATTGATTATGAAGAAAGAAAAATTCTAATAGCATGAAATACTCAAAGAACAGCTGATTGACAAAACAAATCGAATGAAAACACTCATAATTTCATCAAAAAATCACCATGAAAGCCAAGTGATGAGATTTAGAGAAGAAGATAAGAGCTCTCAAGTTCTCATTCAAGAAATCAAGTACAAAATGAATCATCGTCAAAATAATTCACAAATTGACTTATAAACTTTTCCAAGTATCCTATTTCACACTTGAAAATTAGGTCCTCTAGACTTTTTAAGCTAATATTCTATACATTTGAGAGCTCTAAAAATCATCAAAAAATTACATAATTTAATTATTCTCATGAAGAAGGCTCTTCTTCATTTTTACATCCATTCAGACCTTCTATAATACAAAAAGCTAAATTTACAATTTAGCTTTTGTCCAAAAAGTGTCTTCTAACACATACCTAATGGTTTATCCATATTGTGAAGAGAGATGGTGGATGCAATCCAAAGATGAGTAGGTGCCGCTACAACCAGCTTCACACCAGCCAACTGAGACTTCAGAGTTGATTAGTAGACCCTTTGAGCTTCCTAAATCCACCAAAATATCAGCCAAGTACTTTGGAACATGTATCCCAAAAGTTTAAGTCAAGACCGACAAGTTGCGAAATGACTAGCTCCCAAAACTTGCTATTTTTGGACATACACCTGCTGGAAAAAATGAACAGTGCTCTCAACCTGGAAGGAATTAGAAACATTCCTTTTGGGCATAGCAAATAGACTTAGCAAGCTTCCTATTCCAAGTTAAAACACTTCAAATGATGGACTGAGCACTGAGAACAAGTTTCATCAAGTTCTGGAACATTCCCACAATTCTCGGGGCTCTGCAGAGATAGACCAGTAAGCAGTAAAATGCAGATATCTCCAAAATTATAAATCCAATGACCTTGAAAATTTATATGTAGAAACTAGACAGTGAGAGCTATCCAACGCACTTTAAAACACTGAAAAATGTTCAGTAAAACTCGAGATATGACCTTCTGAAGTTACTGCTCTGAGTGAGTATAGCAGAGAACAAAACAGAGAGGTAGATGATAATAAATGTATAGATTCACATATGATTACAACCACATTGGCAATGAATCTTTGCACAATGGGAGTAGAATGATAGAGCTATGGAGTAAGCTCTTCAATCTCTACAAAATGACATGAAGTGGTCACGTACAAGGCTTGCTAATCGCCTCTTCCTTCTTGCTCCTTTTATAGCTATTCTTGGAGGGAGTTTTGAATTCGAATTCGAATGGCTCCACCTAAAAGTGATCCCCAAAGTTAGGAGAGATTCCCTCAGCTCAAAAATTCGTGATTTTGGTAGTTGGAGCCACGAATTTGCTTTTACATCATGGATGAGGTAAGCCATCCTTTTACTTTTTTCTTTTTCCATTTACAAGAGATAAAATGTACTCTTTTACAAGAGGTGTTCACATGACTACTCATGTGACTTACAAATGAGGATAATATCAAGCATATCAAGCATGTAGGCTTGGGCAAAATGCACCAACACATATGTCTATGTGCTAGTTGAAGCCTAATGTGAGTTGGACTCAATGTCAGCTTACCCTACTTAATCTACAAGGACTTTGTAGCCATGACTACACTAGCCCCTAAGTCATTTATGACCTTATTGGTCACATCATTATAGGTGATGTGAATACAAATATTTCCCTCACCACCTTCACTATATTCACCAAACTTTTCTCTAGATCTAGACTTACTTTCTTATCAATATCACCCTAGTAATGAGGCTTAAGTTTGATCGGTTCCTCAATTGTGAGCATGCATTTTACTCTAACCTTCTTAGGGCCCTCAAGATTTCCTAGGGAACCCTTTTGAGTTTTCTTCTTGGATCTAATAAGTGTGGTTCTTTTAACACCCAAAAGTGTCATCATAGGGTCCAACATACATTAACAAGGTATTGAGACTTGAAATATACACCTTTGTGTCCTTTAGTATGTAAATGTCATTTTCTTCAATGTGTGTGGATGGTAGATGTATTGCTCATGACTTCACCTAATGAAATCTGAATCCATGTATGTCAAACTTTTTTTGTGAGATGGTTTGTGGCAAGATTGAGCCTTATGGAGTGATGCAAGAACAATCTTGATTTAGTACAACATGATTCTCTAGAGATGCCTCAATAAGGAATCTGGATCAAGCAGTTTGACCTCTAATGTGTAGAGGTATGGAAGCCTCACCATATCATTGAGTGCATGTATTTTCCATTCCTATTAGAGTGGAATTTATAGGAGTAATAGCAAATTGGAGTTTATGAACAAGGGATAAACATATAACATTAGTGAATGCTCTTATATCTATGAGAGTTATTGAGGGCAATGAGGAATAGTTTCTTAGTGAAGAACACATGTGCAGTCTTTGATCAAAGACCCTATGAGAAATATTCTCAATCATACACATGCCCACAAGTACACAATATTTGGATTTTTCTGACTGATGCAACATCTCTTTTGTGACAATGTTCTTGGTAGATTTTGACTCTACACGTGCTAACATAATTGGGGATAATATGTTCTTCCAAGGGAGGGAGTTGGACAACACCACCTACTGAGAATATGTGAATCACTATCTCTGTTGCAACTTCGTTGCATGTTTTTGTAAGTATATACCATTAGAAGATTGCTTTCTTGAAGTTTGTTATCTTTGATGTGTGCATCAAAATATGATTTTGGCATTTCTTTCATGCATATATACCTTCTAAAACTCCAAATCTAGTCTCTTGTAGCTTCTTTATAGAACCAACAAGATCTGAGAGCTCATGACCAATCCATTCATATCACTAGGCTACTCTAATAGTAGGAAATAAGAATTCTATTAGTAAAATATCTTGTTGTCAGTAGACTAGGTTGAATGGGCTTGAACCAAAAGACATCTTATAGGTCATGCAATAAGCCCAAATGTGATGTAATTGCTTATCCATCTAAACTTCCATTGATTCATTCATTATTTTTTATAAAGAATTAATCAAGAATATTCTCAATCACTTCATTGATTGAACTCTATCACTTACTATCTCTATCAAAAGTCCAAAGCGAGTGAAGATATGTTCAAATAAGAAATTTTCAACTATATGAGCATCATTCTTAGTAGTCTCCTTGGCTTCTACCCACTTGTTCAAGTAGTTTGTAGCTAAAATTATATACTCTGCATGGGATCCTTTTGCAGTTAGATGGATAGATCAAATGAAATCAATATTGCACTTGGAAAAACCCTTGCCTTCCATCATTGGCCTTAGAGGCATTTCATCCCTTTAAAAGAGGTACTTAGCTCTTTAACAAATGTCACATCTCTTGACACAGAGTTCTACATCCATGTGCATTGTTGGCCACCAAAGACCAAAAGAAATCAAAATTTGAAGTCCTTATAAGAGAAAAGTATCCACCATCCACACATGTGTGGGATCCTCCCAATAAAGGTAAATATTTTGTTTGATGGACACAAATGTAGAGAGAATTGTATTTTCCATGTTTGTACAATTGACTTTCAATCATTGTATACTGCTTGGCATTTCCTTCAAAAGAACGTTGGTGTGACAAGGATATGTCCATTGGTAACTTTCCCATCTTGAGATAGTCGACCATGGATTGAACCAACTCTCGATGGGTAGCCATTCTACAAAGTGTGGCAGGCTCAAGTAGAACCTAATGCTTGAAGCCATTACAATTTATCACATAACTTGCTGCATCCTTGTCCATTGTTGGATAATGCATACCATCTCTCCTTCAATTTTGCATAGTGCAAGAGCTAGGGTAATGAAATCCCAGTATATTCTTAAAGGCTTGTTGAATGAGCAATTGATGCTTGGCTTCTTCTATACAACAATACATACCTTGGCTATCATGATGTTGTTCTAGACAAGGATAAGCACCACGTCAAGAAGCTCCACCTCCTTAATTGTCAATCTGCGGAAGAGATAGGAGTGATATGAAGATCATGAATGGATGAAGTGAGTGAAAGTGATGGTGAGAAGCATGAGAATGCACACACACATACATGCACACACATACAATAGAGACAAGCGAGATGCAATGGAAGGTCAAGAACACACTCTATTACTCAAGAATGATTTTACAAGATCTCAAATAGCTACAATCTCTCACAAGCTAACACAAGATAACCTAAAAAATGAGCTCTCTAGCTCTTTTTATAGTTTCTAGACTAGTTTTGACTAGTTTCATACCTATTGTATAGCATAGTTAAAAAATAAGTTATCGAGGTTATTTGGGGGTCCAAATGAAGTCTATATCAAAATTGGTATAAGAGTTCTAACTAAGCTCCTCAAGCTTGAGAACTCCTCATCTTGCACAAAAAGGAACTACTTGATACAAAAATGGGTTCTCTGGTACATATGTTACAAGAGTGATGACAATCACTATTATGAATTTTAATTCCTACATTGTAAAAACATCTCCTTTGAAATATGTTTTTCAGCCCTATGGCTTTGTGCAGAAAGGGCATGAAAACCAGGTGTGCAAATTAAAGAAGGCATTATATGGTTTAAAGCAAGCACCACTTGCTTGGTATGAAAAGATACATGCCTATCTGATTGCACACGGTTTTGAGAACAGTCCAACTGAAAGTACCTTACATATTAAGCGTGCTAATGATGTGCTTCTGATCATTGTGGTGTACGTTGATGACATGCTACTCACTGGTCCTAATGAGAAGCATTTTATGGATTTTAAGGCTGATCTACATGCCTCATTTGAGATGTCTGATTTGGGGCATTCACATGATTGTTTGGGCATTCAGTTTATGCATGTTAATGGTGGAAAGGCTTTGTGTCAAACTAAATATATTGACACATTACTCGAGTGTTTTGGCCTTGAAAATTAGTAAACCTATTGCCACTCCTATGGAGATAGTTTAGGATTGAGTCTTCATGATGCTGGAGATGCATTTGATGTTGTTCTCTATCAGCAGCCTATTGGATGCTTGATTTACTTATGCATTACTCAGCCAGATATTTAGTTTGTTATCTCACAAATGAGCAAGTTTATGCATTGCCCAGGTGTCAAGCATTGGCAGGCAGTTAAGCGCATCTTTCGCTACTTAAGTGGTACCTGACTACTTGGGTTGTTTTATCCCAAGGGGGGATCACTACCACCAGATTTGCATGCTTTTTTTTACTCTGACTAGGCTAGTTGCTATGACACTCGTTTGTCCACTAGTGGTTTTTGCTTCATGCTTGGTAGCTCATGCATATCTTGACTGAGCAAGAAGCAGCCTATTGTTTCCACTTCTAATTGTGAGGCAGAGTATAGGGCAGCTTTCATAGCGATTGTTCAGTGTGTGTGGCTCAGATGCCTTGTGGCTGATTTGGGTGTTGGTCAGTCTTTTGCCCCCACCATCTTTATTGACAGTCAGAATGCATTGGCAGTTGCAAGGAACCCTTTGTTCCATGCTCGCACTAAGCACATTGAGATGCATTATCATTATGTCAGAGAGAGGTTCTCTACAGGAGAGATCAGCTTGGCATATGTGCCCACACAGGAGAACATTGCAGAGCTTTTCACGAAGGCTCTGCCTAGGGAGAAGTTTGAAGCTTTCTAGAAAGCTTTGGCTTTACTTCCTCACTTAGCTTGGCACTTCCTTATACATGAGTGCCAGCTCCTTGTTCACCGCATCACTCCCAGGGGGGATTTGTTTTAGGTAGTGATGTGTGTGATTGCACTAGGACTATCGGGGTACTTTTTTCCCTTTTTAGGAGGTTTTTTCCCTGGCTTCTATATAAACCTATAGCCCTAACAACTTACTTACCTTTGTACATTCTAGTGGTAATACATTCAGTATTGTGTGTTGTGCTCCAAGCTTCTTCTTCTTCCTTGTGCTTCTCACGTGCTTCCGTAGATGTCTCTAACTCCAATAGTGCTTTGACTCTATGAAAGATTGTGAATGTCTTCTACATCAGGTCAAAAATTTTAATGGTCATCTGTGAGGCTATGTTGATAACGGAATGAACTCAGGGGATCTAGTGGCATATTGTTTCCATCATGTATCCTACTGTCGGAGGGTTGTGCATGTGGTGCGAAGTAAGGATACTTGATCCAGTCTTGGCACTGCTTATTATTTTGAACTTTAATAACAAATGTAGTCTAGGAGTGACATCATTGCACTGGATTGTAGCATGGATTGTACTTTAAATGTAGTCAGGCCTTGGTCCATGTATGCATCATCTCTGGTTATTCTTGCAAAATCTCCCAGTGCCAATTGGGCTGAAAGATTTTACCTTGTTTTGCCTCCAAGGGTAAGTCTTCTGGTTCAAACTGGGTGGCATGAGTCGATTTCTTCCTAGTTTCCTTTTCAATTGCCAATTAGTATTCCACCATGTATAGAAAATGAGGTTTATATTGAAGCTCATTGATGGATATATACCTTTGTGGCACCAATTCTGTGAAATAAGGTGATTGCAAAATTTGTTCTTCTATTAGGGCCATCGCATGGAGTTGGGTTTCAACACGTGTTGAGTGGGTCTTCCCTAGCTCTTCCACTAACTTCATCCATGCAAGAGCAGGTGACTCAAATGTATCATGTCTTTCGTTGGTGATGCATCCACCTCGTGCCAGTTGTGGTTCATGTTCGTCTTCATAGTTGCCTCTACTAGGATTGAAATTGTTTCTTCATCCATTGGGATCTCTGGTAGGGAGCCAAGCCTGGGAGGCTCTAACTGAGCTGCAACCTGGGCTTGGAGGTCTAGCACACGCACCCGTAAGGAGATTAGTTCGTCCATGATTTTGAGAAGCATGACTTCTTAAACACTCTGTTGTTGTACATGTGCCTATAGTAATAAAGTAGTGTGTTCACTCTTTAAGCACTAATATTCTTCATTGATGTGATTGTAATCTTTGAGTAGATGTGCATGATCATCCAAGAGTAACTGCATGGTCTTAGATGGGACTGCTTCAAATATACTTGGACTGAGTGGTTTGTCGAGTCTATCAATGGCTGCTTCAAAGTTTTCACGTTTTTTTTCTTGTAATCTTTGGTTCTCCTTTTTGGCTACTATGAGGTGCCTTATTAAGAGCCCCATCTTCCTAGTTAGCATGGCATTGCATACAATTTGGCCTCATAGTTGTTCCTCTATTTCGATCACATCTTCTTTAGTCTTCTGCTCAAATTCCAACTCCATCAAGTGATAAGCATCACAGAGTTCTTGATGACATGCGTTAAGAGAAGCATTCTTGATGGTCAATGAGTTTAATTGGGCCTTTTGTTGTGTGGTGGTCTATTGCAGGGCTTGGTAGTTGCATCCGAGGGGAGGCAAATTCATCCGTGACTTGATTCATACATGCGAACATTTAACTAAATGCGATGTCTACAATGGGTGATAATAACAATGATGTGTTGTGTGAAGATGATGTTGATATGGTGTGGGGAAATGGTGCATGTGAGCGATTTTGCAATGGGTGGTGAAATATCCATGTCATTGAATGTGTTATCGAGTGAATTAATGGTGAAAAGTGGTGTGACAATGTGAGGGTGTGTGGGTGCAAATACAAGGTTCTCAAAGGTGGATGAAAATATTACACGAGGGGTGTCTTTGATAGGATGGGATGAAGGGGAAGATGGTGGTACAGGGCAAGGGCTAGGTGGAGTAATGGGTGAAAATGTCATGGGGGTGGTAGAACCTAATTTTTAATTAGACTGGACACTAGGTTCAAAATGAGCCAAAACTAGTAAAGAAACTATAAAAAGAGCTAGAGAGCTCATTATTGAGGAGCTAGGTTGGATCGTGAGTAGAGAGAGCAAGAAGCTTTGTAAGATCTATTTTGAGTAATACAAGTGTGATTCTCACATTCCATTGTATCTTCTCTTGTTTCTACCATGTGTGTCTATGTGTGTGTGCTTCTCACCTTCACCTTCATGCACTTCACTCGTTCACAATCTTGACATCATCCAACATATTCTGCGGATTGACAATTAGGGAGGTGGAGCTTCTCGACATGGTACCTACCCTTTTCTCGAACAACACCAAATTTGGTGCCATTACCTCTAGGATGAATGTGTGATGGTAAAAGTGTTTGGATATTAGCATTGGAAGGTAATTAATTTCAGTTTTATTGATGTTTTTATGTTATTTTTATCTTCTTTCACCTCCCCTACACTCTTCTTTCATCCCTTTATCATCTTCTCTCATCGCAAAAAATCACAAAAATTCACCATGTCCACCCTTTCGTCCTCGTTTCCCTCATTTGCAAGAGTGAGAGTGAGAGAGAGAGAAAGAGAGAGAGAGAGAGAGAGAGAGAGAGAGAGAGAACAAGTGTGTGTGTGTGCATTTGCATGTGTTCTTGAGTTTTCTTTGCAAGAAATTGCTTCAGAACAAGATTAAAGCTCCCCACAGGTAAATTTCTAAGTTTTTCACCTTATATTGAATGCCTCATACCATCGTGATGTTTTGAGAAATTCATGTTTTGTGAATGTGTCATATGCATGGTGTAGAGAATCCTAGCACATAAATGAATCCAAAGCTGCATCTAAAAAATTTGCATTTTTGTGAACCATCATGAGAGTTCATCATTATCTCGATGAGGCATCACCATCACGACTGGCTCAAGTCATCATGACGAGACCAAACCATTGCAACGGGCTCATGCCATCGCGATGGTTTGTGACCATCACAACAGGCCAAGGCCATCATGGTGACTCGCATACACCATCACGACGACCACTCTAACCATGTCATCACAATTGGTTCATACCATCGCGACACTTTGAGATCATCATCTTCAGATCAGTGTGATTGGCTGACGCCATCGTGATGGTTCACCTGACCATTGACCATCGTGATTGGCTCATGCCATTGCAACGAGCATAGACCATTGTGACAGTGTAGACCATCATCAAGGTCACACCATTGCAACGGTTTACCCGACTAGTGACCATCACGACAATCATCCATGCCATCACAATTGTGCCATGCCATCGTGATGAGATTAGGCCATTGCATCACATTCATTGCACACCATCACAATGATAAATCATGCCATTGGGATTGGGTAAGACCATCATGATGGTTCATCACCATTGTGATTTGTCACACCATTGAGATGGTCTGATTGAAATTCTAAAAAATAGGGTTGCCATTTTTTGGGCAATTTGGAGGCCAATGTTGGGTGATTTTTTAAGCAATTAGTGCATCTTAGGGGATCCCTAACATATGTCAAAAAGGACTTGTTTACTTATCAATTGAAGGATGATCTAAATTTAAGATTTTTATAGGTCAATTAAGGGCATCTCAAGCAACGTGAGACGCGGAGCAAAGTGAAGCTTGGGAAGCAGGCCTTCTTGGGCAAAATGGCAATCAATGAAGCATCGGACTTGAGGTTGGAAGAACTCTCAATCCCCTCAATCAATTGCTAGTACAGTCTAAGAGCAATTAGTGTTATTGATTCATTAGGATCACGTTAGGAATGAGACCTTAATGACTCAAATTCAAGTGCAAATTAAGATATTAAGGTGACAAACCCTAAAGCAATTAGTGTTATTGAAAGAGACCGTAACGACTCAAATTCAAGTGCAAATTAAGATATTGAGGTGAAAAACCCTAAAGAGGAAAAGAACTTAATTTGAATGGTGCAATAACTCAAACACTCAATGAAAAATGATATCTAATGCATACAAGTGGACAAAACAAGAGATTAAAGAGAGCAACAATGGACCAAGTAACTGAGAACAAAGATTTTGTGTGACATCTAATCACATCGAGTGCATGAGGGAAACAAATTCATGAACCTCAGATTATGGAAGCACATATGAAAGGCTGTTTAACATAGCATTAGGTCATCTGAAGCGATTGTTAGAACCACAACATGATCTTGGGCTCACCAACTGAGTGGTTACCCTTATGAGCTAAGCTTTGAGACAAGCGAGTTGAAAATGTCTTACAACATGGAGAGACCAAAGGGCGGTTCAGGTTTATCCTACTTTTTAAAGGCATGAAGGACCATACAGAACTCAGTTAGGGTACATCCGAACCAACCAATTAGGTGCTCGCATATATGAGGATGGTTTGAGGAGATCGGTCGTTCGATTGAAAAAATTACTAATTCTCTCTCTCTCTCTAATTGCCATGGAAGCCATTAGTCATGGCCTCTCACATGAGTGCCACTTGGCACTCATGTGAGTATCCTTCTGTAAATGTCTAAGAGGTGGTTCACACCCCTTACACCCACCTCATAAAGGATACTCTACATAACATGGTCTATGACCATCGTGATGGTGTGGGCCAATCAGACCATCGTGATGGTGGGAGCCAATCACGATGGTTCACCAAAGTGCAAGTTTTTGAAATGTGTTTATGGATACCTCTGTGTGCATGTATGCTCTATGTCATGCCAATGATGCAATCCAAAAAAGACAAAGTTCTTAGACCATCATGATGGTCTCAGACACATGGCAGAGATGGCAAAAAGTTCTAGATTTTACCTTTCAGAGCTTTCCTATTGTATTGGAGTGCTTCTCCTGCATGAAAACTCAAAAACACAAACAAACACTTTCGCTCAATAGCTCTCTCTCTCTGTCATGCATGCGCAAATGCGAAAAATGGAGTGAATAGGTGAATATGGTGAATTTTTTTATTTTCTTGTGATGCGAGAAGATGATGTGGAGGTGAAAGAGGAGTTTAGAGAAGGTGAAAAACACTAAAAACAATGCAAAAAGCAACAAGAAAAACTGAAATTTATTACCTTCCAATCCCAATTCTCACTATACTCTTACAAGCAAGCATTTGTCCTAGAACTCGATCCCCGACAATAGCACCAAATTTGGTGTTGTTATAGACAAGGATAAGCACCACATCAAGAAGCTCCACCTCCTTAATTGTCAATCCATGGAAGAGATAGGAGTGATATGAAGATCATGAATGGATGAAGTGAGTGAAGGTGATGGTGAGAAGCATGAGAATGCTCACACACATACATGCAGACACATACCATAGAGACAAGCGAGACACAATGGAAGGTCAAGAAAAAACTCTATTATTCAAGAGCACTCTTACAAGCTCTCAAATAGCCACAATCTCTCACAAGCTAACATAAAAAATGAGCCCTCTAGCTCCTTTTATAGTTTCTACACTAGTTTTGATCGGTTTCATAGCTAGTGTCTGGCAGAGTTAAAAAATAGGTTCTCGGGGTCATTTGGGGTTCCAAATGAAGTCTAAAAATTATCAAAATTGGTATGAGTGTTCTAAATAAGTTCCTCAAGCTTGAGGACTCCTCAGCTTGCACAAAAAGCTGCTTGATACAAAAATGGGTTCTATGGTACATATGTTACAAGAGTGATGACAATCACTGTTATGAATTTTAATTCTTATATTGTAAGGACATCTCCTTTTAAAAAATAAAAGTGTCTAGCATCTTGCAACTCACTACACTCCTATCTTTACATGCTTCCTCTGTGCCGATGCCTTTGGCCACTACCAAATATACTGCCAACACATGATATAGAAAACTTGCATTGATTTTCAATTGATGTGCTTTACTTACTCTCTTTGGAGATGTTCTAATATTAGGATAACGTGGACCAAAATTGAGCATTTGCACATGTGTCTCAGCCCACTTACGTAAAACCTCTAGATTGAATAAGTCTTCATATAGGACTTCATCCTCGATTGCACTCTTGGCCTCTGCATAAGTCAACCTAGATAAATGGTCAGCTTTGATGTGCATTTTTCCTTTCTTGAATATTACTTCAAAGTCATATTCCATTAGTAGTAAGAACCATTTGAGTATACCTGTAATACATGAATTTTTTACAAGATAGTGAAGAGCTTAGTGGTCTACAAAGATCTTGAATTTGTTAGACATCAATTAGTGTCTAAGCTTTTTGAAAACATAGAACATGTCAAGGACCTCTCTATTTGTGGTAGTGTAATTCTTTTCAACACTATTAACTTCTTGACTAGCATGTACTGTAGGGAAACCCAATTTGCTATCATCTAGTGGTTGGGCTAAGATACATCCAACAACATAGTTCAAAGTATCCACATGAATGTGAAATGGTTTGCTCCACTCAAGTACCTTTAGTATCACTGCTAACATCGGCCTTTTCTTTAGTTCTTCAAAGAACTTCTCATAAACTTTAATCCATTCAAATTGATTAATGAACACATAAAGTGGTTTTGCAATTACTTCATACACTTGAATAAAACTCTAATAATCTTCACAATGGACCATGAAAGCTTTAACCTCTTAGCATTCTCAAGTTATAGTATCACTTTGATTTTAGTCATATGTTTAGATGTCTTTTTTGGAAATAACATGCCCCAAGATTGTGCTTTGGGGCACCATGGATACACACTTTTGAGAATTTAGGCATACTTTATAGATTTGGCATTTGTCAAAGATATGCCTAAGATTCAATATGTGTTGATTTTGCAATGTGCACATACGTTTTCAATGTAAACTTCCAAAAATTTCTTAATTATCTATTTGAAGACATGACACATTAGGTGTTGAAAGGTTACAAGTGAATTCATCAATTCAAATGGCATGAAGCTAAACACACAAATAACGCATTCTATGGAAAAAGTTATTTCATGTTGGTCTTCAGGGGCAACGGATATGCTTGTATCCAAAAAAATCCATCTACAAAGCTTTATACTTATTTCCTACCACGAAATATGATAAATTATTAGTTATCTCCAATGGTGGCTTAATTAAATATCTTTCAATTGATACACACTTGTAAGTTCCAATTCTTCTTGGGTACAAGCACTACTAGTGGAATCCATTCGATGTGTTAAATTTCATATTTAAATCCAAATTCTAACAACTTTTCAATTTCCTCCTTGATCTTTTTGGAGTATGTTTCATTGTAAGTGTAGGGGTTTTTTTTCACAAGCTTGGTAGTATTACTCATAAGAATCCTATGAATGCAAATGTATGGATTGACACCCTTCAAGCTTTTGTAAGACCAAGAAAATATCTCTCTATATTCTCAAAGAAGGTTAATCAAATTTACTTCCTCTTTTTCTAAGAGATTTTTGGCAATCTTGCCGCATAATCTCCACCATTCACATGGGCAAAATATACTTTCTTAAAAAGTTCTTATACCCTTTAGTAAACAATCAAGCGTTTTTTATTACTAACGGTAAACTCCCAAAAACCTAACGGGTATTTCCCCTTGAAGGAGTTTGAATCAACTCCAAGTGCATCAACAAGTTAGATGAACCTCGTACGTTATTTGTTGAAATTTTGTGAGACAAATAGATAATATCACTAACTTGAAATAGCTATAACTCTTGAATCATAAAGCTCTTTTCAAAAATATATCTATGAAAGATACTATGTTTTAATAGTTTTCACATGAACCATATAACGTGCCAAACAAACATTTGAGCAATCGGATATGACTCTTCAAAGATATAGGTACAAGAGACATTTCCAACAAGTGTTGCAGAGAAAAACCCCATTGTTTTGTAGAGATCATTACTCACCAAATATAAATCCAATGAGAATGAAATTTGAACCACATATATTATAAAGAAATCCTTTTCTAAAAAATAATAATAACTTAATAGCTACAAAGGAAATTTGGGAAAAATGGGGAGAACCAACCTTAAGACCAACTAGAATGAAACTGCAATTGGCACATGGTCATGTGGAACATCCTTTAGGGCTCTTAGAAAATGTGATCTTGACTATGTGCAGAGTAGAATTTGAACAAATCTTAGCCATGTGTCAATTTAGCAAGGCAGGTAATAATGAGATGATCCTAGGATGACCTTTAATGAGAAAATTGCATGTAGTTCAAGATTGTGGATGAGATGCTTTGTATCTTCAATACCAAGGCACAACTAGCAAAATATATCTCCAAAACTTCTCATATAGGAATTTTCCACATCTTCAATGGAATCCCATCCATAAAGAGGAAGATGATGTTTCAATCCATAGTGTTGGATCTAGTGATCAATCTTGGATGAATAAAGATACCCAACTATGGATTTGCACGGTGGTCCAAAGAGAAGAAAAAAGGCTAAAATGTTGGAAGTTAGGGCAAGAAAAAGAAAGATCCATAGGAGAAAGTGTTTATATGCCTCAAGGATTTCCTGACGAAGCCTTTGCCACATGGTTGGATGGAAATACTAGCAAGACGTGTGTGTAAACGAAGAAGCGCTAACCATGGATGGGTGTATAGATGAAGATGGATGTGACTTAATTCTATACATTGTAGTAATCCAAGGAGTGGATGAAAGTGAGAAAATAGAAAAGGAAAGTATGAAGGTATAGAAATGGAACCTGAATTTACTTTAAAGAAGCATTATTTGAAGGAAATCAAAATGAATAATTTAGTGGAAAATTATAATATCTTCTCCATATAGGAGTGCCATGAAAACCTTAATAAGGAGACTAATAGAATAGATGACGAAGATCAAAAACAAGAATACTTTGAAGCTCTCAAACACTTCAAGAGATCTGAAGTAGAGGAGAGAAAGATTATAATTCAAATGCCTAAGAGAGAGGTGCAAGAAGGAGTAGCATATGAAAATATGGAGCAAGCCAAGAAAATCATAGTGACCAGAGAGAATGATGAGCACAGGTGCACTTACATAGACAAGGATGTATCTATCGAAGAAGAACAAGAGCTAATAGAATTACTACGAGAGTATAGAGACATATTTTCTTGGACTTACAAGGATCTGAAAGGAGTAGATATGATGATTTTCTCCCATAAGTTTCTATGACCCCTGAAGCAAAGCCTCAAAGCATAGACCATACACATACAATGATGTCTATTCAGCCAAAATCAAAGAAGACATAGACAAATTATTAGCAGTTGGATCCATTAGTGGTTGTACCCAAGAAAATTGGAAAAATGAGGGTTTGTATTAATTTGAAAAAGATTAATCCTGCCACTATCAGAGACAATTACCCATTACCCATTATTGAACATCTTTTGTAAAGAGTGGTAGGCAAGGAATAGTACAACTTTCTTGATGGATGTTTGGGATATAATCAAGTAGCTATTGCTACTGAAGAACAACATAAAACCACTTTTGTTATTGAATGGGGAGTGTATGCTTTTATGCCTTTTGTCTTGACTGATGCCCCAGCCACTTTTTGGAGAATAATGTGTCGTGTTTTTAAGGAATGCTTGAGAAAAAGTATGGAAGATTACATGGATGACCTTTGTAAATATTCATCTCTAGTGCTTTGAACCTATAAAAGTGTGTCTTCATGGTAAGGCAAGGCAAAAAACTTGGATATATAGTGTCTAAAAAAGGTATCTCTACTAATGGAGATAAAATAAAGGTAAATCTAGAATTGCCTAGACTAAATAGCATAAAGGAAGTGCAAGCCTTTATGGGACATTGTGGATATTATCACTGATTCATTCATATGTATGCAATTATAGCAAAACCCTTATATGGACTCTTGTTCAATTTGAATGGAGTGAGGAATGTGAACAAGCATTCAATGAGCTAAAAAAAAGATTGAGTTTAGCATCCATCTTGGAAGTGCTAAATTGGAATAAATCATTTTATGTTCACATTGATGCATCTAATTTTGCTATTGGATGCATATTGGAAAAACTAGCCGATGAAGGAAAATTAGATCATCCTATAGTGTATGCAAGTAGACAATTAAACCAGACATAACAAAAACACATATGATTGAACGAGAAGGATTAGGGATTGTCTATGTAGTGAAAAAATTGAGACATTACCTACCAACAAGTTCAATTTTTTTATTGATCATCAAGCTTTATTGTACTTGGTCAATAAACCTTGCAACATGGGATGTATGGTTTCTTTTGCTCATCGAGTTTGATTTTGAGGTAGTTGTTAAGAAAGGAAACCCCCACTACCAGCAATAGTAATTGATGAGTTGTCAGATACTTATCTATTCAACTTGGAAGTATGTCCTACATGGGATTAAAAATTGGTGCCTATGCTTACACATGGGCCTAATCATAGAATCAATTCAACAAAAATCAAGGAGATTTGTAAAGTGCAAGTAGCTTATATTTCAAAGATTCTTATGGAGTACTTCTAAGATGTGTCAAAGATGAGGAGAGGACCAATTTACTCCATCAAGCTCATGAGAATAAATGGAAAATGCATAAAGGTCTAAGTGGAACAACTCAAGAACTAAAAATATTAGGAGTATATTGGCCAAAAATGCAAAAGGATGTACATGAGTACATGACTAATTGTAATATATGCCAAGTCACTACACCTGAAGAACATTCATCTTTGTGTTATTCAACAATAGCACCCGAATGGAGAAAACCACTGGTTGAGTTCCTAAAGTCATGTACATACCATAAAGGAGCAAGCCAAGCTAAAAAGAGATCCTTAGAAGAGCAAAGAAAGGATTATATAATCATGGGGAAAAAACTTTTTAAATGAGCAAACAATAATCAACTACAAATGTGCAATCACGAGGACATCTAACATCACTAAATCACATGTTTTCATGCACTTGACTGGTTCATACACTCGTCTTGATCATTTAGTATGTGCATCAAACCACCACTATGTGCACTTGTTGGATGCATGAAAACTCTCTTGTCTCACTTGTAATGAGCACACAGGACCTTGTGAGTCTGATGCACAAGAATCAAGAGAGAAATTAATACTAGGTACACACTTGAACATAATGGAGTAGCAAAGAGGATGATAGGACAATTGTTGAAGCAGCAAGGTCCATGTTGAACGAAAAGAAGCTACCACATTACATGTGGGTAGAGGTAGTATCCACTACCATATATTTGATAAAGATTACCCTCAAAAGGTTTTGATGGTATGACCCCTTATGAATCCTGGAATGGAAGGAGACCAAGATTGTATCATTACATGATATTTAGGTCCATTGCATATGCACACATACCATCTCAAACGAGAGGTAAATTAGACCCCAAGGTAAAGAAGTGTGTCTTTATACGCTATTACCTTAATAAAAAAAGGTTATATAATCTCGTAACAAAGACTTCATAGTCAGTCAAAATGTTATTTTTTATGAGAAAAAATCATGGTTTGAAGATGATTGCAAGAAAATCAAGCTAGCATATGACCTAGAAGAAGACTTTCCAACACTCTCAAGCAAGAGTACATACAAACTTGAAGTATTAAGGGATTCTGAAGATGATAAGAGAACTCCTAGGAAAGAAATCAATACATGGAATTCCAAGGGTAAGTCCAAGATACAAGAGTTGAGGAATGTTGGAGAATCCTCTCAACAAACCACCAGAAGATTTGTAAGCAAGAAGAAGAAGCCAAAGAGGTATGGCTATGATACATACCTAGTGACAAAACATTCTATCTATTTAGCACAAGACTTAAACTTTGAAGACCCCTCATCTTAGAAGGATGCAAAGAAGAAACCAGAGTGGATGAATGATATGGAAGAAGATATTCAAGCCTTAAAGGAGAATCACCCTTGTGAATTGGTGCCCAAGACTCTAACCATGAAGGTCATTGGATCTAGCTAGATATATAAAGTGAAAAAGAACTTTGATGGAACCATCAATAGATACAAAGCTAGACTTGTGGCTAAAGGGTATGCTCCAACCCAAGGTATTGACTATGAGGAAACCTTCTCACATGTGGCAAAGATGCCAAAAATTGGAGTGCTCATGAGCACTGCAGCTTCCAAGAATTGGAAGATCTATCAAATGGACAATGAATGCATTTTTGAATGGATGGATATATGAAGATTTATATATGGTTCAACCTCCACATTTCCTTGAACATGTATGCAGGTTAAGGAAAGCCCTATATGGACTAAAGCAATCTCCAAGAGCTTGGAATCATACACTTGTAGAGAGTTCAAGATCAATGACCTAGGGCAACTCACATACTACCTTGGATTGGAAGTCGCATATACAAAAAAGGTTATGTATCTCACTCAAAAGAAATATATCAAAAGACATGATATCTAGGTTCAAGATTGAGAATTCTAACATTGTAGGTACACCCATGGAGATAAATTCAAATCTAAGTGCTCATGAATGTTATCTAATTGAAGAAATAACAAGATATCAAAGATTGGTGGAAATGTTTGAATTATGCAACGCTCACTAGGGTAGACATTTGTTATAGTGTAAGTGTTGTAAGTCAATTCATGCATTCTCCTATGAACATGGAAGTATCTAAAGAATACTCAAACATCTAAAGGGAACCATAAATGAAGGCTTATTTTATCCATATACCTCTCATGTAGATATAAATTTATTCTTTGATGTAGATTGGGTAGGATCAAAAGATGATAGGAGTACTTTAGGTTATCTTACATTTGCAAGTACAAAAATCATTTCATAGTCATTGAAGAAGCAACCCATTGTTGCTCTTTCATCTACTGGAGTTGAACATAGAGGTTTAGCAACTCAGGAATCCATGTGGATTAAGAAACTATACTCAAATTTTGGTGTGAAGTCTTCCATTTTTAATCTCTTTGGGGACAACATAAGATCTTGTCACCTTGGAGGAAATCCAATTTATCATGTTAACAAAAACATTGAGTTCCATTATCATTATGTTAGGAAGAAAATCACAAGCAAGGAAATTGAACTCTCATGTGTATCTACCCAATAATAATGTGCAGATATGATGACCAAAGCATTGTGTGGAGTGAAATTAAACATATTCAAGGTTATGATTGGACTCCAAGAAATGTATATGGCAAGAAGACTCAAGCATCTTAGTCTTAAGGGGACGTTTTTGGTGCATGATGAAAGCCTAAGTACTTGATTCATTTATTAGGTCTTCACATAGTGTTTGAGGCGCAAACTTATATATATGTATGTATAGATTGAATGAAGTTATAAGGTTAATTTCAAATTTTATCTTGGTCAAAAATAAAGGAGATATTTGGAGAGAAACTCATGACACATTTGGAGCCAAATACCATGTCTTCATTTGAATTCAAAATTCAAATCAACTTCTAAAATTATGGATCACTTTTAGGTAGATCAAAACAACGATCAAGAACAAAAAGTTTATATATACACTAGCCACTTTATTCATCACACACATTATGAGTGATGCAAGTCTTGCCTCAAATCTAGAGAAGTTCTCCACTCTCTCATTGTATAATATCTCAGTTAGATCTTCTAAATTCATCAAATAACTTGTTAATGCTCACTCAACACTTCATTTGCAAGTGTGAAAAATTATTAGGTAAATTCCAACCAAGATGTGAGACCTGATCAAAACATCGAGTGCCTTCTTCCATAAATAGAAGGTTTTCACAAGTTGATGTGTACATAGAAGTTATGTGTTTTGACATAGAGTTTTGAGAATGATGCTCCAAAGTACTATGGTGATCTAAATGCATATATTGGAATCTTAGGGAGTCTATTAAAGTTCTTTGGAGTTTATTAGCTAGTTTGGATCAGGTTTTTCTCAAGACCTTCTCATCTCTATGCATTGCCATCACTCTTGATAGAAACTTCAGTTAAACTATGTTTCATTATTCTTAAATAATACTAGGAGTTTCTTTGTTAAGAAACTAATAACAAAAGGAATCATTAATAACACCTAAAATTCTTGAAATGAAAAATTAACTTATATATGTCCTAAATAATTATATTCATGTCAGTTCTCCACATCCAATACAACATCATATAAGAATCTTTGTCCTTAAATTGTATATAATTCATGGATAAAGTTAAATCAAGGTAGATAGATAAATTCTAACTATCTTTTGTCTCCACATCATCATAGCTTTAATATTCTTTTTGCTCATAAATCTCTACATATAATATTATTTCTAAATCAATACATTATTTTAATAATATTGTCTAGGGATAAGGTTCATCTAATAGTGTTCTAAAGATACATAAAACAAAAAAAAATGGATTTGAATAAGTGAGAGACTTTTATGGTTCTAAAGTCAATTTTCTTCTCTACTCACAAGGTATACATCACAAACCTATACCTAAGACATGCCCATTTCTCAAACACCTACAAGCTTTAACTTATTGCCATTTAAGAATGCATCAATAATTATATCCAAGATAATTATGGCCATTTTCTTCAATCTAAGGATCGATTCTTGAACATATGTAAACTAAATTCAATTTATATTAGAAAGCACCAAAATCATCAAGTCCACTAATCCATGAAGGATATTGTGTCCCTTACCAATTTCCAATCTTAATATTTGATCATATAAGATTACTTCTGCATTCTGATACTTTTTGAACTCGCGAGTAAAGAAATGGTACCTTCCCCACTTGCCATTAAATTCTATTTCAGCTTCTCAAAAGTATGTGCCCTCTCCTAGTGGATCTACGACGTCACTGAACCAGTGTGCATGTTTGCTAACTTGTGATGTGTGCCCCTGCAAAGGGTCTTGAATTGGAAGGACATGCACTACCCTGAGTTCCTGAGGCCTCTCAGTTAGTTGTGGTTCAAGGAGGAGAGTTTCAATGTCCACTATTTGGCTCTAGATCCCGCTTGCTTACCAATTCTGTGAGAATAAAGAAGCACATGTTGACATTGTAGTGGACCAGATATGATAGGTTCTCCCTATTACAACATTAACATGAGGCACTGTGACAAGTTAGTGAGTTAGTTGGTGCTCGTTGATTGTGTGTGTAGTTAGTGAACAAATAGTCCTATGAGCTAAGTGGATCGATACAGTGTGAGGATGATGCAGTTAGTAAGTGCAAGTGAATTTACAAATTGGGGTGGGGGTTTATCACAAGCTTTTTGTCACCAAATGTAATGTGTGGTTTTACAATGTGACCATCGGTGGGTTATGGGAGACTGTACATGAGTAACTACTTGGAAAAGAGGCTTTTTAGGGACCCATTTACAAGTGATCTTGTTAGTGCCGGCTGAAGCATGTGTGATTGTGTGTGAATAGAGCTTTGTCTTGTGAAGCTTAAGGGTGGCTACTTGAGCCCGCAAGCAAGTCTTAGGCACCCAAATGTGTCTTGATTGTGGGTTGACTTGCATCGACTACTTGGGTACCCAGATGAGTGTTACTTTCATGGGAAAATCCTTGAAAGACT
The DNA here is from genome assembly GCA_020310875.1 of Ceratopteris richardii. NCBI lineage: Eukaryota > Viridiplantae > Streptophyta > Polypodiopsida > Polypodiales > Pteridaceae > Ceratopteris > Ceratopteris richardii. Next base: position 120,978,846 of record CM035438.1, on the reverse strand, counting down.
CCTCATTAGTGTCCTATCGTAGTTTATGAGCTTGACATTTAGTCAGAGGCTTTAACTTGGCTGCCACAAGATGCTCGCCCTTTCGTACCAATACTTGTTTTGTTGGTTGAGACACCTTGCTTCGCACTCTCCTTTGGCTTTGAACGAAGGTCACCTACTTCCTCCGCATTCCATACTCCTTCGGTTGCCATGTTTCGACCACTTTTGGAAAAGAAGGGAGTTCCATCTTATCTTTAGCTTCATGGTTGAAAACATCAACCCTCTACATCACAGAGTTTTGGACAAGAACAACATCTTTATCTTCATGTGTACTCCTGGAAGGGCGAGGTGTTGGTGCCTTTTCTATTTCCTTGAGTGCTTGATTTTCTAACTCGATGGTAATGCGATTTTGACCTACCCACACCTAAAGAATTCCACTTCTTAGGTTCAGGTTGGCTGCATGATCATATATCCAGTCTTGGCCCAAGACAAGAGGCTCAGTGAGATCCTCGTCTTGACACACTAGCACCGTAACTGTCATTAGAACATCTTGAATGTAGAGGGGAAGTTCCACCTCGCCCATGCAAGGGGTTTCCACACCTCCCAATCCTATAAGATATGCTTCTATAGGATTGACACTTAATTTCAGCTCTTGATAGTAAGAAAGTCTAACCACACTAGTGGCTGCACCTGAGTCAATCAAGGCCCGTACAGCCTTTGCATTACTTCCTTGTCTTATTTCTAAGGTCACAAAAGGACGTCGGTCAATTATTCTATGGGAACTTATACCTGAGACTTCACACATAGCCATATGATACCCTAGAGTTGCATAACATCTATCCTAGGATGATCTCTACCCTGTCTTCTCAATTTCATTCTTTGGATGTGTTCCAATGCTTCTACATGTGCTTCTTCTCGAATTCGTTTTTCTTCTTCTTTGCGTTCGGTTAAGCATTTCCTCCATGAGGGGTTCTTGATATAATTTGACTCTGCATCCACTAATATAATTGGGAAGGACATCACCTTCTAAGGTGGCTAATTGGATTGCCCCACTTGTTGATATTCTTTTAATAATCATGGGTCCATAGCCTCGCTTCTCTAGCTTTCTTGCATGTTGTTTTAGGGTGTACACTAGAACTAGGTCTCCTGCTTTCAAACCTTTATCCTTCACGTGGGCATCGAAGTATGCCTTCTCTCTTTTCTGAGTTGCATAAATCCTTGCGACCGCTCTTAGTCTTATTTCACCTAACCGTTCAAGATCAAAGATCCTAGAAGAGAGTTCATGCCATGTCCACTCATGCTCATGTGCTACTTTCAGTGTAGGTATCAAGAAATCCAATGGTAGCGCTGCATTTTGGCCAAACACCATCTAGAAGGGTGTGGCTTGGAGTACCGTTTTATAGGCAACTCTATATGTCCAAACAGCATAATGTAGTTGTTTGTCCCAATCAGAGCATTTATTATTCACTAATTTGGTCAGCACATTACATAGAATCTTATTGGTGCTTTCGGCTTGCCCATTAGCTTGTGGGTGATAGGGGGCAGACTTCTTGTGTATCACCAAGAACTCTTGGAGAAGATTTTCAATGACTTCATTCAAGAAGTGAGTGCCTCTATCAGTTACTAGCTCTATCGGTAGCCCATATCTAGTGAACACGTTTTCAAATAAAAGTTTAGCTATCGTTTGAGCATCGTTCTTCATTGTGGCTTTCACTTCTACCCATTTAGTTAGATAATCAGTGGCCACAATGATATAATCCACATGGGAACTCTTAGCTGGGGGATTAGTAGGACCTAAAAAGTCTATTCCCCACTTAGAGAATGCACATCCACCCATCATAGGTTTCAAAGGCATCTCATCTTTTCATACGGGATATTGAGTTCGCTGATAAATGTCACACCGCTTCACATAGGTATGGGCATCCATGTGACGGGGTTGGCCACCACAAGCGTGCAAATAAGATTGCCTTAATCACACGGTCTGTTCCAAAGTGTCCTCCTGCTACACCCTGGTGAGCAATTTCCAAGATCTTAAGATATTCACTCTCATGGACCCATAACCTTAGATATCCATCTTTTCCACGCCTGTATAGATTATCACCAATGAGTGCGTAATCGAGGGCTTCTTGTTCTAAACTTCTTCTCCTAGCCAGGGTCATATCTTGAGGGAATGTTTTCGTCCTTAGGAAGGCTACCAATGGTTCACTCCAATCTGGTATTAGAGACACTTGGTATAGTGTAGCGTGCTCCACAAGTGGTCTAATACAACAGATTGGGCATTCCTTACACAACTATGGACAACTGCTTCCATAGTTGGCCAGTGCACTCCGAGTCCCCTTACTGTTTGTAGATTTCTTTGTCTTAAGTAGTGCTTCTCTAATGCACCCACATGTGCTAATTGCAACCATTTTGCATGCTCATCCTCTTCCACACAATAAGCTAACATCCCTTGATCTGTATGCTTGTACATACTTCTTGCCATGATATGGTATTTTTGGGCTTTTACTACCTCCCTATCTTGAGTGTTTATTACTGGGTGGTTAGGCCCGTATGTCAATACTGGCACTAATGTCTTGGCCCATTGAGGTACAATTTCCAAATTAAACAAGTAAGCATCAGGAGGATCATCTGATATTCCTTGTGGGGCCTCTCCAGATGTGAGCCTCGAGAGGTGGTCTGCTCTCAAGTGAGTGTCCAAAGTTTTTAATTCGTGATAAATCTTCTTTCCTTTCCTCACCACCACTTCAAAGTCATATTCCATCAGTAAGAGAAACCATCTTACTAATCTACCTGTATTGCATGGCTTTTTTACCAAGTACAGTAGCGCTTGATGATCAGTAAAAAATTTAAACTTACTTGCAAGCAAATAGTGCCTAAACTTTTTAACCGCATATACCATGCCTAATCCTCCTCGTTCAGTGGTGGTATAGTTCCGTTCAGCTGCATTCAGCTATCTACTAGCATAGGCAATTGGAAGATCCATACTACCTTCACCCGTGGGTTGTGCAAGTACACGCCCAATAGCATAATTGGATGCATCCACATGAACATGAAAGGGCTTGTTCCAATCTGATAATCAAGATTGGTGCTAAACATAATCGTTGTTTAAGCTCATTGAAGGAGTTCTCGCATTCTTCAGTCCACTTGATGTCACTCAAAAGGGAGTACAAAGGCTTTGCAATGATCGCATACATATGAATGAAGTGATGATAGTAGCCATAATGCCCCATAAAAGCTTGTACCTCCTTGACATTCCTTGGCCTAGGTAGCTCTGCAATAGCTCTCACTTTCTCCCCATCCGTGGATATGCCATTATTTGACACTTTGTGTCCTAGAATCTTGCCTTGCCTGACCATGAAAACACACTTCTCTGGGTTCAAGCAGACCTGATATTCTCTACATTTGTCAAAGATTTGTGTGAGTTCTGGTATGTGTTTGCCTAATATTGGAATGAGCACAAAGATCATCAATAGACTTCTAAATTCTTCCTCAGGAATTCCTTAAACACATGGCACATCAGCTTCTGAAAAGTGGATGGCGCATTGGTGAGACCAAATGGCATTACCCAAAAAGCAAATATGCCCCACTCTATGGCAAAAGCTGTCTTATGTTGATCTTCCAGAGCAATGGCTACCTGATTGTAGCCAAAAAATCCAGCAAGGAAGTTGTACACTTCCTTGCCTGCTACTCTTTCTAGTAGATGCTCAGTGATAGGAAGCAGATAGTTATCTCAAATAGTGGTTGCATTAACCTTCTTCAAATTAATGCATGCATGAGCTTGCCATTCTTCTTGGTACCACTACAATGGGAGACACCCATTCATTGTTGTTGATGTATGAAACACCACAAGAAATGAATTAATGTGACACTAGAACACCTCTATGGTCACCATTAACTCATTGCCACTCCAAACTTTGAGAAATGATAGCCTAAAGTGAGAACTTTGCTTCTACAGAAATTCCTAGTCACCGAAATGACATACCTTCAGTATTTTGCTAATTTCTCCTAGCTCAAGTATTATTTCTCCATGAAACTTTATAGGCTGAAACTAGAAGAGTAGAGCTTTCCAACAAGCTATCATATGCATCAAACGGATCTCTAGAACTCAAGTTATGGCCCTCACAAGATAACCTTGTATGACCTTCCCAAACTGGAAATTTTGCCTGTTTTAGTATTCCTGGGTGTCTAAAAATAAAAAATTCGATGCCTAGCATCGAATTTCAGTCAAGGTCGATGCCAGGCATTGACTTTGAGCTTTTTTAGGCCCTTTTTCTACACCAGAAATAGCTTCTTTTACACACACATGAAGAAGACCACATGTATGCTAGAAGTCGATGCCGGGCATCCACTTTATGCTGAAACTCGATGCCAGGCATCGAGTTGCTCCACAAACTTCATGTTTTTAAAAGATTCAACAACAGTTAACACACAGAGAATGGAAATAATGACTTATCAGCCAATATTCGATGCCAGGCATCGAATTGCTCAGAAAACTTGAACTTTTGAATTCATCACACAGTAGGCAAGCATGGAGATGATGGAGAGAGACTCATACACAGAACTTTACTTAGTTCTTTCTCATAGCTATGAAAACTCAAAAGTTTTACAGATGCTTTCTCACTCAGAGAAGCCCGTCTATACTCAGTCGTATAAAATGAACTCCTTCTTCTACTTCTTCTCTCTCACTCTCTCACCGCGTCAATTGATACAAACTAACTTATATAGATTTTCGTATTCTCGTGATTTTAAAAAGCTTCTAGAACTAAAGTGAACTAACTTTACAAATATGATACACTTGTGAATTTGTCCCTTCACATAGGCATGGTGTTTTCTTCCTAAGATTTGACCTTCAAATATAGGTCCAATTAGTGAGTGTTTCTCCAACAGCTCCCCCTCAATCACTAATTGACATTCTCTGTTCCTTCATATCTTCTTCTTTTCTTTCACTCCTGCCATGCTTTTGAATCTGCTGGTCTTCACACCATCCAAGCTCTTTGTCATTATGTCTGCTAATTGATCTTTAGTAGAAATGTACTCCACTTCAATCTCCTTCTCCATTACCTTTTCTCTGAGAAAATGATACTGTATCTCTATGTGCTTTGTCGTTGCATGAAATACTGGATTTGCTGCAAGATAAAGTGAACTCATATTATCTCCATGTATTGTAGGTGTACCTTGATCAATGCCTAAGCTCTTGAACAATGTCTGCATCCATATGACTTCCTTAGCTGCTTCCACAAGTCCTTTGTACTCTGCTTCAGTTGATGATAATGCTACTGTATGTTGTTTCTTTGAACACCAACTTACAAGCTTATCACCAATGTATATCATGTAACCATGAGTTGATCTTCTGTCATCTTGGTTACCTGCCCAGTCTGAGTCACTATAGGCTCTCAACTTCAAATCTGATGTAAAAGGATAATATAATCCTTCCTTTATAGTTCCTTTGATATATCTGAGAACTCTTTGACCTGCAATCCAATGTGGGTCCTTTGGACAATGCATGAATTGTGACAAAACTCCCACTGCATAACTAAGATCAGGTCTTGTTAGTGTAGCATAAATCAAACTACCCACAAGAGATTGATACTTCCTCATATCTTTGTAGTCTGCACCATCATATTTACTGAGCTTGTGATTAACTTCAAGTGGAGTTGAAGCTTCTCTGCAATTTTCCATATCAAACTTCTTCAACAAGTTCAAAAGATACCTTTCTTGTGACACATATATGCCATGATCTGTATAAGTAACTTCCATTCCAAGAAAGTATGATAACTTTCCTAGGTCACTGATCTTGAATTCTTTTTCAAGCAATCTCTTTACCTCTTTGATTCCTTCATCTGAAGTACCTGTGATTATAATGTCATCTACATAAATACAAATGTAGATTGTACCTTCCTCTTTTCTTCTGATAAGTAGACTTGGGTCTGCTTTTGAACTTTGATATCCAAGATCATTGAGATACTTCACCAGTCTATAGTTCCAAGCTCTTGGAGCTTGCTTCAATCCATACAATGCTCTTCTCAACCTGCAAACAAAATTTGGATACCTGGAATCTATAAACCCTTGAGGTTGTTCCATGTATACCTCATCTGATATGTATCCATTCAAGAATGCATTTTTTATATCCAATTGACTTAGAGTCCATCCTTTTGAAGCTGCAATAGCAATGATTGTCCTTATAGTTGACATCTTAGCTACGGGACTGAATGTCTCATCATAATCTATACCATAGGTCTGGGCATAGCCTTTCACCACCAATCTAGCTTTGTATCTGGCTATACTTCCATCTGCAAGCTTCTTCACTTTATAAACCCATTTATTTCCAATTACTTTCTTACCATTTGGTTTAGGAACAAGTTCCCATGTCTTGTTCTCCTCCAGTGCATTGAACTCTTCCTTCATTGCTTCTTCTCATTGCTTCTTACCTTTAGCTTCATCATAGTTTTGAGGTTCTTCATCATCTTTGACCATATATGCATAGTTCTTCTGAGTTATGTAAGAAGTATCATAAGAATACCTTTCTGGTTGTCTTCTAGTCCTGCTTGACCTTCTTGGTTCACATTCTTCATATGTGTCTGGATACACCTCTTCATCAAATATAGGAGCTTCTTCATTTCTTCTTGTTAATCCACTTGTGGATGTACTTGCTTGCATATAGTCTTCATCTCTATTTACCTGCACAATTGATTTTCCTTTCTCACATCTTCTTACCTCTTCTTCAAATTCTTCAGCTGTATGACTTTGATCTGCATACCAACTTTTCTGTTCATCAAATGTAACATCTCTAGAAACAAGAAATTTTTTGGTTAAAGGATTCCACAACCTGTAACCCATCTGCTTTTCATCATAACCAATGAACACATATTTTTCTGCCTTTGGTTCAAGTTTATGCCTAAGCTGTGATGGCACATAAGCATATGCAATTGATCCAAACACTCTACAATGATCTAGTGTTGGTTTCTTACCCAACCAAGCTTCATATGGAGTCATTCCATTCAGAGCTGCACATGGTAATCTATTCACAAGATATGTAGCTAAATTTACAGCTTCAGCCCAAAGATAATTTGGACAATTCTTCTCCTTTAGCATAGCTCTAGCAAACTCAACCAAAGTCCTGTTCCTTCTTTCTGCTACACCATTTTGTTGTGGTGTATACCTGCAAGTTATTTCTCTCTTAATACCTGCATTCCAAAGATAATCATTGAACTCTTGGGAGAAGTATTCTCCCCCTCCATCAGACCTCAGTCTTTTAAGCTTTTGACCTGTTACTCTCTCTGCATATGCATGAAAATGCTTGAAAGCTCCAAACACTTCTGATCTTTCCTTCAAAACATATAATGTTATCCATCTTGTAGCATCATCAATGAAAAGAACATAATGATGGAGAGTGTTAATATCCAAAAGAACAAGTTAACCTTGAGTTTAGATCACCTCTATATCAAGATTAACCTTAGACTCCACCAAACTTAGAGATCATTCACCAATTTATCAGAAAATTGATTATTCTGAAAAATTCAACTTCTTCAGAAAAGTCTGCTACAGATTAATCACTCATTGACTAATCAATTCTGTAAAGTTTTTGACAAAACTTTGCACAACACTTCGCCTTGAGATTGCGCAACTTTACCAAGTTAAATTCCTCAAAATGATTGAGTACACACTGAGAAATGTGTGAAACAATTTACCTATATCTGAAAGAGCTTCTCTGCAATGGCGACTTTGACACCTGCAACTTCTTAGCACTGGTTCTCACAATGTTGAACCCGTTTGATCAAGATCTTCTAGCCATAGATGGCTTACCTTCCAACTTAGATTTTGAGTCCTCACTTGTGTAAAACTTTACACTGTGGACTGAGCACTGACCATTTCTTTGAAGATGAAATGTGCGCTAGATTTTACGACTCTTAGAACATTCTTACATATGAATGTTCCTAATCAAAATTCTCTCAGCCTGATTGCAATTAACCTCTCAAATTCTAGCCATATATAGATTAGCTATGGACTTAGATAAGTGCAAAAGGATTCCTCAAAAGATTAAGCACAGAAGGAGAATGGAAGAGAGGATCGACGCGCAGAATTCTACAACATTTTCTTCTTCATTACTTTTCATACATATGGTTGATGATACATACAATGTTCATCACCTATTCACCTATTGTCTTCTCTATCTGATCTATATCACTCTCTACTACTACGAATACATATCTGTAGATATATATACGAGTCTAACTCGTCATCTTTTTCAAATACATTGAACTATTTACAAGAGTAATATACAAAAGAAACATTTCTGATTCTATTTTCTTCCTTTGAAAATAATCTTCATCCTTCCACATATCTTTTCACTTTTGGACTTCATGTAATCACCTATTGATGATTGCTCTGCTCCAACACATAATACCTTGAGCCACTGATAGATCCTTCTTTTGTTGGTCCCCATACATCTGTATGAATGAGCTCAAGTACTCCATCATGTTTGAAACCTTTCTTTTGAAATGGTAACCTGTGTGCTTTACCCATTTGACATGCTTCACATTTATAAACCATATGTTGAGTTTGCACATTTGGTAATCCTAGTACAGACTGATTAGCAACCATAGCTTTAATTCCTCTTTCATTGAAATGACCTAATCTCTTATGCCAGAGATCAAGTTCTGTAATCACTGCTTCACCATGTGTGAGCAAAGCTTGACCAATGTTTCCTTGCACTCTTAAAGTAAAGAGTCTACCTTCTTTCTTACCAGAGACAATCTGATTATATCCATTCTCTGGATCTTCCACAAATACTCCTTCATTTGTAAACCTGACTTGAAAACCTTTTTCAACTATCTGTCCCACACTAATCAAGTTTTTAGGTATTGTAGGAACATACAAAACATTGGTTAGCAAATCTGCTCCACTCTTGCATTTCACTTTTCCAATTGAATGTACACTATGTCTTGTATTATCACCAGTTTGAACTGTATGACTAGAAATGCCTTTTTCCAATTCTGACATCAATTCTATGTTTCTTGATAAATGATTAGAACATCCAGAGTCAATGTAAAATACCTTTAGATCTTCTTTGTCTGATGTACTGATTGAATTCATCATCAATGATGTATGACTTTCATTCTGTGTGTCATTTGCATAGTTGTAGTAGGTGGTGTTGTAGGATTGATTCTGTCCCCAACTTCTTCCTCCACCTCTACCATAGCCTCCTCTTTGACTTTGTCTACCTCTTTGAAAATTACTTTGATATCTTCCACCTCGACCTCTGCTATTGTTGTTTTGATTCTGGTTTGATCCTTGTTGGTTGTGCCAACAGTCATGAGCCAAATGATTACTCAATCCACAGATCCAGCAAGACTTCTTGTTATTATTTTGATTACCTCTACCTCTTCCAAAACCTCTTGCTCTTTCTCTACCAGTGCCTTTACCTCTTGCATAATAAGCTTGAGAACTAGACTCCTCTTCATCCTTTGCTTTACCTTTATCTCCTTTCTTCTTGTTCTTCATGTACATTGCAGAACTTTGTCCTTTATCTCCATCTCCCTTCAAGTCTTGCTCATATGTGAGCATCAAACCAAGCAACTGGTTCAAATCTGGAACATAATGATTTAATGAAAGTTCTGTTGATAAGACAAAAGGTTTCCACCTTTCATCCCCTCTCAAACCTGCAAGTAATTGAGCAATCAATCTGTGATCTTCAAAATCTTCATCTATGGATCCAAGACTATCTGCTAGATCCTTCATCTTAGTGACATAATCACTAATGGTTTGACTTGGCTTCTTCTTGAATGTTGTAAACTCTGACCATAGACTTGCTTTCCGTGCTTTAGTAGTACTTTGGAAATGATACTCCAATGCATTCCATATATCTTCAGATGATTCCAATCCTCTGATGTGTGGTAGCAAATGATCAGAGATTGTATTGTAGATGTATGCTTTTGCACTTGCATCCTTCTTCTGCCAATGCTTTAAAGCATCAAGTTCCTCTTTCTTTGGTCGGCTTTCATCTTCAAATACTGGCTTCTCTTCTTCACCTGTTACATATACCATGAGATCCTTACTCATAAGTAAGGCTTCCATTCTCATTACCCATGCGGGGTAATTATCTCTGTCCAGTTTGTCAATGGAGATATGATCTGCCATAGTTCTTTTCTTCTGCTGCAACCTGTGAGCTTAAAGGATAAAGGATAATACCTTTTGAAGTTCTTTGTGTATGAGGATACTTTTGAAGTAACCTTTTGATGCCTTGTGTCTTCAAATGCTTCACCTTTCAAACTTTAATGGAAAACTTTACAAAACTTCTCGTACCTTTGTCGTCTTCTGCTCTCGAGAATCTTTCTGCTCTGATACCATTTGTTGATGTATGAAACACCACAAGAAATGAATTAATGTGACACTAGAACACCTCTATGGTCACCATTAACTCATTGCCACTCCAAACTTTGAGAAATGATAGCCTAAAGTGAGAACTTTGCTTCTACAGAAATTCCTAGTCACCGAAATGACATACCTTCAGTATTTTGCTAATTTCTCCTAGCTCAAGTATTATTTCTCCATGAAACTTTATAGGCTAAAACTAGAAGAGTAGAGCTTTCCAACAAGCTATCATATGCATCAAACAGATCTTTAGAACTCAAGTTATGGCCCTCACAAAATAACCCTATATGACCTTCCCAAACTGGAAATTTTGCCTGTTTTAGTATTCCTGGGTGTCTAAAAATAAAAAATTCGATGCCTAGCATCGAATTTCAGTCAAGGTCGATGCTAGGCATCGACTTTGAGCTTTTTTAGGCCCTTTTTCTGCACCAGAAATAGCTTCTTTTACACACACATGAAGAAGACCACTTGTATGCTAGAAGTCTATGCCGGGCATCCACTTTATGCTGAAACTCGATGCCAGGCATCGAGTCGCTCCACAAACTTCATGTTTTTAAAAGATTCAACAACAGTTAACACACAGAGAATGGAAATAATGACTTATCAGCCAAGATTCAATGTCAGGCATCGAATTGCTCAGAAAACTTGAACTTTTGAATTCATCACACAGTAGGCAAGCATGGAGATGATGGAGAGAGACTCATACACAGAACTTTACTCAGTTCTTTCTCATAGCTATGAAAACTCAGAAGTTTTACAGATGTTTTCTCACTCAGAGAAGCCCGACTATACTCAGTTGTATAAAATGAACTCCTTCTTCTACTTCTTCTCTCTCACTCTCTCACCGCGTCAATTGATACAAACTAACTTATATAGATTTTCGTATTCTCGTGATTTTAAAAAACTTCTAGAACTAAAGTGAACTAACTTTACAAATGTGATACACTTGTGAATTTGTCCCTTCACATAGGCATGGTGTTTTCTTCCTAAGATTTGACCTTCAAATATAGGTCCAATTAGTGAGTGTTTCTCCAACAATTGTGTTCAATTTCATAGATGAATCCAGCTTCAACCAAGCGATCTATCTCTTCCTTTATCTTAGCAGCATAGTTATCGTTATACGTGTATGGCTTCTACTTAGAGGGTTTTGCATCTGAGGTAATGGGAATTGTGTGTGAGCATATGTCAGGGTCTACACCTTTCAAGTCCTTGTAACTCCAAGCGAATACATCTCTGTATTCTCTTAGCAAGGCTATTAGCTCGTGCTCTTCTTCATCCGTCAGGTCATGTCCTATGTACGTGCATCTTTCTTCTCCTTTTTCTATGGCTACAAAAATTTTCTTGGTGGTTTCTTTGTTATCATAGGCCTCTCCGAATTATGCATCGCATTTAGGCATTATTATCATGATTCTTCTATCTTCTATCTCATATTTCTTAAAATTTTCAGGGACCTCAAACAAAGATTCTTCCTCTTTTGTTGTGGTTTCTTTCTTCTTTCTTTTCTTGCCTTCATTTTTGGTAGTCGCTTGTGTGGTTAACCTCACATGATTAGTAAGTTCTTCATGTCTCTGAGGGTGAGCTTCTACTTCATAGAAGTATTCTTCATCTGATGCAAAAGGTGGGTCCATAATGATTGACTCTAGATCGGAGTCACTTGCATCCTCGAATGCATCGGTGCTAGGTTCGCATTCTTCTATGACCGAATCATACATAATTGGCACTATTGTGAAGACTAAATGTCATAGCCATCCTCATCACAGTGGGGTGTCCATTGTTTTTCATTGATGGCTACATCCATTGTTGCTAAAATTTCCACCCAACCATGAGGTTCAAATTCTTCGTCACAAAATACTACAGGTGTGTAGGCTGGGTCTTGAACTCATCTATGGGTTTCCTTCGCACCTACCTCTCTGGCTTTTTCTCTCTTCTCTTCTTTTGCTGCTACTTTACACATCCATAAGTGGGTGTCTTCATGCATCCATGAGGATCCTGATCCTATGGAATGCACTGAATTAGTATCATCTTTGGCTCTATGGATGGGATTCCATTGGATGGGGGGTACATCTCTATAAGAGTAATCCTTGAGATTGACTTTGGTTGTAACACCCGTGTTACAAATACAAAGAATTGGTTCCCCAATCTTGTTCCACTTGCAACTTCCGCATAAATGGTCTTCCCAAAATCATCTCATAGGCTTGATTCTTGCTGAAGTCACATATGGCAAAAGAATGCTCAAACTCTACTCCACAAGTGGTGAGAGTTATTCCTTCAATTAATCCTAAGGGTCTTTCTATGTGACCATCGGCCATCTGTAATTTCATTCTCGTGGGCCAGAGTGCCGACTTGCCCCATCGCTTCCATAGGGAAGTGGTAGCAATTGCAATGCCTGCAGCTAAGTCTGAAATTGCCTTGGTTGTGTATCCTTGATGGGTAATGGGAAGATAGGTGTTTCCTTCTTCTCCTTCACTCATGTCTCCTACCTTGTCCAAGGGTCTTTCTGGCACTGTTTTATGAGATCTTAACTGGGAACAAGGTTTTGCTACTTCGGGTACTTGATGGGCTACATGTTCCCATAGTTCCGGCCTAACCTTGAGTAGCTCTTCTAAAGTGAGATTGCACTACAGTTTAGTGTTTTTCACTAGCTCTGTGTTCCTAGGTATGACTGAGTCTTCGTTTCTTACCATGGTTGTGGGTGCTCTCATACACGTAGACTTAGCTTCCCATGGGCCTGTGAAATGGGGCAGTTCTTGTAAGGAATTAGACTCGAAGTCTAATCTCTCCTGGGATCGGGCACTCTCTTGCTCTCCATAAATGGAAGGAATGTCTTGTGGGAATTGATCATGCGCTTCATACACAAGCTCAATGGGAAGAGGAGCTTCACTTTCCTTAGCCCATTTCTCTTCCTGAAACTCTTAGAAACTTTGGGGAATATCGATTCATAGAAGAAGAGGTGTTTGGTTCAGTGGAGTTAGGCACATAAGCTTCCTGGGGAGGAATGCTTATTCTTTCACTTGCCTTGTCTCTTCCTTGGGAGGTGGCTTCCTTGCCAGATCTTGCAATTATGCTCTCTAACTTCTCCAATAGTCCATCAAAGTGCAATTGTGCCTTAGCTGAGCAAGAGTAGATGAAGAGGCGACTGGCTTCAAACATGGTCTGAGCCAATGCTACCATTTCCGCACAAAGCTTGGTTCTTTCTATCTCTAGATCAGCTCTAGGGTAACATTTGTCATGATCTATCACATTTGGCCCTTCTTGGATTCTGGCCTGATATGCTTTAAGCATCATGTCTATGTCCTCAAGAGTGGGGTCAGCTAATACTGATCCTACTCTAGGTGGTGGTGGAATTGTATGAGGTGGGTTGGAAGGTGGCAGATTAGGTGGTGGTAGGGATGAAGGTGGTGGTGGTATGTGAGAGTGTGTTTAAGAGTTGAGTTCAATAATTTTGGCTTTTGTTTCTCTTAGTCTCTCTTCTAATTTGCTCATCTTCTTAGACCATTGTCTTTTCATCCTTTCCCGGCTATCCTTCCAGTCTCTAGTCCTATTCTTGGTTATGCTCTCAGTTTCACTAACCTCCGAACTCTTTTCTTGTCCTAAACCCTGGTTCTACTACAAAGCCTGAGCTCTAGTGACCACTTGCACTGGCACAGTGGAAGTTACACTTCTTGTAGGGTCTACTACTAACCCAATAACGTTGATAGGAGTGATTTTCGACATGTTATTGGGGTTCTTAGGGCAGTCTCGTAAGAGATGCTCTTTTTTGCAATCTTGACAAAATCCTTGAATTGTCATCGATTGGGGTTGTGTAGGTGGAGATAGAGGGCGATCACAAATGAGGTGATCTCCCTGACATCTGTAGCATGGTCCTCTAGGAAATGGGGGCCTTACCTACATAAGTTGAGGTCTAAGGTTAGGGTTTGCAAACATGACATTTGCATACTCTGGCTCCCAATTAAGTTCACTCGGTTCTTCACAATAGTAGGACTCATTATGCTCAGGTGATTGCATGTAGTAAGTACGTGGAATATCAACATGAGTAGAGTCAAAACTATGATCACTTGGGTCACTCTCTGAAAGCAATGGTGTTACCGGCACTATGGCTCTATTCAAATTCTCTTCTGCAGCTGCGTACTTCACTGGAATCACATTAGCTCGAGCAGGGGGTTGTTGTGCTAAAACTGGTTGAGGTCTTTGCTGCCCTTGATAGGGTGGTTGATAGGGTTGCTAGGGCCTACCGTACTATTGTGGTGGGTACTAGTTCTGGTATCTACCCTATTGTGGATATGGTTGAGGGTAATTTTGTCTAACAGTTTGTTTGGTATAAGGGAAGTCTTGTGCGGTGTGATTGGTGTATCTTCGCTCTATGGTGCAGTACTGGCTACTAGGATTCACTTGGGGTTGATCCATAATGGGACATACACTCGCCATATGGTCACCTCCACAAGTATAGCATCGCCTTACTGGGGTAAATCAGGGTATCTGTTTGCTTGAGACACCTAATTGCTAAGCTACCTTTTCTACGAGTTCCTCAATAGATGTGGATTGTCTAGAAGCGAGGCTGGTAGAGCTATCTAAATCTTTGTAGATTTTTGAAAGCTCCAACTCCTCTCCTAGATTATCCTCTATGTCTATGCACATGTGTACACATTCTTCTATGGTTCTAGGGTCCTTCAAGTACACATATGATCTCAATTTGGTACTCAGCAATCCATCTAAGAATAAAGCCACTTGTTTGGTTGGTGTGGGTAACTCTGGAACAGGACATCTCTCTAGGTATTGCCTAAACCTTCTTCTTGCAAGTCTAACCGTCTCTTGAGGTGTCTGCTTAAAACTATGAATCAGTGAGGAAGTATTATGCCATATACCACTCTTAGAGAATTCAATAATGAAAGCCTAGAAGTTGGTCTATGTTCCTGAACTTCCACTCATGTAGTGGTTGAAACAATGTAAGGGTTGTGTTCCTAAGGGTTAGACCGAAAGCTACGTGAATAGGTCCTCAACTTGTTCAGCTCTTAAGACTTGCCTAAACTCGGCCACATGATCGTATGGGTCTCATGTGCCATCGAAGTAATTCTTCATAGACTTAACCAACTGGGTCGGCCTCAAGGTCCAAGTGTGTTCTCTAGGCCTTGGCAAAGGGAAATCATCAGCATTTCTTTGGTTTCCTGGGGCTCTAGGTCTCTTAGTTTCCACTCTATCCGTCTCCGTTCTCGTTCTTTCTCTTCCCAATGGGTTGGCAAAACTTACGTCCGGCCTATCTCTACTTCTATCCCTGTGAGCTCAATGAGCTTGGGATGTCCCAGGTCCTTGGTGACTATGAGAGATGTTAGATCTTGGATGGGGAAAAACAAACTCCCCCTTCCAAGTGTAGGCATGCCGACCATGCTCTGTGACCACAAAGATTCTCTCTGAAGTGTTGTCTAAATAGGTCACTTTGCCTGGACTCTCAGGATATTTAAACTCATAGATCGTGAGCGTTCCGACCTCATTCGGCTGATCAAGCTTATACCTCCAAAAGGCTTTGTCAGTCTCTTGGTTCAAGAGCAGGTCTATGCTCTTATTATCTTGGGGAAACCATTCTCGCGTGATAATTCTAGTGAGGACTGATTTGCATCAAGGAGTTCTAGGCTCTCTTCCTAAGTTCCCTTGCTCTATGTCACCTATGTCCGTTTCTGGGATCACATTGCCAAATTCATCTGTCCTATCTGGGTGATTGGTGACTACATACATGGTCCCTTCTTTGTCCAGGTATGTACCATTTTCAAACTTGACTTCCGGATGTTCTAGTCCACTGGTTTGATCTGGATTTTTGATCTAGACAACGGATCTTCTTAGGCCATCCTCATAGATGCAAGCACCTAATCGGTTGGTCCTAAGGTATTCCAATTGCATCTTATAGGGACCTTCAACCTTTTGTAACTAAGCCACACCTCAACTTCTTGTGGGTCGCTCCATTCCATGAGACATCTCTCATTCGCTAGTTTAAGAGCTATGGTAGTGCGGATAAGCACTCAACTGTTGGGCCCAAGATCTAGCAATGTGAGTGACACTCGCCTCCGAAGACCTAAGACTTTGCCTATCTCTCCCTAGGTGTTGTCCTGATCTAAGGTTCATATGCCTGAATGAACAATCCCAATTTTTACCCAAGGTACAACCTCGTTGTTGATTCTTTCTTATCAACCACTGGATTCTTTTTATTTTGTTATCATGTTTAGGATCTTGTCTGATTTGCATTGTCAAGAATACTTGATTGAATTTTCGCACTTGGAGTTGATCGCATTAAAATTAGTTCTCTCCTTTAAGGTTGTCGTCACATGCACATGTTATCTCTTGACTTGAACTTGATTACTTAGATAGTCTTTAACTTGTCTCTTGCCTATCGTCACCCTAACTTACTTCCAATGCTATGTGTTCTTAGCCTGAGCTAGGAATTGACGAAGGGAGTTGAGAGAATTTCCAACCTCAAGTTCTTTGCCTCTTCAATGCTAGTTGAGCCCAGGATGTGCTTCGCCCAAGCTCTGTGATCACCTAGCTAGGGTTGCTTGAAATCCTTGCTTGTGCAGTTCCTGAACAAAAGAACAGGTCACTCATGGAGATGGCGAGGTGTATGGTCAAGAGTCAGGCTTTACCACATAGTTTCTGGCTTGAGGCTGTCATGTGTGCAGCATATGTACTGAACAAGTGTCCCACTAAAGCGCTGTAGTCTATCACTCCATATGAGGCTTGGCATGATCGCAAGCCATCCGTTGCTCATCTGCGTGTTTTTGGTTGTTTGGCATATGCATTAGTGCCTGAACAACATCGCAGAAAATTGGATGATAAAGTAGTAAAATGTATTTTTGTTGGGTACAGTTCTGAAAGTAAAGGCTATCGTCTATATCATCCACAAAATAAACCCATTCTAGTTAGCCGTGATGTTGTTTTTGTGGAAGATGCTATTCAGTCATTGCTTTCATGTACTAAGGAGACATCTGTTAGCTCCAAAGACATGTATGATACTTTGCTTCCTCTTTTTACAGGTGGACAGTCTAGTGCTGGTCCCAATGAGGCAACTTCTCAACCTTTGCACATTTCATGTGATGATGCAGATCATTCCATTTCTGATGCAGATTTACATGATGCATTAGTTGATGAGAGAGCTGATATTGAGCAGGCAAAAACTATGCCAAAATGGCTAGTGCAGTCTTTGCATGACAGTAAATTAGATGCACCTTTGTCCTATCATACTCGCTCAGGCTCTCATGGTGCTGCCTCTTTTGCATCAAATTGCTATGCTATGGCTGCATCTAGTCTCTGTGATGAGAATGAGCCTGTTTTGTTTGATGAAGCACAAAATTCAAAAAATTGGATGGCTGCTATGCAATCTCAATATGATGCTATAATGAAGAATGATACTTGGTCTTTATGTGACTTGCCTCCTGGCAAGAAGGCCATTCCACTAAGTGGGTATACAAACTGAAGCGTAAACCAGATGGTACAATTGACAGGTATAAGGCTAGGCTTGTTGCAAAGGGTTATGCACACGAAAGAGGCATTGATTTTGATAAGACCTTTGCACCTACATGCCGTATGACTACTGTTCGGAGCATCTGTGCACTTGCGGCTCATCATGGTTGGAATGTACATCAATTGGACATTAAAACATCATTTCTGAATGGTGACTTGCATGAAGAAGTGTATGTTTCTAAGCCCCGTGGCTTTGTGCAGAAAGGACATGAAAACTAGGTGTGCAGGTTAAAGAAGGCATTATATGGTTTAAAGCAAGAACCACGTGCTTGGTATGAGAAGATACATGCCTATCTAATTGCACATGGTTTTGAGAACAGTCCAACTGAAAGAACCTTATATGTTAAGCGTGCTAATGATGTGCTTCTTATCATTGTTGTGTATGTTGACGACATGCTGCTCACTGGTCCTATTGAGAAGCATATTAGTGATTTTAAGGCTGATTTGCATGCCTCATTTGAGATGTCTGATTTGGGGCATTTGCATCACTATTTGGGCATTCAGTTTATGCAAGTTGATGGTGGAATGGCTTTGTGTCAAACGAAATATATTGACACATTATTGCACCGTTTTGGCCTTGAAGACTGTAAGCCTATTACCACTCCTATGGAGACAGGTTTACAATTGAGTCTTCATGATGTTGGAGATGCATTTGATGTTGTTCTCTATCAGTAGGCTATTGGATGCTTGATTTACTTATGCATTACTCGGCCAGATATTCAGTTTGTTTTCTCACAGATGAGCAGGTTTATGCATTGCCCAGGAGTCAAGCATTGGAAGGCAGTTAAGCGCATCTTTCACTATTTGAGTGATACTCAGCTACTTGGGTTGTTTTATCCCAAGGGGGGATCACTACCGCTAGATTTGTATGCTTTTTCTGACTCTAGTTGGGTTGGTTTCTATAACACTCGTGTGTCCACTATTGGTTTTTGCTTCATGCTTGGTAGCTCATGTATATCTTGGTTGAGCAAGAAGCAGCCTACTATGGCCACTTCCAGTTGTGAGGTTGAGTATAGGGAAGCTTTCACAGCGAATGTTGAGTGTGTGTGGCTCAGACGCCTTATGGCTGATTTGGGTGTTGGTCAGACTTCTCCCACCACCATCTTCACTGACAGTCAGAGTGCATTGGTAGTTGCGAGGAACCCTGTGTTCCATGCTCGCACTAAGCACATTGAGGTGCACTATCACTATGTGAGGGAGAGGTTCTCTGCTGGGGAGATCAGCTTGGCATATGTAACCACGTAGGAGAACATTGCAGACCTTTTCACGAAGGCTCTGCCTAGGGAGAAGTTTGAAGCTTTTCGCAAAGCTTTGGGATTACTTCCTTTTGTGGAGTGATTTCCACTTAGCTTGGCACTTCCTTATACATGAGTGCTAGCTCCTTGTTCACCGCATCACTCCTAGGGGGGATTTGTTGATATATTTAGGTAGTGATGTGTGTGAACACACTAGGACCTCCGGGACACTTTTTTCCCTCTATAGGAGGTTTTTTCCCCTGGCTTGTATATACGCCTATTGCCCTAATGGGCTACTTATCTTTGTACATTCTCGAGTAATACATTCAGTATTGTGTGTTGTGCTTCAAGCTTCTTCTTCTTCCTTGTGCTGTTTGCGTGCTTCCGCAGACGTCTATCTCCAACAAGAAGCAAATATCATACATGATGACAAAGGCACTTGATGGGATAAAGTTATGCAGGTTCAAATCTATGGCAAGTATCCAACCTATCAAAGAACGAAGACTCAAGTGGCACATATTCAACCTATTAGAGAATGAAGACTCAACCATACTTTAGCTTGAGGGGGAGCTATTGGATCACCAAGCTTTCACTAGGCTTGAAGAGAAAAAAAAATCACATTAACCATCATATGGATGGTGCCATATATGTTCCTTGAAGAAAAGGCCTTATGTGCACACCTTTCATTGTATTGTTTGAACGATCACTTATCTTGTAAGGTTCAAGGTATTTAACTTTTTAAAATGGAAGAGTAAAAGGAAAAAAACCCACGATTTTTAAGTGGTTGAGATTGATTCTCAATCAATCAACCAAAACGTTCGTATTAGTCCAACTTCCACTTTTCCAAGATTGTAGGAAAGATTTCCAATCACCTATAACTACAAAGGCCCCCTATTTTCAAATTTGAATCCATGGAGAAGAGGCATGGAAAGATCCATGAGAGTCTATATAATAACTCTAAATCATTTTTACATTAGTAGAGTGATGATTTGATGCAATACATATACGCTTTGATCATTGCTTGGGGCCATACCAATTCTCTGCTCCTTCCTCATACTCAATCATCTTGCAGAGGTTGTTGCTCTCTCTACAAAGCTCCAAGTTAAGTGAATGAGAACTCGTTAGAAACATAATATTTTCTATTTTATGTGTATACATTCTCAAGTCATTTGGTTTTGTACATTCATAGAAATCTTAATTTGAAAGTCTCAAGGTCATTTTCTACACAGTCCTGAAAAATCGAGATGACATCCAATTAGTGGGAAGCTTATTGCTCCATTGACTGATGTAAATTAGGTATTTTATGCATCATAGCAAGCCAAATCTATTTATGAAGCTCCCTTAAGAGGAATATTCCAATTGTTATTGTGATGGCTACTTTGATTGTTTGAAATCATAACTTCCATCCAAATATAGAAGGCTTTTGTGAGCTAATCAAGGTGCAAGTTATCTGTTTTGCATCAACTTGTTCTTGTTGATGTTCCAATCCTCTGTATTCAGCTTCAATTGAAGAAAGTGCTATTGTGGGTTGTTTCTTGGAAGACCAAGAAATGAGCTTTGTACCTGCAAAAGATAAATATCCATATGTGTTTCTTCTATCATCTTTTGATCCTGCCCAATCTGCATCAATGAATAGCTTTACACTTAAATCAGATGTATAAGGATAATACAATCCTTCATTCATAGTTCCCTTCAGATATTTCAATATCCTTTTTCCTGCATCCATGTGAGGTTTTCTAGGAGTGTGCATAAATTGGCTAAGCACACTTACACCATAGCAGATATCTACCCTAGTTAGGGTTGCATAATTCAAGCTTCCAACTAAGCTTTGGTAGCTTGTAATGTCTTCAACAGGTTCCCCTTCATGAGCACTTAACTTTTGATTGACCTCCATGGGAGTACCTACAACCTTAGCATCCTACATCTTGAACTTTGCAATTACATCTTTAACATACTTCCTTTTGGGTAAGGAAGATCCCTTTATCTGTATAGACAACTTCCAATCCAAGAAAATAAGTGAGCAATCCTAGGTCACTTATCTTGAATTCTTGCTTTATTTGGGCTTTGATCTTCTTGATTCCATCTGCATCATTACCTGTAAGAATAATATCATCTACATACACACATAGATATATAACTTCAGAGTTATTCTTCTTAATGAAGAGTGAAGAATCAACCTTGCTCATCTTGAATCCTTTGTCTTGCAAAAATGTAACCAGTCTATGATTCCAAGCTCTACAAGCTTGTTTGAGACCATAGAGAGCTTTCGTGAGTTTGCACACATACTCAGGATGTACATCATCAACAAACCCAGGAGGTTGTGCCATGTACACCTCCTCTGAAATCCAACCATTTAAAAATGCATTTTTTACATCTAATTGATAGGTGTTCCAATTCTTTGAAGCAGCTATCCTTATGAGAACTCTAATTGTTGGCATCTTTGCCACAGGAGAGAAAGTCTCCTCATAATCAATCCCTTCGGTCTGAGCAAACCCTTTAGCCACAAGTCTTGCTTTGTACCTGTTTATTGATCCATCAGAATTCTTTTTTACCTTATAGATCCATCTAGATCCAATGATCTTCATGGATTGGTTCTTGGGAACTAGGTCCCAAGTCTAATTTTCTTGAAGTGCTTGTATCTCTTCCTCCATTGCTTCCTTCCATTCAGATTTCTTGTTTGCTTCTTCAAAGGTTGATGGTTCTTCTGAGTAGATATCCTGAGCAATATAGATTGAGTGTTTAGTGACTAGAGAGGTGTCATATCCATACATTTTTGGCTTCTTCTTTTCCCTAGTTGATCTCCTTATTGTTTATTGAGAGGATTCTGCAATATCCCTCAAGTCTTGCATCTTTTCTTTACCTTTATTGCTCCATACCTTGAAGCTCCTCCTTGGTGTTTTCTGACCATCATCAGAATCACTTGAATCTTCACATTCTTGACTATTTACCTTCTGAATTGTAGGAAAGTCTTCTTCTAGGTCATAAGGTAGTTTGACTTTTCTGCATCATCTTCAAACCATGAGTTGTTTTCATCAAAGATAACATCTCTGCTAACAATAAAACCTTTAGTACTTGGATTATACAACCTATACCCTTTTTTATTAAGATCACAAACTATGAACACACATTTCTCTGCCTTGGGATCCATTTTACCTCTGATCTATGATGGAACATGTGCATAAGCTATGCACCCAAAAATTCTGCATTGACCTAGGCTAGGCCTTCTTCCATTCCATGCTTCATATGGTGTCATCCCATCCAATGCTTTCGATGGGAGTCTGTTGATAAGATAGGTGGTTGTGGATACAGCCTCTGCCCATAGGTAGTTGGGCAATTTCTTCTCATTGATCATGGACCTTGCTGCCTCCACAATGGTCCTATTCCTCCTTTTTGCTACTCCATTTTGTTCTGGAGTATATCTGGTGTTGATTTCTCTTTTGATGCCTCTATCTTGGAGATATGCATCAAACTCAAGGGAGAAGTATTCTCCCCTTCCATCTGACCTTAGCCTCTTGAATTTTTTCCCTGTTTGGTTTTCAACAAGAGCAAGATATTTTTTGAAACAATTGAATACTTCATCCTTGTGCTTCATAAAATAAAGTATGGTCCATCTGCTACAATCATCAATGAATTATACATAATACCAGGATCTTGAAATTGAAGGGTCTTTGCTAGGTCCCCAAACATCTGTGTGGACTAGCTCCAATAGATCACCATGAATGTAACCTTTCTTCATAAATGGTTGTCTATGAGACTTCCCAAATTGACATGAACTGCATTTGTATATCATATGTTGCTTGGATATATTTGGCAATCCAAGCACACTCTGATCCCTGCATATTTGCGTTAAACTTCTTTCTCCTATGTGAGCTAATCTTTTGTGCCACATTTCTAATTTTGATAAGGCTTGTCCTCCATAATTGAAAAGTGCTATATTTCTTGTATCTTGTACTTCAAATTACAGTAAAGAGTCTACCTGTCTTTTCTCCTTTGGCTATCTTCTTGAATCCTTGTTGAGGATCTTCAACAAATTCTCTATTTCTTGTAAACCTTACCTGCAAGCCTTTTTCTACAATTTGTCCAACACTTATCAAGTTCTTGGTTATGATAGGTACATACAATACCTTACTGAGTAGATTCATGTTTCCATCTGAGGTCTTCACATTCCTAATCTTTTCAACTGAGTTCCTTGTATCATTTCTTGTCTGAACCTCATGCTTGTTCCTTGGATCCTCTAAGTCAGATAGCAATGCCACATTTCTTGCTACATAATTTGAACAACCAGAATCTATATAAAACACATGCTCACCTGCTTTACCTTGCCTCATGATCATGTTCATTAACAAAAGTGAGTCTTCTTGTGCGTGCTCTTCAGTATGATTGTTATAGTCTCTTCTTCCTCTATAGCCTCCTTGGTTATTGTAGTTGTTGTATTTTTTGTTATAGTTGTTGAAGTTGTTTGATCTTCCTCTTCCATAGCTCCCTCTATTGAAGCCTCTTCCTCTCTGATTTCTAGGGTTCATGGAACAATTCTTAGTTGTGTGGTTAGTCAATCCACATATGGCACATGGAGAGGTGCTTTGGAATCTCCCCCTCCCTTGTCTACCTCCTCTGCCTCTTCCTCTTGTACCTCTACCTCTTCCTGCAAAGTTAGCTTGGAGGTACTAGCTTCATCATCAGATTTCTTGCCTTTACCTTTACCATCCTTACTCTTGTTCTTATCAGTGTATAGGGCAGAGGATTGATTACCTTTTGAGTTGTCATGTTCTTCACAAGCTTGGCTTCATGAGTAAACAATTGTCCCATTAGAGTATTGAAGTCAGGTACCTGCATGTCCATGTATAGATCCATTGCAGTAGTGAATGCTTCCCAATTGTCATCTGCTTTGATTCCATTGATCATTTGTCTCACAATTTGCTCCTCATCAATGACAATGCTTCCAAGTTTATCAGCTAAGTCCTTCATTTTAGTGACATAATCAGTCACATTCTGTTTGGGCATCTTTTTGAGTGTTGTGAACTCCATCCATAGTTGATTCTTTCTTGCTCTAGTACTTGAAGAAAAGAATGCTTCAAGTGCATTCTAGGTTTCTTGTGATATCTTACAATTCCTAATATGTGGGAATAAGAAATCAGAAACTGAGTCGAGAAGGTATGACCTGGCCAATGCATCCTTTGAGCACCATGTTGATAACCTTTTTTGTTCTTCTTGAGTGGGTTACCCTTTGCTTCTAAGTATTGGCATTGACTCATCTCCAGATATGTAACCATAAAGATTTCTACCTTGTAGATATGCTTCCATTCTAATAGACCAAGCAGAGTAATTACCTCAATCCAATTTGTCAATTGATGGTGGGAATCCATCTCCCATGTTGAGTTGATGATTGCTCTGATACCACTGTGAGGAGATGGTTGGATACACTCCAGAAATGAGTTGGATACACTCCAAAAATGATTTGGTGTTGCACAAATCCTTCTCTACACCTGCCAATGTTACTTCATATTACCTTAGTAGAAACCTTTAGCTTCCCAAATATGCATTTGGACCCATAATGTGCTTTGGAGCATCATCTTCAAATAGTTGCAACAAAACAGACTACCTCCAGTCTGAAGAGTTGTAAAAACTTGTTATTTATGGACTGTAACCTGCTCAATGTTTCATTCAGTGCTCACTCACTCATTACAATTGACCCAAGCGCTTTTAGCCATATCTAATTGGACCCCTAAGCTTGCTATAGGAAGTTATTTCACTAATTTAGGATGAGTACATGCTGAGAAATAATCTTAAGAAGTTAGGGGTGTAATCTTGACATTTTAGGAGAATGATAGGCAGCAGACATAGGCAGATTGTAATGAACATATCTCGTAGATCTATAAACCAAATGATGTGAAAATTGATAGCATAGAACTAGAAGGTCTAAGCTACATGTAACAAGTTGAGTCAAATTAAAAGAATAAGTATACGTAGAGATTTCCTCAAAACAAGCTCACTAAAATTGAGAGTCTAGCAACAGGTAATAGTGAACATGAGATAGTTGCATAATCTGAAACAAATTCATAATATAGTGAATGTATAATACAAAGAAGATATTGTCGGCCTACTCATACATCTGTGGGATAAGTGTGCCCACAATCTTGAAGGTCAATGTGTCCTTATTCTACTCTCTCTTTCACGACTAAAAATCATGAACTTTTATAGATGAGTTCAAATTTGAATTTTGAATCTGCCACCTAAAAGTGATCCTATCTTTTCGGCTTCTAATTAATTTGATTCCAACCACTTGGTTGTTGTGAATTACAATTCATAAAGATACGAGATTCTCTCTTGCTTTGCCTTTTACAATTATCTTGAGTTAAACTCAAGATATTTACAAGAGGTGTTCACATAAGACTTATGAATGTTCATGCTCAAGATATGAAGTAAACCTTTGATCTTTTGGTCAAGCATCAAGGCTTGACAAATGTACCAACAAGATTGACTATTGATGGGACTAAGAAATTTGAGTAAGTATGCTCAAGCTTCTCTTAGATCTCCAAGATTTGGAAGGACAACACTTCTTCACTTGGTTCAACATGCAATGTGGTCACGACCTAACCAAGGTACAACTTGAGAGTTTCTATGTTTCTTTACAAGTGGTGTGCCACTTGCAAGCCACAAAGTTTTCACTCTACATTGACAGTGTTATAGCAAGTCACTAATCCATTCTTATTTCTTATTAAGCACAAGGAGGCAAGCAAAGTCACTTGGTTTTATGTCGATTCCTCACTTTACTCTCTGCTCTTGGTCCAACATGAAAATAAAGGCATGTGGGATGATACACTTTGTTCAAAAGCTTTCCCAGTGCACTTTTGGTTCCATGTCATGAAGGCTAGAAAAGTTGGTGTTGAAGCTCAAAGTCAAGGAAAAAGCATGGAAGCACATCAAAAGGTGGACACACAAGGAAAGGGAGCAAGTAGGGAGCTCCAAGAAGTGTACGTCAAATTTTCAGAAGAATCCCCTACAAAAATAGTGATTTTCATCACTAAAAACCATTGTAAATACCATTATCTATTTTTATAACTCCATTTTGTTCAAGCCGAGGAGTCCTTGAGCTTGAGGAGTGTTAGAACTATCATCCTACCAATTTTCATAGTTTTTAGACTCCGTTTGAGCCCTCAAATAAGCCTTGGAACCTAATTTTTAACTAGGCCGAACACTAGGTCTGGACAGGGCCAAAACTAGTCAAAAAACTATAAAAAGAGCTAGAGTGCTCATTTTTGAAGTTAGCTTGTGAGAGAATAGAGCTTTTGTAGGAGAACTCTTTTGCAATCGAAGCTTTCCATTGTTCCTCTCTTTGATCTTACTTTGTGCGCGTGTGTGTGTATGTGTGTGCATGTTTGTGTGCTTTCACTCACGCACTTGTGCCTTCACTTGCTCGTGGTCTTCATACCGGTCCTCACATCTCTGCGGATTGACAAGTAAAGGAGGTGGTGCTTACGCTTGAGCTACACCAAATTTTGGCGCCGTTGCCGGGGAGAGAGCTTCGAGGACGAGCGTTGTGATGGTAAGATCGTAGATTTGCGACGTTGGAAGGTAAAAAAACTATCATTTCAGTTCATTTTCTGTTTTTTTTTCTCTTCATCTTCATCATCATCATCATCTCCACCTTCTCCCATCTTCTTCTTCATAGAAATTTTCTTGTTTGTTAGTGCATTTTCACCATTTTCATACCATTTTTCATGCATTATTGTGTGGGAAGGAGTTAGGAGGTGCAAGGGAGAGCAAGCACTGTGTTTTTCATGATTTTCTGCTCATACGGAGCTCGCCATTGCCGACACTCAGAAATTTGAATTTCCCGCCAAAAAACACGATTCTGTGATGAAAATTGTGATTCTGTGAAAATTCAAAATTTTTTGAAAAATCACGATTTTCTATTTTCTCGCCTAAAAGTTGGTTGAAAGAATCACGATTCTATGGTCATTCTCAGAATCGCGATTCTGTGGTTGTGCTCAAAATCACGATTCTCACAAATCACGATTTTCAACCAGAAAAACGATTCTGTGAAAACACGATTCTCTGCTCAAAATCGCGATTCTCACCAATCACGATTTTCAGCAAAAACACGATTTTCAGCAAAAACACAATTTTCAGCAAAAACACGATTTTGTGAAAACATGATTCTGTGGTTGTGCTCAAAATCGCGATTCTCACAAATCACGATTTTCAGCCAAACCACGACTCTACGAAAACACGATTTTCTGTTGGCAATCGCGATTTTCATGTCAAAAACACGATTCTGAGAAAACACGATTCTGTGGTTGTGCTCAAAATCGCGATTCTCACAAATCACGATTTTCAGCCAAAAACACGATGCTGTGAGAACACGATTCTCTAAAACACGATTTTGTGAATTACGATTCTCTGAGACAACATCGCGATTTTCAAAAATGCGATTTTTTGTTGGCAATCGCAATTTTCATGTCAAAAACACGATTCTGAGAAAACACGATTCTGTGGTTGTGCTCACAATCGCGATTCTCACAAATCACGATTTTCAGCCAAAAACATGATTTTGTGAATCACGATTCTCTGAGACAACATCACGATTTTCAAAAACACGATTTTGTGCTCAACATCGCGATTCTTTGACTTCACAGCATCGCGATTCTCTGAAAGTTCACAAAATCGCGATTCTCTTGAAGTTCACAAAATCGCGATTCTCTTGAAGTTCACAAAATCGCGATTCTCTTGAAGTTCACAAAATCGCGATTCTCTTGATTTCACAAAATCGCGATTTTTTCCAAAAGGTCCTGTTTGCTTGTTTTGACCCCCAGGAGCCTGATTTGACATAACTTTTTCATCCAAAGTCCATTTTTTGAGCTCTATAGCTTCAAGTGGGACCTGGAACCCAAGGGGACTCCAAAGGATTTTTGAACCATACCAAGGGGAAATTTTGAACTCTTAGCCAAAGCTTATGAACTTGAGATCTGGTAGACACCTAGGCAAGGATAGACAAAGCATTAGATCTTCTCAGTCCAGTGTCAGCCATACAGCTAAGTCTTGGGCACAACAACTAATTGGTCATCCTTACAAACTAAGTTCAGACACAAGTGACTCAGAAATGTCTTTTAGCATGGGGAAACATGTAGGTGGCTCAGGGACTGCCCATCTACAAACACCAGAAGGTCCCTATAAGACACAGTTGGAATATATTCGGACCAACCGATTAGGTGCTCGCATCTATGAGGATGGCCTGAGGCGGTCAGTGGTCCAACTCAAAAATCCAGATCAATCCTTTGGACTTGAACACCCAGTGGTCAAGTTCGAAGAGGGTTCATACATTGATAAGGAAGGAACCATGTATGTGGTTACCAACCAACCAGATAGGACCGATGAGTTTGGAAATATCATTCATGAGAATGAGATAGGAGACCTAGAACAAGGAAATGTAGGACAAGGACCCCAGACTCCTAGAGGCAAGTCAGTTTTGACCAAAGTGATCACTCCAGACTGGATCCCTCAAGACAACAAAAGCATAGAACTATTTTTGAATAGAGAAACAGAGGAAGCCTTTTGGAGATTCAAGCCAGATCAACCTAGCCAATTGGGCATAGTTATCATCTATGAATTAGAAGATCCTGAGATACCAGGCAAAGTTGTCTACCTGGATAACACATCAGAGAAGATATTCTTGGTAACAAAACATGATAGACATGCATATACTTGGAAGAATGAATTGATTTTCCCTCCACCAAGATCCAATGTTTCCCATGGCCTCCAAGGAGTAGGATCATCCCAAGCTCATGAAGCCCAGAGAGAAAGAACTAGAGAGAGACCTGAGGTAAGTTTTGCACACACGGTAGGCAGAAATAGAGCAGGATTTGAAAATGAAAGGCCTGAAAGAGAGAGACATCAAGCACATAGGCAACAAAGAGATGAACATGATTTTCCATTGCCTAGACCTCGAGAGCACCCAAGAACCCTTAGACCCACTCAAGTGATCAAGGCAATGAAGAATTATTTTGACGGGTCAGGAGATCCTTATGATCATGTGGCCGAGTTCAAACAAGTGTTAAGAGCTGAACAGGTTGAGGATTTGTTCACCCAGTACGAGGCATTTGGTCTGACTCTTAAGGGCACTGCCTTAGCTTGGTTTCAACCACTGAGTAGTCGCAACTATCGCGATATAGGTCAACTGCTAGACGAATTCATCGTAGAATTTTCCAAGACTGGTATCAGGCATAACACATCATCCTTGATCCACAGTTTCAAGCAGACACCCCAAGAAACAGTGCGACTAGCAGGTAGAAGGTTCAGACAGTACCTAGAAAGATGCCCTACTCTAGAGTTACCCACACCAGCCAAACAAGTGGCTTTGTTCTTAGATGGCTTATTGAGCACAAAGTTAAGATCATATGTGTACTTGAAAGAGCCTAGATCCATAGAAGAGTGTGTGCGGACGTGCATTGACATAGAAGATAACTTGGGTGAGGAGTTAGGATTGTCCAAACTCTATAAGGACTCTGATAGTTCTACTAGTCATACTTCAAAAATCTCCACGGAAATAGAGGAGATAGTTGAGCAAGTTGCCAAGAAGCTGGGAGTCCAAAATAAACAAACACAGAGAGTCACTCCATTGAATCGGTGTTATACTTGCGGAGGCGACCACATGCCTAATGTATGCCCATTGCACAACCAGAACATGAGAGAAAGGAATGCTCCATATTGCACTATTGAGAGAAAATATACGAACCACACGGCTCAAGATTGTCCCTATAATAGGCAGGCTGTTAGACAGAATTATCAACAACCGTACCAACCAAGTAGGTATCAAAACCAATACCAACAGCCATATTATACACCACAACAGCAATATCAGGCACAATATAGGCCACAACCATTCTTGGGAAACCAACCACCAGCTCCTGCCAACGTGATTCCAGTCAAATATGCTGTGGGAGAGGAAAATCCAAATAGAGCATTGGTGCCACTAACCCCGTTGATACCAGATAATGACTCTCATGCTCATAGTTCAGACTACTCCCATGAAGGTAGTCCACATGCTTATTACACAGAGTCACCTGAACATAGTGAGATTTACTCGTATCAATATGAGGCACCACCTATGGAGCAAAATTGGGAGCCAGAATACACCAATGTCATGTAAACAAATCCTAACCCTAGGCCCCAGTTGAGACAAATGAGACCACAAGCCCCTAGAGGATCTTGTTTCAGATGTCAAGGTGACCATTTCATTCGTGACTGTCCCCACCCACCATCTCCGAGTCAAGGACAGGCTATCACAATATAGGCTTTTTGTTCTGATTGTGGCAAAGACCATCTCCCCAGAGATTGTCCAAGAAACCCCTCCAGTGCACCCAAGATTACACCCATTAATGTGGTAGACTTAGTGGCAGATTCAAGTTCAAGTAGTAGCAATGTGGCTCCTATACAAGCTGTCACTAGGGAACAAGCCTTAAAACAGGATAAACCAGCAGAACAATCAGAGTCGAGTGAATCAGGAGAGCCTAGTAAGAGGAAAACAAGAACATGGAAGGATACCAGAGAGAAGGCCAATCGCAAGTGGAATAAAAAGTTATCGGAACTAGAAGAAAGCTTAAAAGAAGCGAAAACAAAAATAGAAGACATTGCATCTCAAAGCCCCTCGCATGCTGAAACTCCATCCACTCCACCTCATCCCACCCCACCACCCATTGTAAATAGGCCGCAGTCAGGGTCTGTTCTTGCAGATCCAACCCCAGAAGGCTTGGACATGATGTTCAAGGCCTACCAGGCTCGTCTTCAAGAAGGGCCAACAGCTGCAAATCTAGACAAGAGTTACCCTAGAGCGGATTTAGAGATTGAACGAATGAAAATGTGCATGAAAATGGTAGAACAAGCTCAAGCTATACTTGAGACTAGTCAAAAGTTCAATCAGACAAACTCTGTCAAACCAGATTTGCATTTCCAAGGGTTACTAGAAAGATTAGAGCCGTTGGTAAACAAACCACAAGTTTCTTTACCTCCACAGGCTCAACTAGTTATTGAGAGAGGAAGCTCACCACCAATGGGAGCTTATGTTCCTAATTCCACGGATGTTGGAATGCCTCCTTCAATTCAACAGTACTCTCAAGAGTTCTTGCGGGAAATACAAGAAGAGAAATGGGCCAAGGAGAAGGGTAACTCCCCTCCTATTCCTGAGATTGATGATCTTCATGATCAATTTCCCCAAGACATTCCATCTATTTACGGAGATGAAGCAGAACAACAAGAAGATGAAAGATTAGTTTTTGAATCTAATACCCTAGAAGAATTGCCTCAATTTCCAGGCCCATGGGAATCTGAATCTCTCCAGATTAGAGCTCCCACAATACTAGTAAGAAATGAAGACTCAGTGGTCCCAAGGAATACGGATGTCGTGAAGAATACTAAGGTTCAGTGTCATCTCACTATAGAAGAGCTTCTCAAACCAAAACCCGAGCTATGGAATCATGTGAAGGATTAGGTTCCAGAACTTGATTCCAATATGCCAAAAATAGGCTCTAAGCAAAAAGTTCTAGAGATACCTCTCGATAAAATAGGAGACATGTGTGAGGGTGAAGAAGGTAATACTTATCTTCCAATCACCTACCAAGGTTACACAATCAAAGCAATCATAGATTCAGGTGCGGGTGTTGC
The DNA here is from genome assembly GCA_020310875.1 of Ceratopteris richardii. Classification (NCBI taxonomy): domain Eukaryota; kingdom Viridiplantae; phylum Streptophyta; class Polypodiopsida; order Polypodiales; family Pteridaceae; genus Ceratopteris; species Ceratopteris richardii. The sequence goes on along the minus strand of CM035438.1, from coordinate 120,947,101 downwards.
TATTGCGACCACCTCTTTGTGGAAGCAATGGGGCAAACCCACATTAAGACCAACTAGAATGAAGCTTCAAATGGCTGACGGCAATTTTGAAAGACCTCTAGGATTGCTCGAAGGGATAACTCTAACCACTTGTGGTGTAGAGTTTGAGCACACATTTGCTATATGTGACTTTGAGAAAAATAATGTTTATGAGATGATCCTAGGAAGACCCTTCCTACGACAATTGCAAATAGTACAGGATTGGGGAACCAACTCCTTGTACTTACAACACTTAAGGGTCACCACCAAGGTCAATTTGAAGGATTACTCCTTCAGAGATGTACCACCCCTACAATGGAATCCTATCCACAAAGCGAATGAAGATTCCATCTCTGTGCATTCTGAAAGTTCACCAGATCCATCATGGTTGCATGAAGATACTCATTTGTGGATGTGCAAGGTCATAGAGGAAGAGGAAAAACGCTTGAAGGCAAGAGAAGAAGGAACTTCGCCAGGAGATAGACCAGTTAGAGACCCAGCCTACACACCGATGATCTTTCCAGATGAGGAGTTTGAGCCTCATGGCTTGCCAGAAATCTTAGCCAGCATGGACATTGCTGTCAATGAGGAACAGTGGACACCTCATTGTGATGAGGAGGGTTATGATATCTCAGTGTTCATGTGTCAGCCCTTGCTAGAAGAATGTGACCCTAGTGATGTCATAGAAGAAGAAGAGAATGACGATGATCTGGAGTCTATTGTGATGGATAGTTTCTTTAACTCAGAGCAGCACTATCTAGAAGATATAGGAGTGTTCACCCAGAAAGAAGAAGAACCTCTCACAAGTATTAAAACAGTAAATTCAAAGGATGGAAGTGAGAGTAGTCAAAAGAAAAAGAAAAGAAAAGCAGTGAAACAAGAAGAGGAGGAATCATTGTTTGAAGTACCAGAAAATTTCAAGAAATATGAAGTTGACGACCGCAAAATTTTGGTACGAATGCCTAAGAGAGAGGCCATCATAGGAGAATCATATGATAATAAAGAAAAGACCAAGAAGATTGTAGTGACCATCGAAGAGAACGAAGAGAGATGCACATATATAGGAGATGACCTAAGTGCAAGAGAAGAAATGGAGCTTGTAGTGCTATTAAGGGAATATAGGGATGTGTTTGCGTGGCACTATAGAGACTTGAAAGGGGTAGGTCCAAGAATTTGCTCTCATACTATCCCCATGACTGCTGATGCCAAGCCCACCAAACAGAAGCCCTACACATATAATGATACCTATGCAGCCAAAATAAAAGAAGAAATTGATAGGTTGATTGAAGCTGGATTCATCTAAGAGATTGAGCATACTGAATGGGTGTCCCCCATTGTAGTGGTGCCCAAGAAGAACGGAAAGTTGCGAGTGTGTATTAACCTTAAAAAAGTTAATGCCGCTACTATCAGAGATAGTTATCCACTTCCAATCACGGAACACCTTTTGGAGCCTGTTGCAGGCAAGGAAGTTTATAGCTTCCTTGATGGGTTTTCAGGTTACAATCAAGTAGCCATTTCCCCAGAAGATCAACACAAAACAGCTTTTGCTACAGAGTGGGGAATCTTTGCATTTCGTGTGATGCCATTTGGGCTCACCAATGCACCTGCAACATTCCAAAGGCTCATGTGTCATCTCTTCAAAGAGTTCTTGCAAAAGAGCTTAGAAGTGTATGTGGATGATTTATGTGCTCATTCCCAAGAAAGAAGATTTCACATCCCTGAGCTCAGACAAATCTTCAATAAGTGTAGAGAATATCGAGTGTGTCTGAACCCAGAAAAGTGTGTGTTCATGGTGCATCAAGGTAAAATCTTAGGTCATATTGTTTCTAAGAATGGAATTTCAACAAATAAAGATAAGGTACGAGCCATAGCGGAGCTACCAAGGCCAAGGAATGTTAAAGAGGTACAAGCCTTTATGGGCCATTGTGGATATTACCGTAGGTTTATCCACATGTACGCGATCTTAGCTAGACCCCTTTATGCCTTGTTGTCTAATTTTGAGTGGAACGACGAATGCGAAAATTCTTTCAACGAACTGAAGAACGTTTGTGCACAGCACCAATACTGACCACTCCTAATTGGAATAAACCATTCCATGTCCATGTGGATGCATCCAATCATGCCATCGGATGTGTGCTTGCACAACCCACAAGTGAAGGAAACTTAGATTTGCCCATAGCATATGCTAGTAGACAGCTCACTGTAGATGAACGGAACTATACCACAACTGAGCGAGAGGGCTTAGGCATGGTATATGCTGTGAAGAAGTTTAGACACTATTTATTGGCCAACAAGTTCAAGTTTTTCACTGATCATCAAGCTTTGTTATATTTGGTCAATAAACCTTGCAATATTGGACGCTTAGTAAGATGGTTCCTCTTATTAATGGAATATGACTTTGAAGTTGTTGTCAGGAAAGGTAGAACCCACCTTCGAGCAGATCACCTTTCTCGCATTACTTCAGGAGAGTCACTGCAAGGAGTGTCTGATGAACTATCTGATGCTTATCTGTTCAATTTGGAAGTTGTTCCCAAATGGGCAAATAAGTTGGTACCAGTCCTAACCTTTGGCCCTGCAAATAAGAATGTGAAAACATCACAAGAAGAAATTATAAGATCACAAAAATATCACATATTGGCAGGAAGCATGTACAAACAAGATACTGAGGGTGTATTAGCTTTTTGTGTCGAGGATGATGAACATAGTAGTTGGTTGTAGCAAGCTCATGAAGGATTGCTAGGAAATCACTATTCTAAACAACGAACATTGCAGAATCTGAAGCATCTAGGAGTGTATTGGCCTAGCATGGACAAAGAAATACATGAGTGGATTAAGAATTGTTCAATATGCAGAGAGAGACCCCCAGTGGAGCATGCGACCCTTTATCAAGTGTCATTAATTCCAGATTGGAGTGCTCCATTGGTAGAGTTTATGAGGTCGGGAAGATTACCCAAAGAGGCTAGTCTAGCAAGAAGACGAAACATGGAGCAAGAGGCTCAAGGCTATGCCTTAGTAGGAGAGAACCTATACCGAAGAGGCAAAGATGGTTACTTAAGACTGTGCGTTCATGAATCAGACTATTTAAAGGTCTTAGAAACTGCACAGAGTGGTGTTGCAGGTGGACATTTTGGTCCTGACCGAGTGATCAAGACCATTCTATTCTCAGGACTTTGGTGGCCCACTCTTCATATGGATGCACATACCTATGTGAAGAAATGTGACACATGCCAACGTGCACAATATCCAATTAGAAAAGACGAGATGCCCTTGAGGCCAATGATGGGAGGGCGTGCATTTTCCAAGTGGGGCATAGACTTCATAGGTCCTATTAACCCCCCAGCTAGAAACTCCCATGCAGAGTATATTATTGTAGCCACAGATTACCTTACAAAGTGGGTAGAAGTGAATGCCACAACAAAGAATGATGCTCAGACTACGGCTAAGTTCTTATTCGAGAATGTGTTCATGAGATATGGGCTACCAATAGAGTTAGTGAGCGATAGAGGCACACACTTCTTGAATGAAGTCATTGAAAATCTTCTCCAAGAATTCTTGGTGATACATAAGAAGTCTGCCCCCTATCACCCACAAGCTAATGGACAAGCCGAGAGCACCAATAAGATCCTCTGTAACGTATTGACAAAACTGGTAAATAATAAACGCTCTGATTGGGACAAACAACTTCATCATGCTGTTTGGGCTTATCGAGTTGCCTACAAAACGGTACTCAACGCCACCCCATTTCAGATGGTCTTCGGACAGAACGTTGTGCTACCATTAGATTTCTTAATCCCTGCCTTAAAAGTAGCACAAGAGTATGAGTGGAATGGGCATGAATTGTCCTCTAGGATCTTTGATCTCGAACGCTTAGGTGAGACGAGGCTACGAGCGGCAGCAGGCATCTACGCTGCAAAGAAGAGGCAAAAGGCATACTTTGATGCACACATCAAGGATAAGGGATTGAAAGAGGGAGATCTAGTGTTGGTTTACACACTAAAACAACATGCCAGTAAGTTGGAAAAAAAGAGGATACGGACCCATGATCATTAATAGAATTTCCACTAGTGGTGCAGTTCAGTTGGCCACTCTAGAAGGAGATATCTTGCCAAACTATATTAGTGGTTGTAGAGTCAAGCTATATCAAGAACCTCTTACTAAGGATATGCTAATGAGACTCAACACTACTAAGAAGCGAAAAGAAGAAGAGTTAAGAGTGAGAGAAGAAGCTCAGGCAGAGGCCAGAGAGCGTATTAGGCGAAATAAGTTAAGGAGATTAGGCCTAGATGTCAACTCAAAAGCCCCAAAATATCACATGGATATGTGTCAAAAGTCAGGCATAGCGACTTCTCAAGTCATTGACCGAAGACCCTTTGTGACCATAGAGATAGGACAAGGGAAGGGTGCAAGGACAGTGAAAGCATTGATTGACTCAGGTGCAGCAAGTAGTGCAGTTAGACTTTCCTACTGCCAAGACTTGCTCTTGAACATCAATCCCATAGAAGCTTATCTCATAGGATTGGGAGGTGTGGAAACCCCTTGTTTGGGTGAGGTGGAACTTCCCATCTACCTGCAAGATGTTCCAATGAAAGTCAAAGTGCTAGTGTGTCAAGATGAGAACCTTACAGAACCACTTGTCTTAGGACAAGATTGGATTTATGACAATGCAGTCAACTTAAACCTAAGAAGTCAAATTCTTCAAGTTTGGGTACATGAACAATGCATTACATTAGAATTAGAGAACTGCATGCTCCCGGATCATGGTACCACACAGTCTCTTAGCTCTTCTAAGACTAATCATATGGAAGAAGATGTTGTATGTGTCAAACGCTCTATGATGCAGAAGGAGTCAATTGTGGAAAAACAGGTTCGAAGGAGGGTGGATCTTTCTTCTTCTCCAAAGAATCAAGTAGCCACACTAGTAAGTCCACCACAGAGGCAAACACAACCGATCACGACAATTGCTACATCAAATAGAAAGACACCATTCGATAAGAAAGCAGTCTCGAGCATGACGCAGATCTGGGTACGCAAAGGAGAGAAACCACCAACCTTGCCCCCACAAATCCCATCCAGGCAAGCCAATCAGGTCAGAAGACAAAGGAAGCAGCTCGGACAAGCTCAATCACAAGGTATCCAACAAGTTTGGGTGCCTAAGAAATTAGCTGCAGCTCAACAAGGGCGATTACAGATGTGGGTACCTAAGAAGCTCTTACATCTACAATAACCTATGTTCTCCCACATGCGAAAGGTCTCAACAAAGAATCCAAAAAGAGAAGAGGGTAAGAACCACGTACAGAGACCGAAAGAAGATCAAATCAGCTCTTCAACAATAGTAGGAAGACGTGCAAAAAGGATATGGGTTTGGAAGCCAAAAGTACAAGTAGCCTCCATCAAACCAAAGCGCCAACCACACTGGATACCACAGTTCAGAACGCATCCAAAGAGGAAGACGCCTGAAGTAATCTCTACAGTGCCAAATGATGTTCTAAAATGGATCCCTATAAGGAGGAAGGATCAGTTGTCATCTCAAGATCCAATGGATACCTCCACGATAGATGGCATTAACATCCGCAAATAACATCGAAAAGCCTCGATGAGCGAAAACCATGTGCTCCTTGCACAACCCAGTCTTTTGCACCATTCAGGTTATGCATTTCCAAAGTATGCATTAATGTAGGGCCACATTACAAGGCCATGCATAGACACATTGGAGAGTCCCATGCACAAGAGCACATTGACATATGTCAACTATTTTTTCTGATACTAACATCTATCTTCTTGTTTGGTGACATTGTTCCTTGCAAAAAAAAAAAAAAAAGGAAGCACTTGTTCCCAGGTTTGGCTCATGAAACATGAATGAGTCATGCTTGGTTAAAGGTGGAGCTGTTGATTACTGGGCATTTATCAGTTTGGATAGAAGTGTGTCTTGGCTAGTAGATGCTTTAATTGTTGCCTTATCTCATAGATGTCAAGAACTTGGCATGAGCATGGCATCCACAACTATGGTTTCCTCTTACTATGGTAGGAGTGAAGAGCTTGAAGGTCTGCAACTTGACTGATGCATAACTATTGCATGTACGAGAGCATCCAGGGAGATATCTGCACAGTGTAGCTCTGGTACCCTGCAAATCTTTGTATGTATACTGGATGAGAAGACTCCTGCTTATGGAGAGCTAGAGAGAATATGTGAAACTAAGCTTGGTGTAGTTATTGAATGTTGTTGGTCAAGGAATATAAAGAAATTCAATTCTCTGTATTTGGCAAATGATGCTTTGAAAAGAGGAGACATGATCAGTCATTCAAAAAGATCTCATCAGTGGACCATCAAGACGGACATTCATCAACAATGTTCCATCCCAAAGGCCGAGTGTACAACACGAAGAGATGAACATCCATCGACTTTCTCCATGGTAAGTATCTTTACCTTGGAAACATTATAACCATGATAGCTTAGGAAACCTCTTCGTCGGCATACCCTTGAGCACTTAGCTCAAGACCCCCAATTTTTGCACCATACTTCTTCCAATGCATTTCCCAAGTAAGCATTCATAGGGCTACATTACAAGGCCGTGCACAAGGCACATATTTTCCTCAACCCATGCATGAACACACTTATCCATCACTCAATATGGGTTATGAGTACTTGGCATGACTACTATGAACATCAACTGTGGAAGATCTAGAAAACATCAACGGAGACTCACAACAGTCATGCTGGAATCCAAGGAAGAAGCACATACCAAGAGACTACAACTTGCAAAGACTCGCAGTGATAGATGAAGAACCAGACACATCTGGAAGTCAGACGACTTTTGTTCATACAAAAGGGACACTCCCTCTCAAGGCACTACTTGGAACAACCACTACAACAAAGGTCTGTCAGGACGACAGACTCAAGAGGGGGGGGGAGTGTTGAAGCTCAAAGTCAAGGACAAAGCATGGAAGCACATCAAAAGGTGGACACACAAGGAAAGGGAGCAAGTAGGGAGCTCCAAGAAGTGTACGTCAAATTTTCAGAAGAATCCCCTTCAAAAATAGTGATTTTCATCACTAAAAACCATTGTAAATACCATTATCTATTTTTATAACTCCATTTTGTTCAAGCCGAGGAGTCCTTGAGCTTGAAGAGTGTTAGAACTATCATCCTACCAATTTTCATAATTTTTAGACTCCGTTTGAGCCCTCAAATAAGCCCTGGAACCTAATTTTTAACTAGGTCGGACACTAGGTCTGGACAGGGCAAAAACTACTCAAAAAACTATAAAAAGAGCTAGAGTGCTCATTTTTGAGGTTAGCTTGTGAGAGAATAGAGCTTTTGTAAGAGAAATCTTTTGCAATCGAAGCTTTCCATTGTTCCTCTCTTTGATCTTACTTTGTGTGCGTGTGTGTGTCTGTGTGTGCATGTTTGTGTGCTTTCACTCACGCACTTGTGCCTTCACTTGCTCGTGGTCTTCATACTGGTCCTCACGTCTCCGCGGATTGACAAGTAAAGGAGGTGGTGCTTACGCTTGAGCTACAGTTGGTATCTTACAAAATCAAAAGGAATTTGAGCGGATCAACCATGAGAGGAGGGAGAACCTCTTTAACAAACTGATGAGACTTGAGGAAAAGATGAAAAAATGCAAAGAGATTCAACTCGACCCCATAAGAATCAAAATTAAGCTAAAGCATGAAGAGGAGCTACCAACCGTTCTTTAAGGAGTGGTGGGTAGAGAATGCTAACAAGTCTACCAAAAAATAATGTGTTAACTTTTGAAGAAAAAGAAGATCAAGGAGATCTTCATGATGAACAAGGTGGAAAATAGAAGATGTGGTATTGTGAGAGAGATAATTGTTACAACCTTTTCCAACAAAATTATAACTCTCTCAGAAAATGGATCCCTAAAGACCAAAAAGAATTCATCAAGGCAGGAACTATCATGGAAGTGATTTTTGGTACTTGGGAAGGCATGAAGTTTACCCAATAGCCAAACCAAGGCTCCCTTTTTTGAAGATTGATTTAGATAAATCTTATGATATATGGAATCATGTTTCATTTTGGATTCCATGAAGGACTTGGGTTTTGTCAAAGAGTTTACCAAAATGGTCTTCACTGTCTAGGGTAATGCTACTTCAAGGATCAGTATCAATGGTAAATTTTCTTCCTCTTTTCTATTCAAGCATTCCATTCGACAAGGGTGCTCTATTACACCATCCTTAATGGACCTATAGGAGGTATCGATCTCCCCAAGAATTGTGATCAATGGTTGGTTCTTTGGCTTTTTATGGATGACGCTAATGTTCTCCTTCAGAATGATCAAGAATGTACAAGGAACTTTTGGGGGGTCCACAAAAACATTTTAAGCTATATTGGGATCCAAAGTTAACCATGAGAAGACTACTTTGAAAACCCTTGATAATTGCCATCCTAATTTATTCTCAATCATGGTTTAAAAATACACGTTTTCACGTTCATGGATATCCCAATAGTATTCTAGATTTCATGGTGCTTAGCTAGCTAGGTACTAAATTTCAATACTTGAAGGGTATGCAACTCAATGCAATTAGTAAGGCAATGGTGATCAAAACATTTCTTATCCGTTCCACCATATATTTCCTCTCTCGTTGGAGGCTCATTGGCAAAGAGCTTCACAAACTAGAGGTGGTGTAGGAATTTCCTTGTGGAGTGGGATCCTAATCGAAGGGGGATTTCCCAACGTAAGATTGGATGTATGTTGCTTGAATAATAAGGGCAATTTAGGGACCAATGTAGCTACTTTGGTTGATAAAATGATTTGAAAGTAGGATTTAAGTCTTGGTCAAACCAGCAAAAGTCTTACACCCAACTCATGTTCAAACACAAGTAGAATCCCTCACTTCTTAGCTCCTCCAATTCGAAAAACCATGACACTAATACACTACCCTTTTCCTCCATCAAAGTTGCACCCTAAGTCAAGGATCCATGTTTAATCATAAACTCTTTAGGCCTTTTACTATGAGTTCTAAGGCTCAAAACTTGGAGTGTGGCTAGAATGTGTAGGATATGGTGGGGTCCCCAAGGTGTGTCAATTGTTCTTTAGAATTCAAACCTAAGTAGAAGAGTATCTCGATGACCAAATTTTCAAAAAAAAAAACAGAGTTTACCCCCACGGAATCGACATGATATCCTTTATATGGAAAGCATGGAATAATTTGAAGATGCACAAGAGGTCTATTATGGGAGAATAACAATAGTCTGTCATGCTACAAGAGATCCTACAAAAGAGGATGATATCAAGCATCACTCTTACTCATTTCCAAAGAGTAAAAATTTCTAGCACTACATGCAAAGGGATCGTAAAGCCATGTACAATGAAAGACATCAAGCATTTCTTTACTCATGTCCAAAGAGTAAAATATTTTTTCACTATGTGCAAAAGGATCGTCAAGCTATCTACAAAGTTCTTCTAGCACAAATGCTCACAAAGGGGGTGATAGGTTTAGTTGAGTTAGAACCTTTATCTCCTCCTAACTCTCTTGTATGTTGTTTCTTTTAATTAAGATCAGGGAAGGGGGGGAATGAAGGGGGGATGAGGGAAGGGAAAATAATATCTAATGGAAATAAAAGGTACATTAACTTATGGATTTCATTGTTGATGTTAGAACGTGTGCCATTGCTTGAACTTTGTTCTTGATCTTAACAATGTCAACATCCTGAAAGATTGTTTTCATATGCCCATATAAGATGTATACTATGTGAATTTCTAGGAGAGAAGTAAAAACCAACTAATTGGAGCACTTACTTGTATTGTCCTATTATTTAGCATGCAATATCACAAATACCAGATTGAGAAATTGAGGCGTAAAAGGGGAGAGAAAAGCGAAACACATCAACCCCATACACAATCAAAACTCTTACGATAACATAATGATGCCTCTTTATACTTAAGCATCAAGATGAACATTTCTATCAACAAACAAACTAGTTGGTCCCTCTTAGATGGAAAGAAAAGCTATTCATAGCACTACAAAAGTGTTGTAAGAGTTCAATCACTCATGAAACTTGTAGAAATTTACAAGGATAAGGTGCATTTACAAGTCTAGGACCTCATTTGAATTATGCAAAAGAAAGAAGGTATGTGTAGAAAACTTTGTTGTGAAATTCAAACAGACATTTTACTAGCAACCTGATTACTAGAATAGGAGAGAGATGGTTGAGAAAAATGGTCCTTAGAAAGCTATACAAATTATCTGATTCAGTTTAAGTAGTATTCCATTAAGATGGAGAAGATATAAATAAGAGGAGCAAGTAGAAAGCATCAAAGATAGTAAGATGTCAATCAAACCCTATGCACTTGCATGACCTAAGATAAGATTCATAATTAGTGCATAAAAGCTCTAGTAGTTGAACATAGGATGTGTGTAATATCTTGAGTTTTGTCCTTGATTCCAAAAATATCCACATCCTAAATGGTTGTTTGGATATGCTCATCTAACAAGTGTATTATAATTTTTTGATATGGGACAAGTAAGAATCAATTCATCAACATTCACTTTCTTTCACTTTTTTGCATATACATCAACCATATATGCAATTCAAAGCTCTACAAAACCACACGAGGCCACTTCATGTTTGAGAACGGACATAAACACAAAGTCTGAATAATTATTCAATAAAATGGATTGGCTAGTCCCTCTCAACTGGAGGCAAAAAAACATCACAAGAGTTTTCCGACTCATCATGGACTGAAAAAAAAAACATGGTTTCTAACCTAAGACCTTACTTGAATGGCAAAAAAGGGAAAAGATAAAGTTGAATATAAGAACGTCATTTTGCCATTGACGAAAAGTGCTTTTGATAGAAAAATGTTCTCAAAAAACAAGGATCTATTCAATTCTTTTTCTCTCCTTTATTTACTCTTGTATTCTTCATTTTTTCTCTCTGTTAACTCTTTTTGTTTGCTTCTCGCAACCAACTATGGAAGAAGCTAGAGAATGTAATCCTCTTTTCTCTCTTTTTTGTTCTTTTATTTGCTTATCAATAATGTTTTATTAAGATACGGGGGACAGAGACAAGAGAAGCAAGAGCATGGTGTTGATATAAACCTCAACATATGACACAAGCATAAGTGTGTAAGATATGAAAGAACAAGAATATCTCATCAAATTGAAGTGCATATGCTAATGGATTTAGTAATTTGATGATGGTAGGATGTGTATAGTCTCTTGCAGACACGTGCTCAAGTTCTTTTGGGACACACACATTTATCTCAATTCTCTTAAACGCATTTATCTCAATTCTAAAAATCAAAAACCAAATAATCGAAGTGATTAGAATCTACTTAAATGTGCAACCTTTTTCTTCTCAAGTTGTAGAATATGGTGGCAATCATTGCTATAATATTATGATTCCTCGTTTCAATTTTTGCACCTCAATTTTGAGCCTTGAATCTACTTGACCATGACCATTGAGATACTATTTATCCATACTAATCATACAAGTTAGATCTAAAAAAATAGGTACTCCAATTATCCAAATCATTTATCTCAAACCTCTAAAAAAATCATTGCAAAAATTGTAAGAACAAATTCCTAGGTAAAGAATCAATCAATTTCAATCCCTAACATAAGGCTTAATCAAAAAGCAGTACTAGTTGTCATCATAATCATAGACACCATCCAAATCCTAATCATACTTGTTGTCATAGTCATAGTAGTCGTAACCTTACCGCAACCCTCACTCGCAGCCTTAGCCTGCAGCCCTCACCTGCAGCCACAGCAATAGGTGCAACAGTGGCACAGCCATGGCCACAAGCATAGCCATAGCCATAGCCACAGCCACAGTCACAACCACAACCACAACCACAACCACAACCACAACCACAACCACAACCACAGTCACAACCATAGCCATAGCCGCAAGCATGTCCATAGCCATAACCACAGCCATAGTCATAGTTATTTTCGGATGCATATGGAAAAAAATACCGTACTTCCGTACCCATATGCGTAAGGTTGGAGTATGGAATTTTTCGTACCTCAAATTCTCTAATTGATTCCGGTTAAGGACAAATCCATGGCAATTTCATATTGTTTTTATGCAAATTCACTCTCATATACTCTCCTCCATTATACCTATACATATATACTACACCCTAAGCTATAGTAGCCAACAAAATTCTCATCTTTAATATTATATTATTGCAAATATAATACTTCAAATTTTCAATATCTTTTGTGCTAGACATACGATATCACGTATGATATTTTTGAAAGGATTCCATACTTTTTCATACTTCCCTACCCGTATGTGTTTGCCATATGGTTCACATATGGAAAAACTATCACCACAGTCACATCCATGGCCACAACCATAGCCATAGCCACACCCGAAGCCACAGCCGTAGCCATAGCCATAGCCATAGTCATAGCCATAACCATAGCCATAGTCATAGCCATAACCATAGCCATAGCCATAGCCATAGCCATAGCCATAGCCACAACTGGAGCTGGAGCCGGAGCCCGAGCCGGAGCCGGAGCCCGAGCCGGAGCCAGAGCCGGAGCCGGAGTCGGAGCCACAGCCACAACCACAGCGACAGCGACAGCCACAGCCACAGCCGTAAACATAGCGTCATCCATAGCCATATAGCCACAGCTGCAGCCACCATCGTAATAGTAATGAAGACTATATGGAAAAACTATCGCCATAGTCACAACAATGGCCACAACCATAGCCACAGCAAGAGCCACAGTCACAGACATGGCCACAGCCATAGCCACAACCATAACCACAGCCGGAGCCACAGCCATAGCCACAGCCGAAGCCACAGCCATAGCCATAGCCCTAGCCATAGTCATAGCCATAACCATAGCCACAGCCGGAGCCGGAGCCGGAGCCGGAGCCGGAGCCACATCCACAGCCACAGCCATAACCATAGCGTCATCCATAGCCATATAACCATAGCTGCATCCACCATCGTAATAGTAATGAAGACTATATGGTTGAGCTTGCAAGCAAGAAAATAGAAGTGCTTGCTCTTTATTTTTTTGGCTTGCTTTACAATAGAAGCCATATTTATTATAGCACTCATGAAGACTAAATTAAAATTGAGCTTAAAAGGGGAAAATAGAAGTACTTGTTCTTTAATGTCATAGCGGCAGCCACCATCATAATAGTGATGAAGACTATATGCTTGAGCTTGCAAGCGGGAAAATAGAAGTGCTTGCTCTTAATTTTTGGCTTGCTTTTACAATAGAAATAGTCATAGCCATATTGATTATAGCACTCATGAAGACTAAATTAAAATTGAACTTAAAAGAGGAAAATAAAAGTACTTGTTCTTTAATGTCATAGCGGAAGCCACCATCCTAATAGTGATGAAGACTATATGCTTGAGCTTGCAAGCGGGAAAATCGAAGTGCTTTCTCTTAATTTTCGGCTTGCTTTTACAATAGAAATAGTCATAGCCACCATCGTAATAGTATAGCCATAGCTGCAGCCACCATCGTAATAGTAATGAAGACTATATGGTTGAGCTTGCAAGTAGGAAAAAAGTGCTTGTTCTTTATTTTTGGCTTACTTTTACAATAGAAGCAGTATTAATAATAATACTCATGAAGACTAAATCAAAGTTTATAAGTAGTTGTTCTTTCATGTTTGGTTTGCCCTACAATAATTGCAGTGACAGTAATAGCGTAGTAGTAATATTAAAGCCTACATTAAAAGTGAGTTTGAAATGGAAAAAATAGAAAACTGTTTCCTCTCTATGGTTTGGTAATTTCAAAGTTTTGAGGTGAAATCAGATTTTATTCGTTTTCTTTTTCCTTCCTTTACCTTTCTAGCAACAAAATGTCAACTATGGAACCTGACTGAACATTATGAGAATGAGTGCCTATTTGAATGTGTAAACACGACTGTCCTTGAATGTATGTAAACATAAGTCCTTAAAGAGCGGAGGATAGAGGGGAGAGAAAGAGAGAGGGGACACAGAGAGAGAGAGAGAGAGAGAGAGAGAGAGAGGGGACACAGAGAGGGGAGAGAAAATGAGAGGGAGGGAACAGAGAGAGAGAGAGAGAGAGAAAGAGAGAGTATGTCTGCATAAAATACTCTAATATTCCTATCAAAGATCCATTCTCACAAGAAAACCATCTCTGGCAATTAGTCTTTTCGATCTTTACATACATTGCGGTCCACATTTGCATCTATCAATTGATACATTAGAAAACCAAAAGTGCTCAGAGACCATTGCAGTTCTCAAGATATAAGGGCAAGGCCCTACTAGAAGAGACAATGACCTCCTCGAACAACATCAGAAGAGTAGTCTGTGGAAGATCTTGCAGAGCAAAACACTTTAACTTTGGGAATGGTCTTGTGGATATCCTGCCCTTCCTCATTTAGACACTCATAGGTTTGTCTTCTATAAAACTAAAGCGGGTACCATGCTTTAGGGGGAGAAACCAATCAAAAGAATTGAGAGAGAGAGAGAGAGAGAGTCTCTCTAGAGAAGGGGCAGAGAGAGAGATGTGTCTGACTTTGAGAATACATATATACACTTGAGGAGGTTGTCCACATGCAGAAAGTACTCTGAGAGATCTGTTTGATATCCATCTCTGAGAGACTTTCTTAACGTTTCTTTTGCTCAGTCTTTATATACACCACTGGGATCTGCATTTGCAACTATCCATGGATGCAAAAGCACCTGTTTCAAGGGAAGTCTCTGCGCTGAATCTTTCACAAGTAGCTGTAGCACAGCAGGTAGAGAATGTGATATCTGGCTGTATAAATACACAACAAAAGAAACAGCTCAATGAAAGATGCCACTTACTTTACTTATGAGATCTTTTGCTTGATGAGACACAACTGGCTGTGCAGGAAATTTCAGATCAATTCTGATGATTCTGTACCGTTTCACATGTTTAGTACAGCCAAAAACTGTAAAAGCCCTTCCCCCAAAAAAGAATAATGATGGTGTGCCAGCCCGATTCACCTTTTGTATGTATCTGTATGACCAGGTGCCTCAAAGGGAGCTCTTCCATATAAGAATTCGTAACAGAGAACCCCAAGGCTCCAGATATCCACACCAGCATCATGTTCTTTGCTCTCAACTGAAATAACCAAAAGGGAAAAGATTAATTGTATATCCTCATTAACATGAATCTTTTTTTCTAGAAAAGATGAGGAAATTAATGACACATCTCCATTTCCTTTTGTACAGAAGCAGATACACACATACAGATACATTTTGTATGAAAGTACATACATCATTCAGACACCATGCACACTAATCATCCAACGAGGACATAAGAAGAGAAGTTTTGAAGGCATATATAAAGGGGGAAGTATGCTGTAAATAAGATCAGAACGTATTGTAAGAAACCAAAGCTGCTGATGATAGGTTAGCAAAATGATCAAAACATTAAGGTAAAACAGAACATGTAAATCGCCTGACACCAAATTTTGTTCGGACCTTCAAAGCAGTCACTGTCCTTCTGGAAATTCAATCCATCTATGGCTAGACACAACTTTTGCAAAAAAAATGCAAGACAGAATTAACAGTAAAAAGAATTTCGCCTCGAGCTAATTGAAGAGCTTTCAGGTCGAAAAACAAGCCACCCTCAATATTTTATAAAGGACTGGTTACCAACCTTTGCTCAATTACTTGGATGAAAGGATTGTTAAATTGATCTAAATCTATCAAGATGGATGGATGATAGATCACAGTTGTTCAAATGCCTATGGGCATAGTTGTGTGCAAATGAACCACAAATGGTAATTTGATACCTTATGGTCTGGCTCAACCTGTATCCGATTGATAAACAAAAAATATAAGATAATATGCGAGATAATTATCAGTAGTACATACATCACATATTACACACAATTGCACATACATGAAATTGCACCCTGTAGATGAGGTACATGATGCTTAATGCATAAAGAGGGGTCCTTTATGCATGCATGCATGCATGCAACATAAAATTGGATACTTTCAGGTGCATGATCGTGAAACGGAGGATGACAAAGATTATGCATTATCTTCTTTGTTTGAAGCATATAACACATTCATTTCTATGTTCATACGTTTTATAAACCCAAATTGGTTGTAATTGCTTGACACATAACGCAAGTAATGAAATGTGAAATGTCAACATTGGGGACTTCTCACATGTCTTCAAGTAGACTCCACAGACAACAGGTAGCTGAATATGGAGATAACACGATGTCTCACTGCCATGATGAGGAACATGATCCTTTATCCACACATGCATGCAGCATAAAATTGGATTCTTTATATGGGCACATGATCCTCTATATGGGCACATGATCCTGAAATGGAGGATGCAAAACACCATTCAAAGATCATGATTTGAAGAGGGAATATATCAGTCATTTTTATGTTTGAAATTTTACAAATCCATATTGGTTGTGATCAGTTGACATGTATTAGTCTCAAAATTGGGACTTCTCACACATCTTCGAGTGGACCTCATAGACAACAGGTAGGCTAATATGGAGATACGGGAATGTGTGAATGCCATTCCGCTTGCAAAATGCAGCTAGAAATGGATCCCACAAACCAAACTATGTGTTGGAGAATTCGACTCGTATACATTTGGACATTCAGTTCTAGTTTATACTTTTCTTGGTAGAAATGGTCAAAATTGGTCGCATATTGGTCAAGATTTTTATTTCACCATCTTTTAATACACAAAGAAAGTTATCCATTTTGCTTCGAGAAGAACACTCTAGGATTAACCTAGCTACTAAGACCAAAGGGAAAGATAGTAAAGAGAAAGATAAAGGAAAGGGTAAGAGATAGTCCTCCAATTCTAGTTCTAGCTCCAAAAATAGTAGCCTCAAGGAGTTCTACTTCTAAGAAAAAGACCTTTAAAAAACGAGTTGTTTCTATTGTAAGAAACTTGATCACTATATTGAGGAGTGTAAAGCAGGATTAACTAAGATGGAGAGAGATTCAAGAAATGCAGTGGATGATGAAAAATCTAATCATCATGATTGTAAATGGTGAACTTGCCCAAACCAGGGTGCACACTCGCCGACGACGGTGCTAGTCCAAAGGGTGGTCACCCTAGGTTGGATGGTCGCCCTAGGCAGCCCCAAGAGGTCACCTAGCTGCACCCCGTGGTCACTCGGCCTCTCTATGAGGTCACTCAACTTCTTAAAGAGGCTGCCTAGGTTGGATGGTCGCCCTAGGCAGCCCCAAGAGGTCACCTAGCTGCACCCCATGGTCACTTGGCCTCTCTATGAGGTCACTCAGCTTCTCAAAGAGGCTGCATAGCTTCTCCAAGAGGCTGCCTAGCTTCTCCAAGAGGTCATCCAACTTCTCCAAGAGGTCGCCCAAGTGTCTTAGAGGTCTCCCAACTACTCCAATAGGTCACTTAGATGCTCCAAGAGGTCACAACCAACTATTCCAAGCAAAGTCTCTAGGGGACGGGGACAGGGGCAGGAACAGGGACGAGGACGAGGACGGGTCCCGAGAACAGTGGTGTCCCTGGGATGGAAATGCAGCCTAGGGTGTCCCGAGGACGCGTCCCTGGGACAACACTAGAAAAATGCTGATTATTTTCAAAAATATCAAATTAAAGTAATGCACAATGAATGTGCTAACATATGAAAGGGCGTGCACATGTAGAATATGAGTTATTGGCCCCCAGTAAGGCTTTTTTATAGCATCAAAGATTCTTGGTAAAAATTTGAATAAAAGCAGTTTTTAGTAGCTTTATTCCTAATTAATCACAGCCATGCATACTTGCTTTACTTTTAATAGAATTTTGACAAGTGGCATATGAAAGCAAGCTAAAAAGAAGAAATTAGGTTTTAATTTTGAGGATGATTTAGATGTTATCTGATCAAGTGTTATCTATGGTTAGATAGCTCTTGATGAGTACTCTAAGAGTATAGGATAGTGATTTTGACCATTTTTTACCAAAACCATTTCTAAGAAATGGCAGCGGAAATTAGGGTTTGCTGAAGATTCAGGTTCATATCTCACAATTTGACATTCTTTTCCAACAATTCCCCTCAATTTCATATTGGAATAAGATTCAATAATCTACATAACTTGTGATATCTTTCTGTTGATAATGCCTTTGTAAAAAAATATGCCACATTCTCATTGTAAGAACATAAGTTCAATGTGCTTCTTTGCTACCTCTTCATGTATATATGATAGTGAACCTCAATATGCTTTCTGATTGCATGATAAACACGGTTCTTTCCAATAGCACTTTGACAATCTGAAAATATCTACATAGATAAGTGAACATAAACATCAACTTTCAAGATACTTAAAAACTTTACTATTTTACCGATAAAGGTTTCCCTATACTCTACTTCACTTGGAAGATATAGCTATTGTAGGTTGTTTCTTAGAATGCAATGGAAACAAGCATTTTTCAACAAAGAAACAATAACCACTTGTAGAATTCTTTATCAGTTTCAAATATCTGAAAATTCACAGCAAAACTTCTTCCGAGTATTACAGGGGTCCAATTTAGGTCTTGCAAGAAGTTGGTGTATTGAGTGTTTTCACTTGAAGCCTGATGAACCACAAGCATCAAGAAGAGTAAACACTCCATAGACTCATTGTGCAATCCCCCAAGTGCCCATTAGCTTATCTCCTCAAAGCATGCCACCCGCATGGTTTGAGGACATCAACTAATGCCTACGTATGTGACAGTGAAGTATTAGGCTATAGCAAAGGAGTGACTCCATATCTGTAGGCTTCTTTTTCTCTTTAAGTGATGACATTGGTTTCTTTCCATATCTATCGCATGTGCATAATGCATATAAGTTGATTGTTAACATTTTATTCATTGCACAATGCCCATCCAATAGTAAGTACGCATTTGCCGCTACATTCATATCTCATTATTTGTGACTTGAAATGCACATGTGACAATGGACACATTAACTCAGTAGTTAGTAACATGAGTAGAATGTACATTGTGGTCATGTATGTACATACATGAAATCAAACAAAACATTAATGAATCATGATTATCAAATCATAGACTTGCCACTTTCGAGTGTGTGTGTCTCTCTCTCTCTCCCTCTCTCTCCCCCTCTCTCTCTCCCCCTCTCTCTCTCCTTCTCCCTCTCTCTCTCCCTCTCTCTCTCCCTCTCTCTCTCTCCCTCTCCCTCTCTCTGACTTCTGACGGGAATCCGACTTATGACGAGTCAGGAAAAAGATTTTTGACGTTTTCTGACGTGACCTAATTTTTTTTGAAAAAATATGAAATACATACACATACATCATAATTGTAGATATTGACAGTAAACAAATCTATAAGTTGTAATGGATGCATGATGGCTTCCTGCATCTATCAACTAAAATCATGTATACATATTAGTATAATATATCATGACCTAATG
>CM035438.1:120877732-120917732 GCA_020310875.1 Ceratopteris richardii | reverse complement strand
AGGTAGCTGACGCGTCAAGAAACAACTATGACTATGGAAGTAGCATATTCACAAAAAAGTGGTATATTGTTGTTTGCCCCATGGGTTCTCAATTTCTAGTAGGACAAGCTTTGGTATCTAGTTATCAATTTCTAGTGGGACAAGCTTTGTCCCATGGTTCTCAATTTCTAGTGGGACAAGCTATGGAAGTAGTCTATTCACAAAATAGTGGTATATTGTTGTTTGTCGCAGGGGTTCTCAATTTCTAGTTGAACAAGCTTTGGTATCGAGTTATAGAAGCTAAAAGGAGATTGGTTGCAAATAAATAGGTAAAAAAAAAATTGATGGACATCTTCTCAAAACTATTCGGCATTCCTAATCCCAAATTATTTGTTTGTGGATTGTCAACTTGTTGTATACCACATGATCAACATATATTATAGATCATAACTATTAATCTTATCAAATGCATACAAAATTTTTTCGTGTTCTATCCAATGGAAATTCACTTCAAATAGGAAAGAAGCTTATTTTAAAATTGAATCAAACCATAGGCATAAGCCTCAAACAGGGAGGGGGGAGAAAAAAGACTCACGTGATTGTAGTTTGGGTTGTGGATAGACAAAAGTTATTTCCCTACCTTCAACCATTAAAAGTGTGAAAGGATTTATTTAAGACAATACACAATAATATTTCTGATCATAAACGTTTAGAAAGGTTTGACTAATGCAACATCGATTCTCAACTTGTATAAAGGAGCTCCAAACTATATAACATTTCTCTAGGTTAATTTAAATGACTGAATATATGTGATGCCTACGTATCACAATTTTTTTATCATAAACCCTCTAAAAATGTTTATAGATTTTCCCTTTAGGTGCTCTTAATGAGACTCACAAAGTATAATCTTCTACCTAGTGACCTTGTACTCACCATTGATAATTAGAAGTGGACTACTCGAGTCTCGACCAATGGCGACTTGCATGTAATATGTATAAATTTTACAATCTTATATTCTATGTTTTTTGAGGAAATTCAAGCATATTAAGAGGATATATATACATAAGATGCCTAGAATCTAAAATATTTTTTTTTATGTTTGATTCGTACAAAACTTTATCACAACTTGGGGTTCACAAGTCCAACCCGTTGCTAACGCATTAGCAAGGCATTGCCTACCCCGTTGTGATCATGTTGCTAGCCACATTGCTAGCACGTTTCATAAGCTTAAAGAATCAAATCATTTCAACTAAAAGGATGTCTTAGATTTTTCCCTTCAAGTGTTCTTAATGAGACTCACAAAGTATAATCTTCTACCTAGTGACCTTGTACTCACCAAGCCATACATAATGCTTCAAGGTATGAATTTTAAATTTGGCATGTACAATTGATAATTAGAAGTGGACTACTCGAGGCTCGACAATTGGCAACTTATATGTAATTGGTATGAATTTTACAATCTTATATTATGTGGTTTTTGAGGCAATTCAAGCATATTAAGAGGATATATATGCATAGGACACATGGAATCTTCTTTTTTGGATTCATACGAAACTTTATCGCAACTTGGGGTTCGCAACTCCAACCCGTTGCTAGCACATTAGCAACGCATTGCTTATCCCATTGCGATCTTGTTGCTAACCACATTGCTAGCACATCATAGTTGATAATGCAAGCAATTGCAAGAGCATGGTATAAAAACTTGAAGAGGATTGTCCATCCATTGTATGGACACCTTTTGTGCCACATTGGCTTGATCTTCTCATGGAAAACATAGGCTCTCTTTCTTGGATACTCACTACTCACTCAACCTCTTTCCATTGTCAATTTTATCAACACAAAAGTGAGAGTTCTTCCTATATATCGCACATATTTGGACTTAGAGTTACTTAAGCCATCATCAACACGATTTGCTTACACGTGGATCATTCTTGAGAAGCTAGTGGATGTCCATAACAGAATTCAAAGAACAATGGTCTCTAATGAGTTCAAATAATGGTTATAAGTTGAAAATAGTAAGCAACAACATGAGGCCAAATATCAAGGGAGCACTAGATTGAGCCCTTTGACTAGACTGGACAAGATTTTGGAAATATACTTCTGATAACAAGATCACCCATGCAAGGGAAATAATACAAGAGAAACTAGACTAGATAGGATATAAGAGATCCCACAACCCTAGATCGTAGGTATGGAACAAGATAACTGAGTTACACGAACTCCCTTAAAGGAGAGGAACTAGATACAAGAAATAGGTCGACAAGATCTCGTACAACGAGATTACAAGAGAACAAGAGTAGATGTCCAGAAACTAGACTAGACAAGATTAGAACAAGGAGCAAGACAAGTTCATGAGCAAGAACTTGGAAAGTACTTACTTGGAGATCACGACTCCTTGAGATTCCAAGACTGGCATTGGCAAGACTGAAGATCTATGCGATCAAACCCTCCTCATATAGGTTTTCAAAGGTGGTGGCATAAAGTTGATTTCAAATGATGTAAGCGATGATGTCATCAAGCCAAAACAAGGTCTCTAGATATCGAAAGACAAGTAGACAGTCGTTCTTAGGGCTTTGACACATTCCGAACATAATGGAGCTATTAGATTCTTCAAATTCTTCAACAATGTTGAGATATAGAAAACTCATGAAATCTAAGATGATTTCAAATTTGTTTCCTTACTGCCCATGACATTACCTCCCCCCTGAGTTCCACAAGGAGAAGTTTTGTTTTCTGGCTTGAGCTTCATTGGGTTCTTCACAAGACAGATCCTTTGAACTCCTCGTGGTACATTGTGGTGTTTCATAGGTCTTTGATGGAGACCCTTGAGTAAGCAAACCTCCTTGATTGAACATGAACTTCTCCTTGTCCTTTGCCTTCCTATTATCTTCATAATGTGTATGATCCATATCATTTGTAATGATTTGCTTAGCTTCAAAGATTGTTGAGTCTGATTCTTGAGCAAGAATGTCTTGATTATTCAACACTTCTAGCTCTCTGACTTTGCTTCCTTTGAACAATTGATTCTCATATCATCCAAGGTATCTGCTTGAGGCATGTATAGCACGAGATACTTCATCTTTGAGGCCACTTTGACATTGACTAACTAGGTAGTCTTCTTGATATTTAGATCCACAAAATAATATCTTGAAATCTTAGGTGTAGTTTGAAATCAATCAATCACCTCGTTGGAATAATCTTTTCAGCTCTTGTACATGTCCTATCAAATCCCTTATGGTAGATTGAGCATATGGAATCCATGGTGCTTACCATAAAAGTGGTATGCTACTTTACCAGAAGCACTTACCCACCTTCAGGGATTGTTTGCACAAGTAGAAGATGAGTTATGAGCCCTCCAATGAGATCTTTTTATAGCCTCAAAGCTGCATGGCGAAAATTTGACTGAAAAAGGTTTATAGAAGCTTTATTCCTAATTAACCCCAGCCATTCAGACTTCCTTAACTTACTTTTAAAAGGATTTTGACAAGTGGCATACAAAAATCAAGTTGAAAAGCCAGGTTTTAATTTTGAGGGTGATTTAGATGTCAAATGGTTGAGTGTTGCATACAGTTAGATAGATCTTGATGAATACTTTGACAATTTATTACCAAAATCATTTTTTAGAAATGATGGCTACAATCAGGATTTGCTGGAACATAAGGGTTTAAAAATGATGGGTAAAATCAGGATTTGAGGGTTATATGGTTAGATAGACCTTGATGAATACTTTGACAATTTATTACCAAAATCATTTTTGAGAAACGATGGCTAAAATCCATTAGGATTTAGAAATGATGGCTAAAATCAAGATTTGAGGGTGATTCAGATTTCAAATGACTGAGTGTTGCATATGGTTAGATCGACCTTGATGAATACTTTCACAATTTATTACCAAAATCATTTTTGAGAAATGATGGCTAAAATCAGGATTTGCTGGAACATTAGGGTTTATAACTCACAATGTGACATTATTTTTCAATAGATGCCAATTCTTGTTCATATGTTTTCAAGGCGGATAGTAAATACGTTCAGATTGTCTCATATGTCGATGATTTTATCATATATAATCACTTAGAAATACTACAAACAACAAGAAAAAAGCTCAACATTAAATTTGAAATGATCGATTTAGAGCTGATGCATTATTAATAGGGTATTGACGTTTTTGAAGAGCCAAGCAAGTATCTCCATCAACCAAAGGAAGTATTGCTTTGGAGACCTTGAAAGCATTTGAGATAATTGAATGCAACATAGTGATAAGGAAGTCAATGCAAGGTTAACCTCAAAAAATTGGTTGGGATTCTAACTTATGTGCACAATACTATGCTTGATATAGCTTTTGCTTTTGAAGGGAACCATTGGATTGACATGCAAGTTTGCAAGTTTGCAAGTTTGAAGTATGTCGAAGGTACTCTAGATTTCAACACTAGTTACACCTCCAATGATGCTTTTGATTGCTAATATGACTCAAATTGGATTAGAGACATTGACTCTAGAAAGCAATTTTCATGTATTATTCTCAATTGGTTCTAAATTTAGGTCTTCTTGTGTGTTATTTTGGGCTAGACTCTAAAGAGAAAACTTGTGAGCATCATATCATCTCAACTTTTGGAAACCTTTGTCTTTATTTGTTTGCACATGCTCTCTCTATTTTCAAGATATCACTAGATCCATAACTGTAATACAAATGAATTATGTTGACATTTTTATGAAAAAATGTTGGGAATGTACTTGTTTATTGGATATCCTTATGGAATGGGAATCGGTCCAAGAATGTACCATTCACATTCAAATGGATATTCTATCTCAATTAGTTTTTTTTCATATGCACATTTTGATTAGTTATCATCTATATCGAAGTCTTCTCGGTAGTTATCTCATTGGCAATCTTTGCCTTTATTGCACATATTCTCTCTTACCAACAAAGAAGTGAACCTAGGGTATTGTACTACAAGAGATAATGTTGGTAATTGAGCTACAACATTAGGAAGTGATCAATTAGCTCAATATCTTCATCGAGGAGCTTGTCCAAGAATGTCCTTTGAAGAGACAAGGGCATTGGAGACATCGCGATTGTAGACCTCTCCAAAACTTATCATCCAAGATGCGGATGTCCAACCTAAAAGAGCCCCCATATGAGAAGTCATGCTGACATCATCAGTTCATAGGGTTCTTGAGGTTTAGACCTTGGAGAGTTGTCTCGTTAATCCACACATTGATAATTATAACTCGCTCTCTTTTTTCACTATTCCTTTTGTTGTTAACTTCTTTCCAGAATGATATGTATTATGATTAAAAATATGAAAGCATACATACATATACTGAAATCTAAAACAAACTTCAACAAATATATGATTGTAGATCAAGGGTTATGGTCAATGTATTTTCTATTATTCAAGTGCAAAGATTACTTCCACAAAAAATAGATGTCTCAAAATATAGCTCAAAAAGCAATCATTAACACTACCCAACTTAGTATTCAATACCACACCTAAAGACTAAAAATCTATCAACATTGAACCTTCACAACCAAAATTCAACCAACAAATTTTGAATACGGCCAACTTTTGTAGTTGTTACTACCCAAAGATTACAAGTCTATCAAACACCAAATGCATGTGATCAAATAGACTTCGGAAGGATATGATTGTGATTGCTTTATCCAACTCTATTTGTTATTGCAGAAAGTTAATAAATCTATCTTCTTTTTGAAAAAAAGCATGCAAACATACCCATTTCAGGAGGAAGGTAGTCAAGTGTTCCACACATGGTCTTTCTCTTGTTGAATGTATGCACTGACCACCCAAAATCAGCAATTTTCAACTCTCCCTAAAGATAAAATCAAGAAATATAAAAATAACTTTATAGAATGAATATACCTATGAGAATAAGATACATGTGAATATACAATTCTCAAGGACTCAATTATTTACAATGGAAATTTTCAGCTCTCCCTAGTGATAGAAGCAACAAGCATCAAAGATATTTTATAGAGTGAAAATATATATGAGAATGAAATACATGAGAATAAATGATTGTCAAGGATTCAAATATTTACATGGAAATGAAAGATTTGATTGCAAGAGATAGATGAAACAAGAGTCAAAGATCAATGGAGAATATGGAGAAGTAAAACGGGAAGCTAAAAGAGATAAGGGAACATCCAACAACATCAAAGATGGAGCCAAATCAAAGCTTTGGAGTCAAGACCTAAGGAAAGAAGCCAAAATCAGCTCAAGACACAAAGACACAAGAAGACAAGATCGAAGGCGACTATGAAGAGACTCCTTGATTTGTACATGCACACTACTTGTGCACCAAAAAAAAAAAATCGGGGGGATGGTGAAGGTAAAGTTTACTCATGAGCCTCGCCCACCTTGAATCCAAGAAGTAAATTCTCTGGCTTGATGTCCCTGTGTATGACATGCTTTTCATGACAATGTATAAGGGCGTTTGTCAAAGATGCAATATACTGCACAATCCAAACCATACCATTTCGTTATCAAAAATGTGAAAGCATTAGCATTACTATGTGCTTGAACAATCAACTACCCATTGCAAATTAAGGGTGTCACTTACTGTTGCTGTCCTGCGTTCATTAAACACCTTCTGGCGTTGAAGTTCTTTGTAAACTTCCCCACGAGCTGCATACTCCAATATCAAATACACGCAATTCTGCATTGAGAGAATTCATATTTCACATGTGCGCTACTTGTGCGATTTGTGTGCTATTATTATATGTATGATATTGCATAAGTGGTCTTAATGACCATCCTAAAGATGGAAAGATGCATCTTCTACGCAAAAAGAAAGATCTAGTGTCATTTGATTTGGGGAAACAGCAGATATACATAAACAGGTAGTGACGTAGATATGCTTATGAATCAGCAGGCAGCCATAAATATATAAAGAAAAGGGATGCATGAATTAATATGCAACGTGATATGCTCATACGTACGATCATATACATGTGAGTGTATGAGAATGCACTCGCATGTATGATTTCTGAATGAAAAATAGCAAGTGCTCTAGGTAAGCTTCAAGGCTTGCCTCATCGTAGAAGTATCCATAGAGACGTAGGATGTTTGGATGTCTGAGATGGCTCTGAATTTCGATTTCCCGACGCAACTGATGTTCCACATATGATCCCTGAAGCTGCTTTTTGAAAAGGACTTTCAAGGCAACAATATATTTGCTCTGTGTGGAAACCAATAAAAGAGCAAATCTCTCTCTCTCTCTCTCTCTCTCTCTCTCTCTCTCTCTCTCTCTCTCTCTCTCTCTCTCTCTCTCTCTCTCTCTCTCTCTCTCTCTCTCTCTCTCTCTCTCTCTCTCTCTCTCTCTCTCTCTCTCTCTCTCTCTCTCTCTCTCTCTCTCTCTCTCTCTCTCTCTCTCTCTCTCTCTCTCTCTCTTGTCACCCGGCGCTCATTTATGGTTTACAAGTAAAATTCTCTATCTGTATCTGACTGTAGTGATAAGCGAACAGAGAAGTGAAAGAGAAAGAAAGAGACCTTCTTTTCTCTGGCGAGGTAAACATTGCCAAATTTACCTCTGCCAAGGGGCCTTCCGATGTCAAAATCCGCGAGTTTCCAGTGCTTCTTCTGTGAGGACGCATCACAGCTTCTCTCTTCGTTGTCCTGCACGGAGACTCTGGAACTTGGCATTTTCGAGTTCACTCGCCTCCGTGAACGCACGAAATGAGTCGTGATGAAGCTTGTGCGTTGAGATAGCAGCGACCTGCCTTTCAAATCAAAGAGTCCAACGGTCTCAATGGCCCTCCTAACAGCGGCAAAATGGAATACTTGTCTGTTTCGTCAACTATCACTTACCATCGGAGGGTGTAATATCATGGATGAGAGAATTGACTAAAGAATATGCTTGTCTCTTTCGTCGACTATCACTTTTCATGGTCCCACTTGTCTTGATGGTTGGGCTTCTTGCCTCTTGAGGTGGGCGCGAGGATTCAATTTTCACCGGCACCATGTAAGGGACATGTTTAACTTGGAAAGTTATACATTGTAGCTGATGTGTCACTGTTTGTTCTGCCCCGTGGTAGATGTGATCGCAATTTAACCCAGCTATGTAAATCTCTGTTCTTGTGGGATAAGAGAGGTCCCATGGGTACTCTGCACTTCCTTGTACAGTTGCGATTTCAAAATTAAAACCTGGAGGAGTAGGCCTCGGCAGAACCTCCATAAAATTTAAAAAAAAACTATCACTTCCCATGGGAGGGTGTAATATGATGGATGAGAGAATTGACTAAAGAATTGGTCACGTCTAGTTGTTTTAGTGGTTGATTCTTTGGTCTCTTGAGGCGGAGGTCCAGAGTTCAATATCTAGGTTGAACATGTAATAGCTTTGGTCAATCGACATCAATTGAAACCAGTTATAATTTTGTCTAACCCATTTTTTGTGAGATGCGAAGGGTCCCGCGAGTACTATGCCCATTTATCAATATAGTTGTTCTTTCAAAGTTAAAGCTCAAGGAAGTAGGCACTTGTCGAACCTCCATTTATGAAAAAATAAAATTAAAAAAAAGAATATGCTTGATTTACAAAAACCATTTGCATATGCTTTGTTTAGAGAAACCTTTTGCATCTATATTAACTTACAGTGGGTTCACACAAAGTGGCGTTACATTTGTGCTGCCACATGTTCAAAGTTCATTCGATATTGAAAATGTATGAATGTTTTGGATCTGACACATTTTGAGATGGGCTACACCCCTCGAAACAAAATTGTACCGCCTTAATACTTTACTCTGATATTGTTCATGCATATTCTTTAGCCAATAAATATACAATTTGAATTTACTTTTTGAAAAGAGTTGTCACTCTGTGTGAATTGGAAAAAATGTGATTCAGGGTGAGTCATCATAAATCTACCACCCTCTCTGAACTCACCCTTAGAGAATCATCACAAGAAGGAGAGGAAGGGAGGAGAAGCAACTTTGATTTAGTGTTGTATGACATGGCAAGTACACACTAGAAGTTTATACTTATGTGAAGATATTTATAGTGGAAAGTACACTCTAGAGTTTCTATGTATGTGAAGATTTTGTAGATTTTTTTTTTAGGTAGTTTGTTTTTCTCCCTTTTTTTCAATATAGACTTGAAATTTGAGAGAACAATGCATGTATCCAGGGAATTCTCTTTATCATAGGAGTTCACATCGAGGTGATCTATGAGTCATGGGTCCTTGATCTTCAAGTCAAAGGTCGAGTTCACATCGAGGTGATCTATGAGTCATGGGTCCTTGATCTTCAAGTCAAAGGTCCAAGGTCTTACTATTATATCTTGTTCCCTCAATGGCTTTGCATATATCTGATCTCACATACATGTCTTCTTAATTCTATAACACATATATACATGCACCTTTTACACACTATATGCATGAATTACAACTTTTCCTAAGGAGAGAGAAAAAAGGGTGAATATTCAAGCAACTTAGTAATTCATTGCACATTGTTTCTTCCATCTCTTGGACTTATATTTTCTTTATTTGGTTCATATAATCACTTAACATCACTCT
Organism: Ceratopteris richardii; assembly: GCA_020310875.1. NCBI lineage: Eukaryota > Viridiplantae > Streptophyta > Polypodiopsida > Polypodiales > Pteridaceae > Ceratopteris > Ceratopteris richardii. Next base: position 120,908,225 of record CM035438.1, on the reverse strand, counting down.
TTCACTTTATAATTAAATGTGAAAGATCTCATCGTTTGAGCTTGTACATTCTCGGCACTCCCCTCAAACTCAACTTCATATGTTTTCGTTATTATCTTGCTCTAGTTCAAACCCAAATAATATTTTGAAATAAACAAACATTTTCAATAATGTGTTTGTAATGTTTGACATCTTAAAAGTGAACGGCATATTTAAAAATTATGTCTTGTGATTGTAGCATAGATGGAATATCTTATTTACAATTAAGTATAGTTGATACGTCATCGATTTGATCACCTTTATTTACTTTTGCTTTACACATGACTTATATGCTAGAATTTATATGCTTTTCGAGTAAATTTAGTATGCACATCCTTTGAATCAATTAGATCCTAAATTTCCCTTGAACACTTCAATTCTTAAGAGAAACTTCAACTTACCTAGATCTAAAATCTCATGTTTGCCTTCCTTTGATGTATTTTTCTGTGTGAACACACTTAGGATTGTCGGGGCACATTTTTCCCTCTTTAGGAGGGTTTTTTCCCTGGCTTGTATATACACCTATAACCCTAACAGGTTTGTTATGTGGAGAACTCTTAGGAGAGAGGTGTGACTCACCTCTTATCTTTATTTCGATGGACTCACACATGAGTGCCATGTGGCACCCATGTGTGAAGCCATATGGGGTTCTCTTGAGGAGAGTAAATGGAAGGGTACGTGGCTAGGAGGTTAATTCGATGCATGCATCTCTTTCTTCAGTCCATAATTGTAGTCATCATCTATTCTTTGTCAGGGAACTCGAGCCGAGAGCTTCACAAAAAACAAGGAGAATCATTGAGAGCACCACTACATTTGATATCTGGGTAGAACGGCCGCATGAGCAGAGCACAGCGGAGGACCACCAAGTGCAAGTCCATTTATACATGACCCATCAGCCCAATGCGAAGGCACAAGGAGCTTTTGCTCCTTCTCTCTCCTCTCCTTCTCTTGGATGAGAAGGAAATGAAGTGATGAGCCTATATGTATCCTCAAAAGGTGCCTCCTACAACTATGTGGGATTATGGGCTTCAACAGAAGCCGCTCATGAAATTCCCAGTGAATGACCATGAGTTGAAGGGGATTAAACAAGAGGTTAAGTAATTTTGATTTTTTTTTCTCTTGACTTTGGAGGCCAAAACATATAAGTGGTGAGCAAAATTGAAGGTAATTAAGGGTATGGACATGTATTATGGCCTGTGCTAATTAGGTATGGGTCATCAAATCAAGTGATAGAACCTTCAAGCTTCCATTTTTAAGCTATCAAAGTGACCCTCTTTTGAAGAATTGCCTTTTCACTCCTACACTGACATAATCACATTCTCCGACTCATAGCTTGGCACTCTGATATCCGATTCAAGAGACCTTTGTCATGTTATGAAGAAACACTCTAATCTTTGCTCAATAACAAACGGTTTTTGACCAACCAAAATCCCTCTACAGCGGTGTAGCAAAAACGAGGTGACCACTCTCAGGCCTAGTTTTTTGTCATTTGGCATCATAATCGACGTTTTTACTTGGAGTAACCTTGCAACTTTGAAATGCAAGTGTTGGAACACTTACTTTGGACTAGTGAGGATTGGTGAAAACCAAAAGTGCTTTAGTTTGGCTCAGTTTGCTTATTTGTGGTTATTGTTATATGCTTTTGGCATCGTTTTTACTGATATTTGATGCTCAAAACCCTCTCGAGCCAATCAAACATTTTGAATTTTTGTTTGGGTGTGGTGAGGATTGAAAAGCAGTGCCTTCATGCTTCAAAGATTGTTTTGACTCCGCTTTGGAAGCATTAATTTGTATCAAGGAAGTGCTCTAGTACTACTTTTTCTCTCTTTCTTGCATATTAAGTTTACTTACATTCCTTTTACACACTCTAATTAGTAAACAGGGGGAGTGAAATATGGATCCTAAGGGTAAGCAAGATTCAGACCACACTTCTCCACCTAAGAAACAACTAGAGGACCCTAACCATGGGACGGAAGAGGTAAAGCTTGAGCAAGAAGTTGAGCAAAAGGTAGAGGGAAAAGAGCCACAAGAAGAAGAGTATTCTTACGTGGAATTTTATGATGAGTTTGTTACACACAAACAATTTGTAGAGTTCAAGGAACATACCCTAAGGCTAGAGAGATACATTGGTAGCATGACTTCTCTCATTGAATAGCTTAAGTCTCAGATGATTTCACTTGAGACACATGTTACCTCTTTCCTATCTTGAAAAGAAAGAGAAATTCCTACTCTTCATGTGGAGACGGCTAGGAAGGATGTCCCTTTTCCTAGTAAACATAAAGGTGAGAGTTCTAGGGAAGCTTCCGTCCTGAAAGACCTTGGGCCACCTACTTTTACGGGGGATGACCATGAGAGAAATAAGGATGTGGTCTACACTTTTTTGCAAAAGTGGAATGACTTGCATCAATTGAAGGGAAGCCCACCTGAGTATCATGTGCTAGAGGCGAGTCTCTCGCTTGGCCCAAATGCTTAAAAGTGGTGGATGAGTCTCAAGGAGGCGAATTCTATCCCAACAGACTGGGCTCAGTTTGAAACTCTTTTCTTGAAAGAGTTTCTTCCTGAGAATGAGGAAGAGAGGAATTGGGATTGGTGGGATAGGATCACTCAGAGACTTAGGCCTTTATTGGTCTACATATCCCACTATAGGGAGATCATACTTAAACTTAAGGGATTGGATGACTTTTAAAAAATGAGAGGGTTTGTTGGGGGCTTAGATAAAGCCATCAAGAGAGAGGTAAGGAGAAATACACCCAAGATGTTTGAGGAGGCAATCAAGTATGCTCAGATAAATGAGGACCATAATTGTCCTCAATATACTCCTATGGAGACGGATCAGCCCCTCAAACCTCTTAGTATGACTAAATTCAAGAAGAAAGTGTCACTGGGGAAAAACAAAATCTTCATCAAGAAAAAAAGATCACAAGGGCCTAGATTACCTACTTAGCGGTTTGAGAGGGCCAAGAGAGAGAACTTGTGTTTTAGGTGTTTATCTCCTAGCCATTCATAGTGGAAGGAATTGTCCACTGAAGAAGGGGGAAGAGAAAAAGAGAGGAGCAAAGAGTAATACGGCCCTTGATAAGGACAAAAAGGTGGTCCACATGGTGCAAACATTTCCTATTCATTGTAGCTCTAACTGCAAGGGAGTGGAAGTGATGCACGAGGACATTGAGCACACATGTTGTTTGACATGGTCATTGTGGTCACCTTAGTTTGGACCACATGAATTGGTTAAACTTCATGGTAGTGTACACGGGACTAGGATGCGAGTGATGATAGATGACTCAGCTACTCATAACTTTATAAACTATGCTCTGGTCAAGTATTTAAAGATTTCCCAGCAGCCTAGTGCACATAAATACATAGTATCTATGATGCAAGGGGAGGACAAGAGGATATGGGATACTATGGTATCCAATTTGGAAGTCAAGATACAGGATAACATTGACGATATGGACTTCCAAATCATGAATATGGAGATGGTAGACCTTGTATTAGGAAGGGAGTGGCTATGGGGGTTATGAGACACACTTAAATGCAGTTACCAAAACAACACCCTTCAGTTTGAAAGAAATGGAAGTAAATTTTGTATACAAGGGGGGGAGAGAGAGAGAGAGAGAGAGAGAGAGAGAGATGTACCTAGTGCACCTCTCATCTCATCCTCACAGTTTTACAGTCTTTGTCATTTTCATAATGTACAGGAGATCTTTTTGTTGTATAGTCAGGACTTTGAGCATTGTACATACACTTCATCTAATGTATATTTCATGTTATAAATGTAAATATGGACAAGACTTTTTATCATTCTTTCTTGCAAGAGTGTGTTGTTAAAGGTTTTAAGGATCTTATGTTTGAATTTAGAAATGTTTTTCCCATTGACTTACCTAGAGGGCTACCACCTAAGAGAGGGGACATTCACCATGCTATTGAGGTAATTACTAACACTAACCCTATTTGTAAGCCACCTTATAGGCTTAGTGTTTCTCAGCATGAGGATGTTGAGAGGCAATTATAGGACTATTTAGATAAGGTCTTCATTAGACCTAGCAACTCACCTTGGGCATCACCAATGCTCTTGGTTAAGAAAAAGGATAGCTCTACGAGATTATGCATAGACTATAGAGCATTAAACAAGGTAACTATCAAAAATAGGTTTCCAATGCCTAGATTGGAAGACCTATTTGATCAGTTACATCAAGCTAGGTGTTTTATCAATCTTGATCTTAGACCAGGGTATCATTAGATTAGGATTAGGGAAGAGGATGTCCTTAAAATTGCATTCAAGATTAGATATGGGCACTATGAGTTTTTGATGATGCCTTTTGGTCTCACCAATGCTCCTTCCACTTTCATGAAGCTCATGAATAGTGTATTACGGCCATATCTAGGGTAGTTTGTAGTAGAATTCCTAGATGAATTCTGATGTATAGTATATCAAAATAGGAACACTTGGTGCACATGAGAAAAGTATTCCAAGTGTTGAGGGAAAATTCACTATTTGCCAAGGAGTCAAAGTATGAATTTTTCAAAATAGAGATTAGATACCTTAGGCATATAGCCTCCCAAAACGAAATCCATATGGATCCTGAAAAAGTAAGGGCTATCATGGAATGGCCACATCCCAGGAACTTGGAAGAGTTGTAGATCTTCCTAGGTTTCTTAGAATTCTATCAAAGATTCATTAAGAATTATGCAAAAATTTCTATCCCGATGATGGAACAACTTAAAGGGAAAGGGAAAGCCTTTCATTGGGGATATGAACAGAAGCAAAGTATGGAGAAATTGAAAGTAATAATTGCTACACATCCACTTTTTCACATAGCATATCCCAATAATCCCTTTGTGGTTGAGATTGAAGCAAGTGATTTTGCTATTGGAGTGATTTTTGTTTAGGATGGTCGACCAATAGCTTTTGACAGTAAGAAACTAGAACTGGATCAGAAGAATTACTCCATCTTTGAGAAGGAGTTGTATGCAATTGCCCATGCTTTGAAGAAGTGGTGTCATTATCTATATGGTGCCAAAGTCACGATAGTGTTTGATCAAGAGAGCATTAAGTGGCTCTCTAATCAAACAAACCTTAAAGGTTGTAAGCCTCGATGGGCAGAGACCCTTCAAGAGTTTGATTATGAGCTTAGGTATAGGGAGGGAAAGTTTAATGTAGTGGCTGATTCACTTAGCTGCATGCCTATGCTCAATTGATTGAGTTTTACTCAGATCGCTAGTGAGCTACTTGAGCCCATTAGAGGGAAATTTAGGCTTGATCCTACATATTTCGAGATTTGGGAAGCCATAGAGAAAGGGGATCGTGATACACGGGTTTCCAATGAGGATGAAGTATCGACAAGTACTCAAGAAGGATTCTAGTGGAAGAATTATAGTATCCATGATGGATGTAAAGGTAAGGTGTGTGTCTCTAGAAACCCTAAGATGAGATGGAACATTTTGTATGAGTGTCATGACACACCTAGTGCAGGACACCCAGGAGTTAACAAGATTTACGATCTTGTTAAGAGGTAGTTTTATTGGCCTAGACTCCATAAGGATGTCCTAGAGTATGTGCTTGAGTGCACTAAATGTCAGGTTAATAAAGCTGAAAGATTGAGGATTGAAGGACTACTCCGTCCATTGGACATTCCAAATGGGAAATGGGAGATTATCTCCATGGATTTCATAGTTGGATTACCTAAGACACAGAGAGGGCACAACTCTGTTTGGGTAATGTTTATTCCGACACATACTATAGTGAAGACATATGAGTTGGATAGAATTTTTGTAGAGAACCTATACCAGTTATATGGTCTTCCTTTAGACATAGTTTCTGATTGGGATAAGAAGTTCACTAGCCACTTTTGGAGAGTAGTCTTCAAAAGGTTGGATACAAAACATAGCATGAGCACAATCGAGCATCCATAGTCAAATGGGAAAAGTGAGAAGGATAACCAAATCCTAGAGGATATGCTTCAAGCATATGTGAATGAAAGGCAAACTAATTGGGAAGAGTACTTACCTATAGTAGAATTTGCATGTAATAGTGCCAAGCACTCTTCCACTAGGCATATTCCATTTATGCTTATGTATGGGTTTTAGCCAAGATCCCCTTATTTAGTAGTATTGGAGGATGAGAAAGTTCAAGTTGTAAAGGATTTCTTGGAAGATATGAATGATGGCTAGAGCCTATGCTGACCCTCAAAGGAGAGATATCAACTTTGAGGTAGGAGAGCAATTCTATCTTAGAGTTCCATCTAGGTCTGAAACCATGAAGACGGGACCTTGTCCAAAATTATCTCCTAGGTATTGTGGACCCTTCCCAATACTTAAAGAATAGTAAAGATGGCTTACTAGCTCGAACTTCCAGAGAATAGCTAGATCCATCCAGTATTTCATGTTAGCCAGCTTAAGAAAAGGTTGGGTGAATCTAACAATCTCATTCGAGATAGTGAGGTAGTAGAGCCTGTTTCTATTCAATCTATTCCACATGAGCTTGAGAGCATACTACACACTCAAGAAAAATGAACAAGAAGTCACTTAGTTAAAGAGTGTTTAGTAAAATGGAAAGATAGTTCAGAAGATAGTGCCACATGGGAGTGGGTTAGTACCCTTCAAAGACAGTTTGCCAACTTTAGATTACCTTCCCAAGATTCTTCTTAAGGGGAAGGATATGAGGAAATAGCATGGAGATATGACCATGTACATTGGATACATGGGGATATAGTGGGAGTACTGTTCCATTGATTCTCTCTTCAAATAGGGCCTTCCAACACCATTTTTGAGGACAAAATTTGAATTGAGGGGAAGGAAGTTATGTGAAGAACTCTTAGGAGAGAGGTATGACTCACCTCTTATCTCTACTTAGATGTGCTCACACATGAGTGCCATGTGGCACCCATGTGTGAAGCCATATGGGGTTCTCTTGAGGAGAGTAAATGGCAGGGTACATGGCTGGGAGGTTACTTCAATGCACGCATCTCCGTATTCAGTCCATAATTGTGGCCGACGTCCGTTCTTCATTAGGGAAGTCAAGCCAGGAGGTTTGCAAAAAAGAAGGAGAATCATTGAGAGCACCACTACATTGATACCAAATGTAGTGGTGCTCTCAGTGTTTTTTGCAAACCTCGGCTTGAGTTCCCTGACGAAGAATGGATGTCGGCTACAATTATGGACTAAACATGGACATGTGTGCATCGATTAACCTCCCAACCACGTACCCTTCCATTTACTCTCCTCAAGAGACCCCATATTGCTTCACACATGGGTGCCACATGGCAGTCATGTGTCAGCCTATCTAAATAGAGATAAGAGGTGAGTTACACCTCTTTTCTAAGAGTTCTTCACATAATAGGGTCACTTATCTTTTGTACATTCACTTGGTAATTCATTCAGTGTTGTGTTGTGCTACAAGCTTCTTTGTCTTCATTGTGTTTTTCATGTGCTTGCACAGACCTCAAACTCCAGAAATTGGTATCAGATTGTTGCTTCATCTATGGCATCATCAACACCCCTCCAATCACAGTCTCAGAATCATACAAAAATTGGCAAGCATACTCAGGGCAATTAGGAGTTCAAAACATCTTTGTTATGTGGCATTGAAATTTTGATCTGAGCTCATTTCAGCCTACTAATGCATATGCCAAACAACCAAAAACACGCAGATGAGCAACAGATGGCTTGTGATCATGCCAAGCCTTATATGGAGTGATAGACTGCAGTGCTTTAGTGGGACACCTGTTAAGTACATATGCTGCACACATGACAGCCTCAAGCCAGAAACTATGTGGTAAAGCCTGACTCTTGACCATACACCTTGCCATCTCCATGAGTGACCTATTCTTTCGTTCAGCAACTCCATTTTGATGAGGTGTATATGACATTGTACACTGGTGTTTTATCCCATGTTCAGCCAGAAACGCATTAAAATCAGAAGACATATATTCCCCCCCTCGATCTGAATGGAGGGTGCCCATTTTACATGCTGATAGATTTTCAGCCAAAACCAAAAACTGTTTGAAGCACATTAACACTTCGGACTTTGCCTTCAATGGATATACCCATGCAGAAAAATCATCGATGAAAGTCATGAAGTAAAGATAATTTCCAAAAGAAGGTGTCTACATAGCACCACAGACATCACTATGTACAAGCTGCAATTTTTGAGTAGCCCGAACTGAACCATCTTTTGGAAAGGAGGAACGCTACATTTTTCCCAAAATATAGCCTTCACAAACATGTTTTCCCGATGCCTTAAGTTTGCGGAAAGAGGACACCATTTCAAATTTCTGCAGGCGTAGCAAACTAGCAAAATTCAGATGACCAAAGCGTGCATGCCAAAGCTTTGCATCTAACATAGCCTGAGAATCATGTACTGCACATGCCAAATCATTTATAGATCTTTCATAGTCTATGAGTTTATACAACCCACGACATAGAATGCCAGAAGCAATAATCATGTCGCCATTTGACAGATCATGAACTGTACATTTGTCATCAACAAATTTCACAACCAAGCCAATCTTGGCTAATGCAAAAACTAATAACATATTTTTCTTGATTCCTGGCACAAACAAAGCATCTGACAAAGTGATACTATTAGCAGTACTCAAAATGATCTTACCAACTTCCATAACAATATAAGAGGAGTTGTTGGCGCATGTAATGGTATTCCCTGTAGAGGCACGCTCGAGTGAAGAGAAGAAACTACGCTGCGAGATAATATGTTTGGTCGCCCCACTGTCAAAGTACCAAACATCTGAGACTACTGTAGACATGCACTGCTCATGAGAAGATGGGTCAAAACTACAAATAGTAGTAAACGCCCATTCTTCTTCTTGCCCAAGATTAGTAGACTTCATTTTTGGTGTAGAGGCTTCTGCAACAACCATTCCAGCCTCTTTCTTCTTTGCCTCTTTAGCAGACAATTTTGGATAGTTCTTTATGATGTGATCATTCCCTTTACAGTACTTGCAAAATAATTTCTGCTTTTCTAATTTTTTCTCATCTTTATCTTGGTTCTTCAAATGTGCAGCATTTGCAGATTTCTGCTTACTAGTAGAAGAGCTCCATTTTCCTTTGCCCGTCTGACTAGCTAGGAAAGCTTGATCTGCAACACGCATAATGCCTACACTGATCCTCCTGCAATAGAACAAAGACTAACTCCTCAAATGACAAGGCATTTGGATTGCCTTTCATCATCAATCGAAGAGTAGAAGCAAAACTATGATATGAATCAGGAAGACCATTCAGAACGGTCTGCACAAGTGAGCTATCTGGTATAACCTCATCAGCAGAAATCAACTGTTCCTTCAAGTCTTTGATCTTTGTTAGAAACCTATCCATGGAATCACCTTCATTCATGTGCTCACTCTCCAATCGTTTTCGGAGGTAAGCAACATGAGCCTCATTCCTAGCTTGGTACAATGTGGTAAGTGTATCCCAAGCATCCTTAGCTGTTCTGCAAGAGCGTATGTGAGGAATAATGACATGTTTGACAGACAAAGCTATCAATGCATGTGCCTGGGCATCTCTGCCATCCCAACGAATCTGCTTTGGAGTAGGTGTAGCAGAAACCGGAGTACGAATAGGAATATGCAGAGTATCATCATCATCGACACCTTCTACATTAGCTTCAACACCTGCAATTGTAATAGTTGCAGGTGTGAAAGGAAATTTTTCAACACCCTGCACAATGTTCCACAGTCCTTTTGCAACCAATACATTTCGCATAATATAAGCCCATAACGGGTAGTTGGTACCATCCAACTTATCCTCAAAAGCCAACATACAGAATACATCACTGCTTTCAGCCATGGTCGGTGACTAAAATACCTTGATGTAGAAAATTGACTATATCTTAAAAAGTTGAACAAAACTGTCCAAAAAAATTCTGCTAGACCTATAACAGACTTTGAGACGCTTATATTGGCGAACCAAAACTGGTATATACCTTTGGCACAAAAAGATGAAATAGCTTGCACAAGCGCTACGATAGTGCATTTGGAGACCGAAATGACCTAAGTATGCTCACCAAAATTCGTGCGATTCTGAGACTGCAATCGGAGGAGTGTCAATGACGCCCTAGATGAAGCGACGACCTGCTCTGATACCAATTCTTGGAGTTAGACGTCTGCGAAAGCACACGAACAACACAAGGAAGAAGAAGAAGCTTGGAGCACAACACACAATACTGAATGTATTACTAGAGAATTTACAAAGATAAGTAGCCCATTAGGGCAATAGGCATATATACAAACCGGGGGAAGAAAACTCCTAAAGAGGGAAAAAGTGCCCCGGTGGTCCTAGAGTATTCACACACATCACTACCTAAATATATCCACAGAGCCTCCCCCGAAAGGGAATATTATCACATGCACAAACAAATCCTCATATAGTGTAATGGGAGTTTGTAAGATCATTTTGAATACTACTGATGGTAGTTCTTTCATATTGTTAGATGCATTGTATGTGCCAGGAATCAAGAAAAATTTGTTGTCAGTTTCAGCATTAGCCAAGATTGGTGTGGTTGTCAAATTTGTTGATGATAGGTGTACAGTTCATGATCTTTCAAATCTTTGGCATGCACACTTTGGTCATTTAAATTATGCTAGTTTGCTATGCTTACAGAACTTTGATATGGTGTCCTCTCTGCACAAACTTGAGGCACCTTGTAAACATGTATGTAAAGGTTGTATATTGAGCAACACAGTGTTCATCCTTCCCTAAAGATGGTTCGGTTAGAGCTGCTCATAAATTATAGCTTGTTCGTAGTGATGTTTGTGGTCCTATAGGCAAATTCTTTTGGGAACTACCTTTACTTCATGATGTTCATTGATGATTTTTCAGGCATGCATGGGTTTATCCATTAAAAGCAAAGTCTAAAGTGTTTGTGTGCTTCAAAAAGTTCTTTGTTATGGTTGAAAAACTATCAACATGTAAATTGGGCACCCTCCATTCTGATTGAGGAGGGAATACATGTCTTCTGATTTAATGCATTTCTGGCTAAACATGCAATGTACAGTTCTATATACAACTCAACAAAATGGAGTTGTTGAAAGAAAGAACAAGTCACTCAAGTTGATGGGGGAATAGTTTTGTGTGAAAAAATATATATTGACACATGATTACAATGTTTTGGCCTTGAAGATTGCAAACCTATTGCCACTTCTATGGAAATAGGTTTATGATTGATTCTTCATGATGTTGGAGATGCATTTGATGTTGTTCTCTATAAATAGGTTGTTGGATGCCTGATTTACTTATGCATAACTTGGCTTGATATTCAGTTTGCTTTCTCTTAGATGAGCAGGTTTATGCATTGCCCAGGTGTCAAGCATTGGCAGGTGGTTAAGCACATCTTTTGCTACTTTAGTGGTACCTGGCTACTTGGGTTGTTTTATCCCAAGGGGGATCATTACCGCCAGATTTACATGCTTTTTTTGACTTAGAATGGGCTAATTGCGATGACACTCATGTGTCCACTAGTCGTTTTTGATTCATGCTTGGTAGCTCATGCATATCTTTGTTGAGAAAGAAGCAACCTACTGTGGCCACTTCTAGTTGTGAGGCTCAGTATAGGGAAGCTTTCACAGCAACTATCAATGTGTGTGGCTCAAACACCTTTTGACTGATTTGGGTGTTGGTCAGACTTCTACCACCTCCATCTTCACTGACAATCAGAGTGCATTGGCAGTTGTGAGGAACCCTGTGTTCTATGCTCAGACAAAGCACATTGAGGTGCATTATCATTATGTCAGGGAGAGGTTCTCTGCTAGAGAGATCAGTTTGGCATATGTGTCTACATAGGATAACACTGCACACCTTTTCACAAAGGCTCTGGCTAGGGAGAAGTTTGAAGATTTCCACAAAGCTTTGGGCTTACTTAATTTTGTGGATTGATATGTGTCCACATAAGTTATCACTACCTTATACATGAGTGCCAGCTGCTTGTTCACCACATCACTCCTAGGGGGGATTTTTTGATATATTTTGGTAGTGATGTGTGTGAACACACTTAGGACCATCAAAGCACTTTTTTCCCTCTTTAGGAGGTTTTTACCCCCAGCTTGGATATACATCTATAACCCTAACAATCATTTATCTTTTGTGCATTCACTTGGTAATTCATTCAGTGTTGTGTTGTGCTCCAAGCTTCTCCTTCTTCCTTGTGTTGTTCATGTGCTTGGGTTGACCTCAAAATCCAACATTGCTTACTCTTTATACCAGTCATTCAATTGACATATGCATTTAGCTAGTCTAGTTATCCATTACACACACACACACACACACACACACATATATATATATATATATATATATATGTATGTATATGTATATATATATACTCTCTAGCAATAGTGGGAGTTTTAAGATGAGGAGAACAACCTCGTAAATGTCAATCTGTGGAGACATGAGGAAGGTATGATGACCATGAGAAAGTGGAATGCAAACGTGCATGAGTCAGAAGCACACTAACATGCACACACATGAACACATGCACACACATGCAAACATGCACACATGCACACACATGCACACATGCACACAAAGCAAGAACAAGGAGTAGGACAATGGAATCTTTCAATTAGGAGCTCTTAGTACAATGTTTCATAAAAAATACAACCTCAAAAATGAGCTCTCTAGCTCCTTTTATAGTTTTTGAGTAGCTTTGGACTAGTTCAAACCTTGTGTCTTGCCTAGTTAAAAATTAGATTCTTAAGCTAATTTGGAGGCTCAAACGAGCTCTAAAAATTATGAAAATTAATACGTAGGCTCTTTTAACAATCAAGCTCGAGGCTCCTCGGCTTGAATAAAATGGAGGCAATATTACCAAAAGCGAATATTTACAATGAGATGTAGTGATAAAAATCATTGTTGAATAAATGATTGCTTTGAAAAAAATATGGCTAGGCATTTGCATTGACTACCTTGTTTGCTCAATCCACCTTGGTCTTTTCCCTAATTGTTTTTTACCTCCTTGTCTAAGGCTTCCTTGTCAGCCGAATCTTGGTTGATTGCTAACATCCCTCCCCTCTCGAGTTTTTCATCACTGATAGACCTTTGTTGGAGGGGATGTTATGTGTAATATTCAAGGACGTGTTCAACTAGCTCATGTTCTTTTGGTCAAAGTTTGCATGCTAGATCTATTTTTAGCCGCTCCTAGTTGATAGCACCTATGACTTTCAGATGTGGCAGTTAATATTATTCTGAATGTATGGCTTGTTCCAAAGAAAATAGCTATAACAGATGAGTTGGTTTAGAGATGAATACCTTTGAGTGATGTTCCCAAAATTTGATTGAAAACATCTCTTCAAACTTCTATGTATAACACATTGTTAAGTACTTGATTTACATGTGCCATGCCTAAACAATCTTTAGTGGTGGCATGGTGCTCATATCATACATTAATTCATAGTTGCCTTCTTTGAAACCAAGTGCCAATATGTATGGGGCTTTCACCTTGTAGAAGTTCTTGAACACTACCATCATCAATTCAAATATTTTCAATGTCATTTGTGTTGCTACATCTAGCATATTCTTGAGACGCAATATCCAATGGTGGATGGTTGATATCATATATGCCACTATGGGTGGTTCTTGTGGTGGTCTGAGATAGGGTTAATTTAACCAATCCACACACTTGGCATTATTTTTTACCTTGATGGTAAAGGCTGACCATGAGCATCTTCTTGGTACATGGCCATAGCATGGGTTATAGAGAACTTGTAGCAGGCATGTGCCCACATGTGCATCATTTTTGGATATGTCTCTAGTAGTTGTTTGTGCCAATCTGATTGAAAGATGGTGCCTCTGCATGCTCTTTTGGGTACATCTTCTGGTTGAAACTGAGTTGCAAATGTTGTTTATGCTACACTAACAAGACTTGATCTTAGTTATGCAGTGGGAGTCCTCTCACAATTCATGCATTGTCCAAAGGATCAACATTGGATTGCAGGTCAAAGACTTCTTAGATACATTAAATGAACTATAAAGGAAGGATTATATTATCCTTTAACTTCAGACATAAGGTTGAGAGCATATAGTGACTCAGATTGGGCAAGAATTCAAGATGATAGAAGATCAACACATCGATACATGGTGTACATAGGTGATAAGCTTGTAGGTTGGTGCTCAAAGAAACAACATAGAGTAGCATTATCATTAACTAAAGCAGAATACAAAGGGCTTGTGGAAGCAACCAAAGAAGTAGTGTGGATGTAGACCTTGTTCAAAAGATTGGGCATTGATCAAGGTATACCTATAATACATGGAGATAATATGAGTTCACTTTATCTTGCTGCAAATCTAGTATGTCATGCAAGCACAAAAGATATAGATATCCAATATCATTTCTTGAGAGAAAAGGTAATGAAGAAGGAACTTGAAGTGGTGTATACTCCTACAAAGGAACAGATAGCAAATATCAGGACAAAAAGCTTGGATGGAGTGAAGACAAGTATATTCAAAGGAATGGCAGGAATAAAAGAGAAAAAGATTGTATGAAGAGACAAAAATGATAATTAGTGATTGAGAGGAGTTTTTGGGGCTTCACTCACTAATTACGCATAAAGACATGAAGACATAAGTGGAAAGAAGAAGGACAAAATAGCTATGGAATTTGGACACTCAAAAAACCATGCCCATGTGAAGGGACAGATTCACACATGTAATATAGTGATGAAATTAGTTCAAAATTAGTCTAGAACTTTTAGAATTATGAGTTTGAGAAATAGGAGCATATAGACCAAATATATATAAGTTAATATGAGAGAAAGAAAGATAGATGAACTCGATTGTAAGTCCTAAGATAGTAGAGAGGCAGTCAAGGGTATTTTTTGAGAGAGATGGTGGTGAGAGATCATTCATAAATACAGACCTTTCTATGGTTATGAGCAAAATGAGGCCAAGACATTTTGTACACATCTTCTGTGATTAGTTGAAAGTTATGAGTTTTTTGGCATAGATTTCATCGATTTTCTAAGAGTCATATCTCAGAATATGGTGTAACGTTTTTGATGAGTGATAGATCATTTTAAAGCTATCCTTAACTACAATTGACCAAAAGATCTTTGCAAAACAGGACGTGTGCTAAGAGAAGTAAGGTTAATAGTGAAGGCATGTCAAATCTGTTGATATATTTCAGGTAGTGATGTGTGTGAACACACTAGGACTGCCGGGGCACTTTTTTCCCTCTTTAGGAGGTTTTTTTCCCCCGGCTTGTATATATGCCGATTGCCCTAATGGGCTACTTATCTTTGTACATTCTCTAGTAATACATTCAGTCTTGTGTGTTGTGCTCCAAGCTTCTTCTTCTTCCTTGTGCTGTTCGCGTGCTTCCGCAGACATCTATCTCCAACAATTGGTACCAGAGCAGGTCGTCGCTTCATCTAGGGTGCCGTCGGCACTCCTCCGTTTGCAGTCTCAGAACCGCACGAATTTTGGTGAGCATACTCAACATGTTTCCGAAATCAAAACGGCTTCGCTCTGTGGTGCCGAAATCGCGATCTGAGCTTGTTTCAGCCTCCAAACGCACTACCACAGCGCTTGTGCATGCTATTTTGTCTTTTTGTGCCAAAGGTATATACCAGTTTCTGTTCGCCAGTTTAAGCGTCTCGAAGTCTGCTACAGGTCTAGCAGAACTCGTCTGGGCAGTTCTGCTCAACTTTTTGAGATACAGTCAAGTTTCTGCATCAAGGTATTTTAGTTATCGGCCATGGCTGAAAGCAGTGATGTATTCCGTATGTTGGTTGTTGAGGATAAGTTGGATGGTACCAACTACCCATTATGGGCTTATATGATGCGACATGTTTTGGTTGCAAAAGGATTGTGGAACATTGTGCAGGGTGTTGAAAGACGTCCTGTTACACCTGTAACGACAGGTACTACAAATACAGGTGCTGGAGCTGATGAAGATGGTGTCGAAGATGATATTCCGCAGATTCCTGTTCGTGCTGCTGTTTCTATTGCACCTACTACAGAGAAAATTCGTTGGGATGGCAGAGATGCCCAGGCACATGCATTGATAGCTTTGTCTATCAAACGTGCCATTATTCCTCATATTCGCTCTTGCAGAACAGCTAGGGATGCTTGGGATACACTTACCACATTGTACCAAGCTAGGAATGAGGCTCGTGTTGCTTACCTCCAAAAACAGTTGGAGAGTGAGCACATGAATGAAGGTGATTCTATGGACAGTTTCCTAACGAAGATCAAAGATTTGAAGGAACAGTTGATTTCTGCTGATGAGGTTATACCAGATAGCTCACTTGAGCAGACCGTTCTGAATGGTCTTCATGATTCATATCAGAGTTTTGCTTCTACTCTTTAATTGATGATGAAAGGCAATCCGAATGCCTTATCATTTGAGGAGTTAGTCTCTGTTCTGCTGCAGGAAGATCAGTCCAGGCAGAACATGTCCATTATGCGTGTTGCAGATCAAGCTTTCCTGGCTAGCCAGAAGGGCAAAGGAAAATGGAGCTCTTCTACTAGTAAGCAGAAATCTGTAAATGCTGCACATTCGAAGAACCAGGATAAAGATGAGAAGAAATCAGAAAAGCAGAAATTGTTTTGCAAGTACTGTAAAGGGAATGATCATATCATAAAGAACTGTCCAAAATTGGCTGCAAAAGAGGCAAAGAAAAAGGAGGCTTGAATGGTTGTTGCAGAAGCCTCTACACCAAAAACAGAGTATGCTAATCTTGTGCAGGAAGAAGAATGGGCTTTTACTACTGTTTGCAGTTTTGACTCATCTTCTCATGAGCAGTGCATGTCTACAGTGGACTCAGATGTTTGGTACTTTGATAGTGGGGCGACCAAACATATTACTTCGCAGCGCAGTTTCTTCTCTTCACTCGAGCCTACCCCTACAGGGAATACTGTCACATGTGCCAACAACTCCTCTTATCCTGTTATGGGAGTTGGTAAGATCATTCTGACTACTGCTGATGGTAGTTCTTTCACCTTGTCAGATGCTTTATTTGTGCCAGGGATCAAGAAGAATTTGTTATCAGTTTCTGCATTAGCCAAGATTGGCTTGGTTGTGAAATTTGTTGATGACAGATGTACAGTTCATGATCTGTCAAATGGCGATGTGATTATTGCTTCTGGCTATTTATGTCGTGGGTTGTATAAGCTCATAGACTATGAAAGATTTGTTAATGATTCGGCATGTGCAGTTCATGATTCTCAGGCTATGTCAGATGCAAAGCTTTGGCATGCACGCTTTGGTCATCTGAATTTTGCTAGTTTGCTATGCCTGCAGAAATCTGATATGGTGCCTTCTTTACCCAGGCTTGAGGCACCCGGAAAACATGTATGTGAAGGCTGTATTTTGGGCAAAATGCAGCGTTCCTCCTTTCCAAAAGATGGTTCAGTTTGGGCTACGCAGAAATTACAGCTTGTACATAGTGATGTCTGTGGTCCTATGCAAACACCCTCTTTTGGAAATTACCTTTACTTCGTGACTTTCATTGATGATTTTTCCAAGCATGCATGGGTATATCCATTGAAGGCAAAGTCCGAAGTGTTCATGTGCTTTAAACAGTTTTTGGTTTTGGCTGAAAATCTGTCAGCATGTAAAATGGGCACCCTCCGTTCTGATCGAGGGGGGGAATATATTTCTTTTGATTTTAATGCATTTCTGGCTGAACGTGGGATAAAACACTAGTGTACAGGGCCATATACACCTCAACAGAATGGAGTTGCTGAACGAAAGAACAGGTCACTCATGGAGATGGCGAGGTGCATGGTCAAAAGTCAAGCTTTACCACATAGTTTCTGGCTTGAGGCTGTCATGTGTGCAACATATGTACTGAACAGGTGTCCCACTAAAGCATTGCAGTCTATCATTCCATATGAGGCTTGGCATGACCGCAAGCCATCTGTTGCTCATCTGCGTGTTTTTGGTTGTTTGGCATATGCATTAGTGCCTGAACAACATCGTAGAAAATTGGATGATAAGGCAGTAAAATGCATTTTTGTTGGGTACAGTTCTGAAAGTAAAGGCTATCGTCTATATCATCCACAGACTAAACACATTCTGGTTAGCCGTGATGTTGTCTTTGTGGAAGATGCTATTCAGCCATTGCTTTCATGTACTAAGGAGACATCTGTTAGCTCCAAAGACATGTATGATACATTGATGCCTCTTTTTACAGGTGGACAGTCTAGTGCTGGTCCTAATGAGGCAACTTCTCAGCCTTTGCAGGTTTCATATGATGATGCAGATCATTCTATTTCTGATGCAAATTTACATGATGCACTTGTTGATGAGAGAGCTGATATTGAGCAGGCAAAAACTATGCCAAAATGGCTGGTGCAGACTTTGCGTGACAGCAAATTAGATACACCTTTGTCATATCGTACTCGTTCAGGCTCTCATAGTGCCTCCTTTGCATCAGATTGCTATGTTATGGCTGCGTCTAGTCTCTGTGATGAGAATGAGCCTGTTTCTTTTGATGAAGCACAGAATTCAGAAAATTGGATGGCTGCCATGCAATCTGAATATGATGCTATAATGAAGAATGGTACATGGCCTTTATGTGACTTGCCTCCTGGCAAGAAGGCCATTGGCACTAAGTGGGTATACAAGCTGAAGCATAAACTTGATGGTACAATTGACAGGTATAAGGCTAGGCTTGTTGCAAAGGGTTATGCGCGGGAAAGAGGCATTGATTTTGATGAGACCTTTGCACCTACATGCCGTATGACTACTGTTCGGAGCATTTGTGCACTTGCAGCCCATCATGGTTGGAATGTACATCAGTTGGACATTAAAACAACATTTCTGAATGGTGACTTGCATGAAGAAGTGTATGTTTTTCAGCCCCGTGGCTTTGTGCAGAAAGGGCATGAAAACGAGGTGTGCAGGTTAAAGAAGGCATTATATGGTTTAAAGCAAGCACCATGTGCTTGGTATGGGAAGATACATGCCTATCTGGTTGCACATGGTTTTGTGAACAGTCCAACTGAAAGCACCTTATATGTTAATCGTGCTAATGATGTGCTTCTGATCATTGTTGTCTATGTTGATGACATGCTGCTCACTGGTCCTATTGAGAAGCATATTGCTGATTTCAAGGCTGATTTGCATGCCTCATTTGAGATGTCTGATTTGGGGCATTTGCATCACTATTTGGGCATTTAGTTTATGCAAGTTGATGGTGGAATGGCTTTGTGTCAAACGAAATATATTGACACATTATTGCAGCGTTTTGGCCTTGAAGACTGTAAGCCTATTGCCACTCCTATGGAGACAGGTTTACGATTGAGTCTTCATGATGCTGGAGATGCATTTGATGCTGTTCTCTATCAGCAGGCTGTTGGATGCTTGATTTACTTATGCATTACTCGGCCAGATATTCAGTTTGTTGTCTCACAGATGAGCAGGTTTATGCATTGCCCAGGAGTCACGCATTGGAAGGCGGTTAAGCGCATCTTTCGCTACTTGAGTGGTACTGGGCTACTTGGGTTGTTTTATCCCAAGGGGGGATCACTATCGCCAGATTTGCATGCTTTTTCTGACTCAGATTGGGCTGGTTGCTATGACACTCGTGTGTCCACCAGTGGTTTTTGCTTCATGCTTGGTAGCTCATGTATATCTTGGTTGAGCAAGAAGCAACCTACTGTGGCCACTTCCAGTTGTGAGGCTGAGTATAGGGCAGCTTTCACAGCGACTATTGAGTGTGTGTGGCTCAGATGCCTTATGGCTGATTTGGGTGTTGGCCAATCTTTTGCCACCACCATCTTCACTGACAGTCAGAGCGCATTGGCAGTTGCGAGGAACCCTGTGTTCCATGCTCGCACTAAGCACATTGAGGTGCATTATCACTATGTCAGGGAGAGGTTCTCTGCTGAGGAGATCAGCTTGGCATATGTGCCCACGCAGGAGAACATTGCAGACCTTTTCACGAAGGCTCTACCTAGGGAGAAGTTTGAAGCTTTCCGCAAAGCTTTGAGCTTACTTCCTTTTGTGGAGTGATTTCCACATAGCTTCACACTTCCTTATACATGAGTGCCAGCTCCTTGTTCAGCGCATCACTCCTAGGGGGGATTTGTTGATATATTTTAGGTAGTGATGTGTGTGAACACACTAGGACCGCCGTGGCACTTTTTTCCCTCTTTAGGAGGTTTTTTTCCCCCGGCTTGTATATACGCCGATTGACCTAATGGGCTACTTATCTTTGTACATTCTCTAGTAATACATTCAGTCTTGTGTGTTGTGCTCCAAGCTTCTTCTTCTTCCTTGTGTTGTTTGCGTGTTCCGCAGACATCTATCTCCAACAAAATCGATGAAGGTAATTTTTAGATTTCAGACATAGTGTAACTTCTAAAGACATTTCAAGTTATTTGCAAGTAATTACTTGAAAGTTTTGCTTGGAATGTGTTGGTTACTATATGTAAGAACTTTTATTAATAATTGAGCACAAGAGTCCTTAAGATTCAAGTAAAAGCTTGTTGAGTTAATGGTGATTATAGAGGTCTTCTCATATCACATTAGCTTGGTTCTTGTGATGTTTCATACATCAACGTGGTATTAGAGTAGAAAGGTCCTAAAGAAGAAGGTACATTTACAAGAGAGCTTGAAGAGCTTTCATTGGAAAGTTGGAAGAAGAAGCATTTAACAAGAAAAGGAATGAGAGAACTACTTCAAAGTCATCCTTAATGGTAAAAGTCTAAAAAAGGTATTAATTTTTAAATCTTAAACTCATAGGTTGCAGCAGAAGCAAGGAGACCATGGCATATCATATCTTTATTGAAAAATTGGACAAAGATAACTATCCTACTTGGGTAATGAGAATGGAAGCCTTACTTATGAGTAAGGATCTCATGATATATGTAACAGGTGAAGAAGAAAATTTTACATTTGAAGATGATAGTTGACCAAATAAAGAAGAGTTAGATGTCTTAAAGCTATGGGAAAAGAAAGATGCAAGTGCAAGAGCCTACATATACAACAATATCACATATCATTTGTTACCAGACATCAAAGGTTTGGAAATAGTTGAAGATATATGGAATGCATTGGAAGATCCCTTCCAAAACACTACTAAAGATAGGAAAGCTAGTTTGTGGTCATAGTTTACGACATTCAAGAAGAAGCAAAGCCAAAGAATTAGTGATCATGTCACTAAGATGAAGGACTTGGTGGATAGCCTTGGATCTATAGATGAAGACATTGAAGATCATAGGTTGATTGCACAATAATTATGCAAATGATACATAGAATTAGAACCATAAAACATTGATGATGAATTCAATAATCACATCAAAGAAAGAAGATCTCAAGGTATTCTATATTGACTCTGGTTGTTCTAATAATTTTTCAAGAGATATAGAATTAATGTCAAAATTAGAAGAAGGCATTTATAGTCATACAATTCAAACAACTGATAACACAAGGCACAATGTGCATTCAATTGGAAAAGTGAAATACAAGAGTGGAACAGACTTGCTAACCAATGTTTTGTATGTTCCCACAATACCTAAGAATTTGATTAGTGTGGGACAAATAGTTGAGAAAGGTTTTCAAGTCAGATTTACAAATCAAGGAGTATTTGTGGAAGATATAGAGAATGAATATAATCAAATTGTTTATGGTAAAACGGAAGGTGGACTCTTTACTATGAAAGTGCAAGGGAATATCGGTCAAGCCTTGCTCACACATGGTGAGGAAGTGATAACAGAATTAGACCTTTGGCATAAGATGTTAGGACATTTTAATGAAATAGGAATCAAAGCTATGGTGGTCAATCAATCTGTACTAGGGTTACCAAATGTGGAGAACCAACACATGGTCTACAAAATGTGAAGCATGCCAAATAGGAAAAGCACATAAATTACCATTTCAGAAGAAAGGATTCAAGCATGATGGATCACTAGAATGCATAGATATAAATGTATGGGGACCAACAAAAGAAGGATCAATCAATGGATCTAGGTATTATGTTCTCTTTATTGATGATGCTACAAGATGGATAACTCTTTATGTTTTGAAGGAAAGATCAAAAGTATTTGGATCCTTCAAACATTTTCATGCATATGTTGAAAGAGTTACATGTCAAAAGTTTAAGAGACTAAGGTCTGATGGAGGGAGAATACTTCTCCCGAGAATTCAATGATTATCTTTGGAATGCAGGTATTAAGATGGAAATAACTTGCACATAGACACCTCAACAAAATGGGGTGGAAGAAAGAAGAAATAGAACTTTGGTTGAGCTTGCTAGGGCTATGTTAAAGGAAAAAAATTTACCAAATTATCTATGGATTGAGGCCATGAATATAGCTACATATCTTGTGAATAGATTACCATGTACAACCTAAATGGAATAACCCCTTATGAAGCTTGGTGGGGTAAGAAACCAACACTAGATCATTGTAAAGTGTTTGGATCAATTGTCTATGCTTATGTACCATCACAACTCAGACATAAGCTTAAACCAAAGGCTAAAAAACATGTATTCATTGGGTATCATGAAAAGTAGATGGGTTATAGGTTATGGAATCCTCTAATCAAACAATTTGTTGTTTCTCTAGATGTGACATTTAATGAATAGAAAAGTTGGTACGCAGAACAGCCACAACATTGAAGCATTTGAAGAAGAGGTAACAAAGAGTGAGAGAGGTAAATCAAATATGCAGGTAAATGGAGATGAAGATCACATGCAAGCAAGTACATCTAGAGTTGGATCATCAAGAAGAAATGAAGATGCACCTAGGTTTGATGAAGAAGTATACTCAGATACACATGAAGAAAATGAACCAAGAAGGTCAAATAGATTAAGGAGACAACCAACAAGGTATTCCTATGATACTTCTTATATGACTCAGAAAAGCTATGCTTATATGGTCAAAGAAGATGAAAGATGATGAAGCAAAAGGTAAGAAATAATGGGAAGAAGCAATGAAGGAAGAGTTCAATGCACTTGAGGAGAACAAGACATGGGAACTTGTTCAAAAACCAAATAGTAAGAAAGTGATTAGAAATAAATGGATTTATAAAGTGAAGAAGCTTGCAGCTGGAAGAATAGCCAGATATAAAGCTAGATTGGTGGTCAAATGCTATGCTCAAACTCATGGCATAAATTATGATGAGACATTCAGTCATGTTGCAAAGATGTCAACCATAAGGACAATCATTGCTATTGTACCATCAAAAGGATGGACCTTGAGTCAATCGGATATAAAGAATGCATTTTTGAATGGATACATATCTGATGAAGTATACATGGAGCAACCTCAAGGGTTTGCAAATTTTAGGTATCCAAATTATGCTTGCAAATTAAGAAGAGCACTCTATGTGTTAAAGCAAGGCTCGAAGAGCTTGGAACTATAGGATTGTGAAGTATCTCAATGATCTTGGATATCAAAGTTCAAAGGTTGATGCAAATTTACTTATCAAAAGAACAAATGAAGCTATAATCTACATTTGTATTTATGTGGATGACATTATAATCATAGGTACCTCAAATGAAGGAATCAAGGAAGTAAAGAGATTACTTGAGAAGGAATTCAAAATAAGTGATCTAGGGAAGTTATCATATTTTCTTGGAATGGAAATCACTTATGCAAATCATGGTATAAATGTATCACAAGTAAGGTATCTTCTGAACTTATTGAAGAAGTTCAACATGGAGAATTGCAGAGAAGCTTCAACTCCACTTGAAGTGAATCATAATCTTAACAAATATGATGGTGTAGAATTCAAAGGCATGAGAAAGTATCAATCTTTAGTGGGAAGTTTGATTTATGCTACACTAACAAGACCTGATGTAGTGGGAATCCTCTCAAAATTCATGCATTGTCCAAAGGATCAACATTGCATTGCAGGTCAAAGACTTCTTAGATACATCAAAGGAACTATAAAGGAAGGATTATATTCTCTTTTTACTTTAGACATTAAGTTGAGAGCTTATAATGATTGAGATTGGGCAAGAAGTCAAGATGATAGAAAATCAACACATGGATACATGGTGTACATAGGCGATAAGCTTGTAAGTTGGTGCTCAAAGAAACAACATACAATAGCATTATCATCAACTGAAGTAGAATAAAAAGGGCTTGTGGAAGCATCTAAAGAAGTAGTGTGGATGTAGACCTTATTCAAAATCTTGGGCATTGATCAAGGTATACCTATAATACATGGAGATAATATGAGTTCACTTTATCTTGCAACAAATCTAGTATTTCATGCAAGAACAAAACATATAGAGATCCAATATCATTTCTTGAAAGAAAAGGTAATGAAGAAGGAACTTGAAGTGGTGTATACTCCTACAAAAGATCAGATAGTAGATATCATGACAAAAATCTTGGATGGAGTGGAGACCAGTAGATGCAAAGGAATGTCAGGAATAAAAGAGATGGAGATTGTATGAAGAGATAGAAAATGATAATTAGTGATTGAGGGGGAGCTATTGGGGCTTCACTCACTAGTTAAGCATAAAGACATGAAGACATAAGTGAAAAAATAAGGACAAAAGAGCTATGGAATTCGGACACTCAGAAAACCATGCCCATGTGAAGGGACAAATTCACACATGTAATATAGTGATGAAATTAAGTTCAAAATTACTCTAGAACTTTCAAAATTATGGATTTGAGAAATAGGAGCATATAGAACAAATACATATAAGTTAATTTGAGAGAAAAAAATATAGATGAACTCGATTGTAAGTCCTAAGATAGTAGAGAGGCAATCTGGGTATTTTCTGAGAGAGATGGTGGTCAGAGATCATTCATAGATACATATCTTTATATGGCTATGAATAGAATGAGGCAAAAAAATTTTGTACACATCTTCTCTAATAGCAAACACATGATTTGTAGAAGGACTTTAGTTAACTCTCCTTGTGTGAATAAATCTAAAGTGATTTCATAATTGTATGAATGTTAGTTGGAAGTTACGAGTTTTCAAGCACAAATTTCATTGATCTTAGAAGAGTCAGATCTTAGAGTATGGTGTAAAGCTTTTGATGCATCATAGCTCAGTTTAAAGCTGTCATCCTTAGCTACAATCAACCAAAAGATCTTCAAAAAATGGTATGTGTGCTCACATAAATAAGCTTAACAATGAAGGCATGTAAAATTGATGAAGGTAATTTTCAGATGTCAGACATAGTGTAAATTTTGAAAACATTTCAAGTTATTTGCAAGTAATTACTTGAAAGTTTTGCTTACTATATGTAAAAGCTTTTATTAATCATTGAGAACAAGAATCCTTAAGATTCAAGTCAAATCATAGAAGAAAAAGCTAGAAGAAAAGATGCAACTTCACGAAGAGTAAATGTTTACATTTACTATGCAAAGTGTTTAAAATTTGAAAGTTTGGAGCTTTGATGAGTTAATGGTGATTATAGAGGTTTTCTAATATCACATTAGCTTGGTTCTTGTGATGTTTCATACATCAACAATATGTATATGTATATGTATATGTATATGTATATGTATATGTATATGTATATGTATGTGTATATGTATATGTATATGTATATGTATGTGTATATGTATATGTATGTGTATATGTATATGTATATGTATATGTATATGTATATGTATATGTATCTATATATGTATGTGGATATGTATGTGTATATGTATGTGTACGTGTATATGTATGTGTATGTATGTGTATATGTATATGTATATGTATGTGTATATGTATGTGTATACATATATGTATGTGTATACGTATATGTATGTGTATACGTATATGTATGTGTATACGTATATGTATGTGTATACGTATATGTATATGTATATGTATATGTATATGTATATGTATATGTATATGTATATGTATATGTATATGTATATGTATATGTATATGTATATGTATATGTATATTTAAAGTCAATCTTCAAGCAACAAATTCATGGGAAATCAATCATGGAAATGTGGAGCAATCTAAGGAAGCCAAAAGCCACGAGATTCCATCAACAAAAGTCACTCAACCACTCCCCAATTCATCTCAACTAAGTCCTCCAATTTAGGAGGCTGATTTGAAAAGGTAGTTCTTAGATTTTAGGGGCACACTTCTTACTATAAAAGGTGCATGTACCAAAACTTCTTTTGGGCCATCTTCATTGAGTTTTAATTCATGTAAAGTGAGCACTAAGTGTTGGAGATGTAATAAACAAGCCCCTTGCTTGCATGTTTGTTTTCTTTGAGTAGGCATATGTATGTGTGTGCGCATGCAATGTCGCTACTCTTTACCTCTGGGTTGTTTGCATTGGTTCTCCACCTTGTCTCATTGGATAGTTATTGGAGTCTATTTTAAGTTCACTAATGATCTGGAGCATTCTTTGATTATTTTGGTATCAACATCCATTTTAATGAAGTGGGGTGATTGATATCTCTTTTTGTGTGTAGCCTCTATTGGAACTATTTTGCTATGAATTGTAAAGGCTGGTTCTCCTTCTCTATATATCCGTTTGCTATGGTTTTGGTTTTAGTGGGCAACGTATGAAGTGCTCTTAAGTTAACCCAATTTAGGATTCATTCTCTATATATTCTTTGAGAAAATCTTGCTGGAGTGAAGTGAGGTCTCTGCTTGACTAGCAACTGTGAGCATTCAACTAGCTCATCTTGTGGAAATTGTTTCTCTTTGTGTGAGCATCCATTTGGAGTGAAAGATGTTTTGGTGGAATTGTATCAAAGAAGGGTACTTGTGGAGGTCATTTGTCATTCGGCATTGCATAAGGGTTGAGATACTTCCCCCTATAGCGGTATCAGAGCATTTTGGCATCTTGGAGACATCAAATACAAGCAAGAAGACCTCTTGGAGCTGGTGATTGAAGATTTTCATCAACAAAACCTTGTTGGAGGTAGCTCACATCACACGAGAGCTATTCTACTCAAACTTTCAAGTGTGCAAGGTGTCCATCTAAGGAAAGCTTTGGATTAAGGTAACTTCAAAGTCTCATTTGCATTTTACACACATTGGAGCATTAGCCAAGGGTGAGATCAAGTAGCAAAGACCAAAGATGACATTTTACACACATTGGAGCATTAGCCAAGGACTAGATCAAGTAGCAAAGACCAGAGATGGGAGACTTCAACACTCAAATTGAGAAGTTAGACAATGGTAACTATTAACCATGGAGATTTAGGGTCTCCAACTACATTATGGGCAAGGGCCTTTGGGGATTGATTAGTGGAAGTGAAACAAGACTTAGGTTGGATGAAAATCCAACCAATGACCAGCAAATGCCCTTATGGAATGGAAATAAAGAGACAAGAGGGTCATCTTTATCCTTTCCCAATACATTAGAAATAGCATGATCGGCCATATTCAAGACTTGGATTCAAGCATGAAGGTATGGGAGACACTTGAGAGGCTTTATTCA
This sequence comes from Ceratopteris richardii, assembly GCA_020310875.1. Lineage (NCBI taxonomy): Eukaryota > Viridiplantae > Streptophyta > Polypodiopsida > Polypodiales > Pteridaceae > Ceratopteris > Ceratopteris richardii. Next base: position 120,880,875 of record CM035438.1, on the reverse strand, counting down.
GCAAGCACCAAAGCAAGGAAGATCCAACTCAAGAATGATCTCAACAACCTTAAGAAGAGCTCAAGGAGTAGCATAAATGACTACATACTTAGTAAGATCAAGGAATTGTTAGATGCATTGAGATCCATTGGGAGCCACGTAGACAATGATGAACATGTGGCTTATACTCTCTATGGTTTGAGGGGTGATGAGAAGTGGAAACCCTTTACCACTTCAGTATATGTAAGGGATACTGTTCTCAATTTTGAGCAATTGGTTGCTATCATGGTCACATAAAAGATTAACATAGGTGGAAGTTCAACTAAAAGCAAGGATGCACAATTTTTTTATGCATGTAATCAAAGGGGCAAAGGAAGACGAGGAGAAGACAGGGGCAAAGGAAGGTTTTGAGGAAGGCAAGGCCATTCAAGCAATCAAGGACATGACCAAGGCACCTCATCACAAAGAGGTAGATGAAGAACAAGAGGAAGAGGAGGAAGGCATCAACAAAATAGGAATCAAGATGGCGAAGGATGTTACATATGTGGCAATTTTGGCCACTATGCTAGAGATTACTACCAAGGAGGAAAACAAAGGAGCTATAATTTAGGTTCTTCATACAAAGGCCAAGGTAATTATGCTTCTACAAGTTTTGAGAATGACAATCTCTTGATGGTGCACATGAATGGGAATTTGAGCAAAGTAGACAACACTTGGTATATTGATAGTGGATGTATCAACCATATGAGTTGCAATGCTTCTTGATTGACTAGTATACATGCTCCCAAAGATAAAGGACATGTAGAAACATGTGATGATATAGCCCATGAGATCTCCCATGTTGAAGATGTAGCTTTGGATGAAAAGAAGGAAGCAAGATGTCTCAAGGATGTCTTGCATGTACCTACCATCACAAAGAACTTGGTGTCCATAGGGCAAATGGTTGAAAGAGGCTATCAAGTAAGGTTCAACAAAGGTGGATGCTTTGTGGAGAACCCCAAGCAAGGGTACAAGGTCATAACAAGAGGAAGGATGCAAGGGAGACTCTACACTTTGGAGGTAAATTCTCATTCCACTCAACATGTCTACTTCACATATGGAAACAAGAAGATTTTGGAGTTGGACTTGTGGCACAAGAGGATAGGTCACACAAACATACAAAGAATGAAGGAAATGCATTCAAGAGGCTGGTTGAAGGTCTTCCCAACTTCAAGGGACAAGGTATGGAGCATTTATGTGAATCTTGTCAACTAGGGAAGCAATCAAGACTTCCATTCAAGAAGAGTGGCTACATAAGCCAACATCCATTGGAGTTGATACATACAGATGTGTGGGGGCCAACCAAAGAGCTATCCATTGGAGGTAACAAGTACTTTGTAACTTTCATAGATGATTGCACAAGGATGGTTTGGGTTTATTTCATAAAAAACAAATCAGATGTGTTTACATGTTTCAAAGCATTCAAGGCAATGGTAGAGAAGGAAATAGGTACATATATCAAGAAGCTAAGGTTCGATAGAGGGGGAGAAACTTGATCTTTCCCACTTGGAGATATTTGGATGTACTTGTTATGTACATTTGCCAAGTGAATTGAGGCACAATCCATAACCAAAGGCAGAAAAGTGTGTGTTTCTAGGATATTCAAATGATCATAAAGCTTACAAGTGCTTCAAACCAAACACAAAGGACTTGAGGATATCAAGGGATGTAGCATTTGATGAACTAATCCATTGGTATAGGAATTATGACTGTATGCAAGAATATGAAGAAGAAAAGCATGATCATGATGAAGAACAAATCGACTTAGAGCTAAGCGGCCCAAGGTGTTCCATCAATGAAGATAGTTCAAGCATGACCTCACCATGGAGGGGGAGGCCTTCATCAAGCTATGAAGCACAATCAATCAACAAAGGCAAAGCAACATTGGTGGAGTTGGATGAAGAAGGTAATGAAGTTGAAGATGATGAAGGACACATGATAGAAAAAGAAGCCACATCAAAAAAAGAGAGAAAGTACCCAAGGCAAAGGAGGTTTATTCCTCCAATAGGTGAAGAAAGGAAGTCTTCTAGGGTTAAGTAATCAACTCAAAGGTTTACTTATGATTCTTACATGGCAACACATTATGCATATATGAACAAAGTAGTAGAAGATCATGAGCCCGATTGTTATGAAGATGCACGCAAACACACCAAATGGAAAGAGGCAATGCAAAAAGAGATTGATGCATTTGAGGAGATTAAAAAGATGGACTCTAGTACCCAAACAGGAGAAAATGAAGGTAATAGGTAATAAGTGGGTGTATAAAGTAAAGAGGAATTCAGATGGATCTATTTCTAGGTTCAAAGCAAGATTGGTGGCCAAGGGTTTTGCACAAACCTATGGAGTGGACTTTGAAGAAACATTTAGCCCCATGGCAAAGATAAGCACAATTAGGACACTCATTGCAATAGTTACAAGCAAAGGATGGAAGCTCTTCCAATTGGATATCAAGGATGCCTTTCTCAATGGAGACTTAGAGGAAGAGGTAAACATGGAGCAACCACTAGGTTTTGCTCATAAAAAGTTTCCACATCATGTTTGTGGGTTGAAGAAGGCACTTTATGGCCTAAAGCAAGATCCAAGGGCTTGGAACCAAAGATAAGTGGATGATTTAATCAAATGTGGTTACAATCAATGCAAGACAGATCCATCTCTCTTCATCAAACAAAGAGGAGAACTTATATTCTACATGTATGTGTGTATGTAAACAGTCTTATCATTACAAGTAATGATACAAAAGTCATTGAAGAGATCAAGACAAAGCTTGGAAAGGAGCTAAAGATATCTGATCTTAGAGATCTTAGGCATTTTCTTGGCATTGAAGTTGTACACAAAGAAGAAGGTATTATGCTCATACAAAGGAAATATATTCTAGACCTACTTGAGAGGTTTGGGATGCTACATTGCAAGCCTATTTCAAATCCCATGGATGTTAATGTAAAGCTAAGCTCCATTGATGAAGAACCATGAGAGGATGTAACTTTGTATCGATCTATCGTAAGCTCTTTCTATTCTACCACATTAACTAGGCCCAACATAGCATATGGAGTTGGAGTGTTATCACAATTTATGCATAATCCAAGGACTACACACTTGCAAGCTGCAAGAAAAATGTTACGATATCT
>CM035438.1:120822732-120867732 GCA_020310875.1 Ceratopteris richardii | reverse complement strand
TAGAGAGCTCATTTTGGAGGTTAGCTTGTAATAGATTTGAACTTGTATGAGCATTTTGGAAGTAATCTAAAAGAACTCCATTGTCTTTCTCTTTTTCTCGCCGTGTGTGCACGTGTGTGTGTATGTGTGTGCATGTTGGTGTGCTTCGCACTCACGCACTTGTGCCTTCACTTGCTCGAGGTCATCATACCATCCTCACGTCTTCCCGGATTGACATTAAAGGAGGTGCTACTCATCATTGAGCTACACCAAATTTTGGCGCCGTTGCCGGGGATCAAGCTTTGAGGACGAGCGTGTGATGGTAAGACGTAGAGTTGAGCCGTTGGCGTTGTAGGTAATTTCTTTACTTTTCCTTATTTTCTTTTTCTTACTTCATCATCATCATCACCATCATCATCCTCACCATATCCGATCTCCATCTCCATCATCGCGAAAATTTTAGTTTTTTGATCATATCTCCTTTCCCCTCCCATTTCCCTCATTTCACTTGTGAGAGAGAGCGAGAGAGCAATTTGTGTGCACTCTTTTTGCATGTTTCTTGAGTTTTCTTGCAGGATCTGGCTATCCCACCATCTTCAGCAGGCTGCACAGGTCCATTGAGAGCACTTGAGGGCATCCAGAGCAAGGGCTTTTTGCAAACTTGAGAACCGTATTCTTGAGCACCAAAGGGCAAGGGATCAGCAAGTAAGGTTGGAATACTCTCAACTCCCTCTGTCAATTCCTAGCTTAGGCTACATGTGAATAGTGCTAGAAGTAAGTCAGGGCAACGATAGGCACGAGACAAGTCAAGACTATCTAAGAAATCAAGTTCAAGTCAAGAGATAACCTGTGTGTGACCGACAACTTTAAAGGAAAAGAACCTAACGTGGAACGATCAACTTAAAGTGCGGAAATTAACTCAAGTATTCCTGACAACGTGATATCACACAAGATCATAAACACGATAATCAACATAAAAAAGAATCAAGTGACTGATACAAAGGAACTCAACAACGAGGTTGTACCTTGGGTAAAAATTGGGATTGCTCAGCTAGGCTTATGAACCTTAGATCAGGACGACACCTAGGGAGAGATAGACAAAGTATAGATCTTCATAGGCTAGTGTCAACCATACTGCTAGGTCTTGGGCTCAGCAGTTGAGCCATCATTCGTACTACCCTAGCTCTGAGACTAGTGAGTCAGAGATGTCTCAAGGTATGGAGAGACCCACAAGAAGTTCAGGTGTGCCATACTTACATAGGGTAGAAGGCCCCTATAAAACGCAGCTGGAATACCTTAGGACCAACCGATTAGGCGTTAACATCTATGAGGACGGCCTAGGAAGGTCTATGGTCCAAATTAAAAATCCCGACCAACCTATTGGACTCGAACGTCCAGCAGTCAAATTTGAAAATGGAGCATACTTGGACAAAGAAAGAACCATATATGTAGTCACCAGTCACCCAGACACGACAGATGAATTCGGAAATGTGATCCCAAAAACGGACTTAGGTTACCTAGAGTAAGGGAACATGGGTGTAGAACCTAAAACTCCTCGAGGCAAATGCAATCCTATCAACAACCCTACCAAAACCAACAAAGGCCTCAACCTGTGTTAGCTCAACAACCTCCAACCCCAGCTAATGTGATTCCTGTAAAGTATGCAACTGCTGAAGAAAATTTGAATAGAGCTATAGTCCCAGTGACTCCATTGCTTTCAGAAAGTGACCCGAGTGATCATAGTTTTGATTCCACTCACATAGATAGTCCACAAGCTTACTACATGCAGTCACCTAAGCATAATGAATCATATTACTCTGAAGAATCGAGTGAACCTAGTTGGGAGCCAAAGTATGCAAATGTTATGTACGCAAACCCCAACTCTAGACCTCAACCCAGGCAGGTAAGACCCCCATTCCCTAGAGGGCCATGCTACAGATGTCAGGGAGATCACCTCATTCGTGATTGCCCCATGCCAGCACCCACACAACCCCAATCAGTAACAATACAAGGCTTTTGTCAAGATTGTGGCAAAGAGAATCTCTTACGAGATTGCCCAAAGAATCCCAACAATATTCCAAAAATCACTCCTATTAATGTTATTGGGTTAGTTGTACACTCCACAGGGAGTGTGACTCCCACTGCACCAGTACACGTGGTCACTAGAGCTCAAGCCTTGCAACAAAGCCAAAGTGTAGGCCAGGAAAAGAGCTCAGAGGTTAGTGAAACGGAGAGCATGACAAAGAAGAGGACTAGAGCTTGGTAGGATAGTCGAGAAAGAATGAAAAGGCAATGGTTAAAAAAGATGAGTGAACTCGAGGAAAGCCTAAGAGAAACAAAAGCTAGGATAATTGAACTTACATCTCAACCTCCCTCTCACACTACCCCACCACCACCATTCCCATCTCCATCCGATCCACCACCTTCTAACCCGCCTCATGCAACCCCACCACCCCCTAGAGTAGGATCAGTTTTAGTAGATCCCACTCCCAAGGACCTAAACATGATGCTTAAGGCATATCAGGCCAGAATCCAAGAAGGGCCAAAAGTAACCGATCATGAAAAGTGTTACCCTAGAGCGTAACTAGAGCTTGAACGAACCAAAATTTGTGCTAAGATGGTGGAATTGGCTCAAACCATGTTTGAAGCCAGTCACCTCTTTAACATCTCTAGTTCAGCTAAGACGCAGTTGCACTTTGATGGAATGCTAGAAAAATTGGAGAGGCTAATTGCATAATCAGAAAAGGAAACCGCCTCTCAAAATGAGAGAAGGCCAAGTGAGAGAATAAGCATTCCCCCCCAGGAAGTTTATGTGCCCAACTCCACAGAGCCAGAAACATCTTCTTCTATGAATCGATACTCACCAGAATTCCTACGAGAGATTCAAGAAGAAAAATGGGCTAAAGAGAGTGAAGTCCCTCCTCCCATTGAACTTGTGGATGATGCGCATGACCAATTCCCACAAGACATCCCATCCATTTATGGAGAGCAGGAGAGCGCACAATCTCAAGAGAGGTTAGACTTCGAGTCTAATTCTTTACACGAATCGCCCCATTTCACAGGCCCATGGGAGGCTAAGTCTACGTGTATGAGAGCACCCACTGTCATGGTAAGAAACGAAGACTCGGTCATACCTATGAATACGGAGGTAGTAAAGAACACTAAAGTGCAGTGCAACCTCACTTTAGAAGAGCTACTCAGGGTTAGGCCAGAGCTATGGAAACATGTAGCCAAACAAGTACCAGAGATAGCAAAACCTCGTTCCCAGGTAGGATCTCATCGCACAGTGCCAGAGATACCTTTGGACAAGATAGGAGACATGAGCGAAGGAGAAGAAGGAAACACCTATCTTCCCATCACACATCAAGGATACACAACCAAGGCAATTCTCGACTCGGGTGTAGGAGTTGCAATTGCTACCACTTCTCTATGGAAGTGTTGGGGCAAGCCAGCACTCAGGCCCACGAGGATGAAATTGCAGATGGCCGATGTTCACATAGAAAGACCCTTAGGCTTGCTGGAAGGAATAACTCTCACTACATGCAGTGTTGAGTTTGAGCACACTTTCGCCATATGTGACTTTAGCAAAAATCATGCCTATGAGATGATTTTGGGAAGACCATTTATGCAACAGTTGCAAGTGGTACAAGATTGGGGAACCAATTCCTTGTATTTGCAACACTTAGGTGTCACGACCACAGTAAATCTCAAAGATTAATCTCATAGAGATGTCCCTCCTATCCAATGGAATCCCATCCATAGAGCCAAAGGTGATACTGAGTCGGTGCATTCCATAGGATCAGGATCCTCATGGATGCATGAAGACACCCACTTATGGATGTGCAAAGTGGCAGTAGCAGAGGAGAAGAGAGAAAAAGCCAGAGAGGTAGGTGCGAAAGAAACCCATAGATCAATTCAAGACCCAGCCTATGCACCTGTAGTATTCCCAGATGAAGAATTTGAACCTCATGGTTGGGTAGAAATTTTAGCAACCATGGATGTAGCCATCAATGAAGAACAATGGACACCCCACTGTGATGAGGATGGCTATGACATTTCAGTCTTCTCCATAGAGCCAATCATGGGAGATTCGGTTTTAGAAGAATGCGAACCTAGCCCTGATGCATTTGAGGATGCAAGCGACTCCGATCTAGAGTCAATCATTATGGACCCACCTTTTACATCAGATGAAGAATACTTCTATGAAGTAGAATTTCAACCCCAGAGACACGGAGAGCTTACAAATGATGTAAGGTTAGCCACACAAGTGACCCCTAAGGATGAAGGAAAGAAAAGAAAGAAGAGAGAAGTCACACCAGAAGAGAAAGAATCTTTGTTTGAGGTCCCTGAAAACTTTAAAAAGTATGAGATAGACGATAGAAGAGTCATGGTAAGGATGCCAAAACGTGAGGCATAGTCAGGAGAGGCCTATGATAACAAGGAAACCACCAAGAAAATTGTCGTAGCCATAGAAGAAGGAGAAGAGAGATGCACTTACATAGGACATGACCTGACGAAAGAAGAAGAGCAAGAGTTGGTATCCTTGCTAAGAGAATACAGAGATGTATTCGCTTGGAGTTACAAGGACTTGAAGGGTGTTGACCCAGACATATGCTCACACACAATTTCCATGACCTCAGACGCGAAACCCTCGAAACAGAAGCCATATAGATATAACGATAAGTATGCTGCTAAGATCAAAGAGGAGATAGATAGACTAGTAGAAGCTGGATTCATCTATGAAATTGAGCACATTGAGTGGGTATCCCCCATTGTAGTGGTGCCCAAGAAGAATGGAAAACTACGTGTGTGCATTAACTTGAAGAAGGTTAATGCAACCACTATTCGAGACAACTATCCGCTTCCTATCACTGAGCATCTACTGGAAAGAGTAGCAGGCAAGGAAGTATACAGTTTCCCTGATGGATTTTCTAGCTACAATCAGGTAGCCATTGCTCCGGAAGACTAACATAAGACGGCTTTTGCCACAGAATGGGGCATATTTGCTTTTCGAGTAATGCCATTTGGGTTTACCAATGCCCCCGCAACCTTTGAGAGACTGATGTGTCATGTATTTAAAGAGTTCTTGAGGAAGAATTTAGAGGTCTATGTCGACGATCTTTGTGCTCATTCCAACATTAGGTAAACACATGTTCTTGAACTTAGGAAAATATTTGACAAATGTAGAGAATATCAAGTCTGCCTGAACCCAGAAAAGTGTGTTTTCATGGTCAGGCAAGGCAAGATTCTAGGACACATAGTGTCAAAGAATGGCATATCTACGGATGAGGAAAAAGTTAGAGCTATTGCAGAGCTACCTAGGCCAAAGAATGTCAAGGAAGTACAAGCTTTCATGGGGCATTGTGGTTTTTACCGACGGTTTATACACATGTATGCCATCATAGCAAAGCCTCTGTATGGACTGTTAACCAATTTCGAATGGACTGAAGAGTGTGAGAACTCCTTCAATGAACTTAAATGACGATTATGTTCAGCACCAATCTTGACCACGCCAGATTGGAATAAGCCATTTCATGTTCATGTGGATGCATCCAATTATGCTATTGGATGCGTACTCGCACAACCTACTGGTGAAGGTAATATGGATCTTCCCATTGCCTATGCTAGTAGACAGCTAAATGCGGTGGAACAAAATTATACCACTACTGAGAGAGAAGGATTAGGCATGGTATATTTGGTTAAAAAGTTTAGACATTACTTGCTTGCAAATAAGTTTAAATTTTTTACTGATTATCAAGCACTGTTGTACTTGGTAAACAAGCCATGCAATACAAGTAGATTAGTAAGATGGTTTCTCTTACTAATGGAATATGACTTTGAAGTTGTGGTGAGGAAAGGGAAGACTCACTTGAGAGCAGACCATCTCTCTAGGCTCACATCTGGAGAAGCCCCACAAGGAGTATCAGATGACCTTACTAATGCTTACTTGTTTAATTTAGAAGTTATACCTCAGTGGGCTAAGCCATTAGTGCCAGTATTGACATACGGGCCCAACCACCCAGTCATAAACACTCAAGATAGGGAGGTAGTAAAAGCCCAGAAGTACCATATCATGGCCGGAAGCATGTACAAATAGACGGATCAAGGGATATTGGCTTGTTGTGTGGAAGAGGACGAGTACGCAAAAATGGTTGCAATTAGCACATGTAGGTGCATTAGAGCAACACTACTCAAAGCAAAGAACTTTACAGACACTTAGGAGGTTCGGAGTGCATTGGCCTACTATGGAAGCTGATGTCCATAAGTTGTGCAAGGAATGCCCGATCTGCTGCACTAAACCACCTGTGGAACATGCCACTCTTTATCAAGTGTCCATAGTACCAGATTGGAGTGAACCACTAGTAGCCTTCTTGAGGACGAAAACATTCCCACAAGATATGACATTGGCCAGACAAAGAAGTCTAGAACAAGAATCCATAGATTACTCACTCATTGGTGATAATCTATACAAGCGGGGTAAAGATGGTTATCTCAGATTATGTGTCCATGAGAGCGAATATCTTAAGATCTTAGAAACTGCTCACTAGGGTGTAGTAGGAGGACACTTTGGACCAGATAGGGTGATTAAAGCAATCTTATTTGCAGGCTTGTGGTGGCCAACCCTTCACATGGATGCACATACCTATGTGAAGAGGTGCGACATTTGTCAGCGAACTCAGTATCCTATACGCAAAGATGAGATGCCTCTGAAACCTATGATGGGTGGATGTGCATTCTCCAAGTGGGGAATAGACTTTGTAGGTCCCATTAATCCCCCAGCTAAGGGTTCACATGCTAAATATATCATTGTGGCCACAGACTATTTAACCAAGTGGGTGGAGGTAAAGGCTACGAAGAAGAATGATGCCTAGACGACAGCCAAGTTCTTATTTGAGAATGTGTTCACAAGGTACGGGCTACCTATCGAGCTAGTAAGTGATAGAGGGACTCACTTCTTGAATGAAGTTATTGAAAATCTGCTCCAAGAATTCTTGGTAATACACAAGAAGTCTGCCCCCTATCACCCACAAGCTAATGGACAGGCTGAGAGTACAAATAAAATTCTATGCAATGTATTGACAAAACTAGTAAACAGTAAACGCTCTGATTGGGACAAACAGCTACACCATGCTGTTTGGGCATACCGAGTTGCCTATAAAACGGTACTCCAAGCCACTCCATTTCAGATGGTGTTTGGCCAAAATGTTGTGCTACCATTGGACTTCTTGATACCTACATTGAAAGTAGCACAAGAGCACGAGTGGACAGGCCATGAGCTTTCCTCTAGAATCTTTGACCTTGAACGGCTAGGTGAAACAAGACTGAGGGCTGCCGCAGGGATATATGCAGCTAAGAAACGACAGAAGGCGTACTTTGATGCCCATGTTAAGGATAAAGGTTTGAAGGCCGGAGATTTAGTTTTGGTGTATACCCTGAAACAACATGCACGAAAATTAGAGAAGAGAGGCTATGGACCTATGATCATTAATAGAATCTCAACTAGTGGAGCAATTCAATTAGCTACTCTAGAAGGTGATGTTCTCCCTAGTTACATTAGCGGATGCAGAGTCAAGTTATATCAGGAACCCCTGTCTGAAGAGATGCTAAATCGACTCAACATTGCCAAGAAACGCAAAGAAGAGGAAAAGCAAATCCGAGAAGAGGCACAGGCACAGGCATTGGAATGCATCCGAAGGATGAAGTTGAGAAGAGAGGGAAGAGATCAGCCTAGGACAGAGGCGTATGCAGATCCAGGGTATCATATGGCTATGTGCGAAGTTTCAAGTAATAGTTCTCATCGAATAATTGATAGACGTCCTTTTGTAACTTTAGAGATAGGACAAGGAAAGAGTGCAAGGACTGTAAGGGCATTGATTGACTCAGGTGTAGCCACTAGTGCTGTTAAATTTTCTTATTGTCAAAAGTTGAAATTAAGTGTCAATCCTATAGAAGCATACCTCATAGGGTTGGGAGGTGTGGAAACCCCTTGCATGGACGAGGTGGAACTTCCCCTCTATATTCATGATGTTTTACTGACAGTTAAAGTACTAGTGTGTCAAGATGAGGATCTCACCGAACCTCTTGTCTTGGGTCAAGACTGGATCTATGATCATGCAGTCAACTTGAACCTAAGAAGTGGACTTCTTCAAGTATGGGTAAATCAGAGTCGAATTACAGTTGAGTTAGATAATGGAGCACTCAAGGAACTAGGAAAGGCACAAACTCCTGGTCCTTCCAGGAGTACACATGAAGATGACCATGCTATTCTTGTCCAAAACTATGTGATGCAGAGGGATGATTATCTCGACAAAGAAGTCAAGGATATGATGGAACTCCCTTCTTTTCCAAAAGCCACCAGGATGCAGCAACGAAAGGCGGATCAGACGCAGAAGAAGCAGACGACTTATGCTCGAAGCCAAAAGAAAATACTGAGCAAGGTGTCTCAACCTCCAAAACAAATGTGGGTGCAGAAAGGCGAGCATCTTATTGTGGTCAAGCCACAACAACTGGCTCAACTTCCTATTAGTGATCAACGACACGACACTAATAAGAAGTCTTCCAAAGAATCTTCTTTGAAAGTAAAATCTATCTGGTTACCCAAGAAGTCGATGAAGGTTGACCCACAATCAAGACAAATTTGGGTGCCTAAGGCTTGCTTGCGGGCTCAAATAGATACACAAAGACCACACCCTGCGCAACATGGTTCACTCACTCGAACAGCTGATATCCACTCTTATACATCCCGCACGAACACATATTCACCCAGAAGCACGAGTAGAATCACTTGTAAATGGGTCCCTAAAAAGCCTCATTTCCAAGCAGACACTCTCACAAAGCCCTCAAGAGTCTCCACCAAACCAAAACCGAAAGCCATCCACTATGTTTGGCTGCCCAAAGCTTGTAATAAACCCCCGATCCCCACTTGTAAATTCACCTCCACCTACTAACAACATCATTCTCACACTACATCTTTCCATTTAGCTTTTAGGACAATCCATCCACTAACCACACCCACAACCACCGAGCACTTACTGAGTAACTAACATATCACTAAAACCTCATGTTAATGTTGTAACGGGGACACGTGACCACTTGGTGTCCATTTGCAATGTTAACATTAATTTGTATATTCTCATAGAACCGGTGACCAGTCCCTTCAAGATGGCCGAGGCTGCAGGAACGAGCTCCCAGGCAGGAACCAGCCCTCAGATCGTGGACATTGAAAGTCTTCCCATTGAGGAGGAATTGAAGGAATGCCCAGTGGCATTGAGAGCATTACATGCCATACCAATTCAGAATCCTCCACAGGGGCACACCATGCCAGTCAGCAAAAACTCACATTGGTTCAATGATGTGGCAGGACCTCTGGGAGAAGGCACTTACCTGTGGGAGGAAGAGATAGAGTTCAACGGGCGCTGGGGCCGGTATCACTTCTTCACCAGGGAGTTTGAGAGGCTTCAAAATAATGAAGGGTTGAAACCAATATGGAAGAAGGCTGGCGTATATGATTACTTCAAAGCACAGTTACCCAAGCTAGACTTTCTACGATGCACATGCTTGATTAGCACCCTCACTCCCAGTAAAGAGAAAAAGGGCTACAACACCTTCGTACTACCATCTCTTACACGAGGTAATGAACTGAAGCGTTTCAAATTGATGAACAATTTGGTAAGGGAGGCTCTAGATATGAAGGGTATGCACATCCCCACAGAGAAAGAGTCAATGGTCCCAGACAATATGAAGAACAGGAACCTGACCAAACTGAAGGACATGGTGGCAATGACACCAACTATTGCCATTCATCTTCGAATGTGCATGCAGCATTTTGCGTTCCCCGCTCAAGAGAGGTTCACAATGCCACCCAAGAAGATATGGTTTAGTTTGTACCTAGCATACGCCTTTGATTTGACAATAAACATGCCGCATTGGATTATCGACTAGATACACTTGGCACATCAACGGTGATATAAGAAGCAAAAGTCAGTGCTTTATGGATGTTGTGCTCTCACAAGGATTGTTTACCATTGCTTGGCATATGATGTGCCAATTCAACGGGCACTTGTTTGGACCAGGGTGCAAGAATTTCAACGTAGACTATCAACCGCAGGGCCTCCATCCAAGAAAATGAGAGGAGCAGTTTAGGTGCCTTGTGCACAAGCCCTAGGTGCTACGTTGACACCCGAAACCACTCCACGGCTTCCAAGATGAGTGCAACCATTCACTATCAGATTACCGAGGCATAGCGCGAAAGGCCCAAACCTCGTGTTTCCACCCATACCCACTGACTTAGAGTTCCCTCATGGCTTTACACTAGAAGATCTAACTGATGAGGAAGTAGCTAGAATAATTAATGCTACTAATTTGGAGGTTGACAACAGACAGTCACAGACCAACCCCATCCAGTCCAACCAGAAGTAGTCGAAGTGGATGATGATGAAGAGGAGACTGTAGAAGATGAGCAAGAGGATGAACAAGAAGGACTGTCCGATGAAGAAGAGCATGAATATGAGCAAGAGGTCATACAGGAACTTGAAGGAGCCCCGGCTTATACGAAGCAACTGAAAAAGCTGTATGATACCATCAAACGAGTTCAAGAACAACACAAACTGTCCCTGGCAGCAAGAAAAGCCCTCATGTACCAAATCCTTGAAGAAGAAGGGGTGGATGAGCACTATAGAGCAACCCTTGACATGATCGCTGACGCATTAGGGGTACCTAAGATGGTGCATACCACTCTTGCACACTCGTAAAGATCAGAGAGAAGATACGACAGACGCCCCCCTCGATCAGGGAAACAAATGAATGTATTGGTATCAGAACCACAGGGCACCACATCCATGACCACGGGCACGGCTCAAACCATTCATGACATTGAGGAAGCCCATACCTCAAGTGCACCCCCGTCTCCCCCTTTACCACCCCTACCTCCAACTCCACCACCTTCACCTCCCACTACCAGTGTCACCACCACCGTCACTGCCTCAGAGTCCACTTCCCATACCGAAGCACAGATTGTGAGTCAACCCTCACAATCCACACAACCTATCACCACCCCTATTGTAAATACTACCACTGACATGGTAATTCTAACTGTAGCCGCTAAAATTCCCACTCCCCCAATCACGCTCCCTAGCGGTCCATATTCACAACTACACACACCACTTTACACCTTCACAACCATCACTACACCGACAATTCCCATGTTCACAATCACTCCCATGACTGCATCCACATATGACATCATGGACATATCACCTACTTTCACACCTCTCCCTCCCCCCATATTTCCACGATCTCCCATTCCCCCACCACCCACTTCACCCTTTTCAAGCACAGCATACACACTCCCATTCCCTTTTCCCTACCCCTCTGCATTCAACACCTTTCCCGCATCCACTCCTGTTAATAATGTGTTTAATAATATGTACCAATGTATGACTCAACTACAACAACATTACCAGCATCTAGATGCCCAGCATATGAGCTTGTTCAAAAATCATGAAACACTACAGGAGAGATTCATTAATCTAGAGAAGGAGAAGAGGCAGTTACAACAGCAGTATAGTACATTGCAAGCACAACATGATCAGTTAATCGCCAATCCACCCCAGATGGATATTGAAGAAAAACAACAACTTGATGATCTGTTACACGCTCAGATAACGGACAATCTCAAGCTTCGATGTAACCTTGCCTTACTACGAAAGCACATGTCTGCCGCACTCGAAGAAAATAAACGATTACAGAAACAGAACGAAGAGAACCTGGAAGCAGCAATGGAGGGTTCACCGCAAGAAATCAACCCAGAGAATTTCAAGGCCATCCCATCGGCAAATATGCAAATCGTATTGGAAACACACGCCGATCTCTTGGAAGCACATGCCGCCTTAGAAAGAGAGCGGGATGACCTAAGCAACTGGCAGCCCAACAAGATTCACCAAAGGAAGTTACAGCTGCAGCAGACACATCTGAAGAAGTCGCAGAGCTCAGAGCACAATTGGCCGAACTACAAAATAAAGTTCTTCAATATGAGCGTCAACCCTCTCCCCTCGTGGAACCGAAACCTGAAGACTTAGTTCCAATTGCAGTTGAGGAGATCTTTGAAGACCCATACGTACCGATGCCTGCACCAGGGGTAAGCAAACAGAAGAAGGAATGGACACAATTGAGATCAAAGCTCTTGAATGGATGCAGAGGTTAGAGAAGGTGGCGACAACCCACGATGAGAGGGTGGCCGTACAGATACAGTCGATATCCCGATTGGAAGAAATCGTCATCAAATCCGATTAATTCAGAAACCTCTCCCATCACAGGTGGATTGGCACGTCCGATGATTTGTATGTTCCATTTTGTGTCTTAATGGCAGATTATAATGCTGAAATCAAGCAGCGCACAACAAAAGAACCAACCTCGACGACACAATTTGCACCAAAAGACATCCTTGCAAGTACCACGCATGGGAATATATTTCAACCTACCTGGAGGATCCGTCTGCTTGAAACATACCCTGAGATGGTATGCACTTGGAATAACATGCCATTATACATCAAGTATAATCCATGCTACTGCCCTGTCTTTCGAAGAAGGTCTTGGCCAGAGTACACCAAAATAGTTTTGACAGTTAAAGGGTGTGAAAAGTGGCTAAATTATGTGTACCTAGCACCCCCTCATGGCCAACCCACAGTCAACTACATGATTTCAACCATCCGACACTCGACAGTCAGATTCAAGAATATACCAGATATCATGGCATATATGTGCCTCAAAATCTTTGAGCTAATGCTCGTGACATTCAGGACCTTTAAGAATGCTAGAACTTAAACTAAGTGGACAAAGAACATCAAGTACGACACACTTAAGTGCTCTTGACGACGCTAAATTAAAGACAAGAACACACATACAAAGGAACTTAAAAGGAACAAGTGATTGGTATCAAAGAATCAGTAACATGGCTGTACAAGGATCATTGGGATTAATTGGAAAGGCATATGAACCTTAGATCGGGAAGACACCTAGACAGGGACCGTCAAAGTATTAGATCATCCGAGGCTAGCGTCAACCATACAGCAAGATCTTGGGCCCAGTAGTTGAGTGATTACCCCTACGTCTTAGACTCAGAAACTAGTGACTCTGAGATGTCTTATAACATGGAAAGACCTATAGGTAGCTCAGGAGTGGCATACCTAGAAAGACCTGAAGGACCCTACAAAACCCAATTGGAGTATATTAGGACCAACCGCTTAGGTGCACACATCTATGAGGATGGTCTACGAAGATCTGTTGTCTTAATTAAAAATCTGGATCAGCCCATTGGATTAGAACACCCTGTCGTCAAGTTCGAAAATGGCTCCTATGTAGACAAAGAAGGAACAATATATGTGGTCAGTAGCCAACCAGAAAGAACAGATGACTTTGGCAACATAATCTCAGAGGTCGAAATAGGAGACATAGAGCAAGGGAACTTAGGAAAAGAACCAAAAACCCCTCGTGGCAAGTCGGTTCTAACAAGAATAATCAATCCAGAGTTGGTTCCCCAGGACAATAGGAGCATAGATTTGCTTGTGAATCGAGAGACAGATGAGGCCTTTTGGAGGTATAAGCCTGAGAAGCCTAATGAAGTAGGAGCTCTTACCATCTATGAATTCAAAGACCCCGATAGCCCAGGTAAAGTGACCTACTTAGATGATGCTTCGGAGCGGATTTTTGTGGTCTCAAAGCATGGAAGACACGCATACACTTGGAAGGGTGACTTTGTTTTTCCCCAACCTCGATCCATTGTGTCTTATGGTCACCCAGGAGCTGGAACATCTCAGGCTCATGGAACACAAAGAGAGAGGAGTAGAGATAGACCCGAGGTGAGTTTTGCTAATCCACTTGGAAGAGAGAGAACAAGGATAGAGACAGATAGGATGGACAGGGAGAGACATAGGGATCCAAGGAATACAAGAAATACAAACGAATTCCCTTTGCCAAGGCCTAGAGAACATGCTAGAACCTTAAGGCCTACACAATTGGTTAAGTCCATGAAAAATTGCTTCGATGGCACAGGAGACCCGTATGACCATGTAGCAGAGTTTAGGCAAGTTTTGAGAGCTGAACAAGTGGAAGACTTGTTCAATCAATACAATGCTTTTGGCCTAATACTCAAGAACACTGCATTGACTTGGTTTCAACCACTTCACCAAGATCAGTATAGAAGTATAGACCAACTTCTTGAAGCATTCATCACAGAGTTTTCCAAAAGTGGCATTAGGCATAACACATCTTCCTTGATATACAGCTTCAAGCAAACACCTCAAGAGACAGTGAGGCCTCTAGAGAGATGCCTTGCTCCAAAGTTACCCACTCCAGCCAAAGAAGTGGCCTTATTTCTAGACGGATTGTTAAGCACCAAACTGAGATCATATGTGTACTTAAAGTACCCTAGATCCATAGAAGAATGCGTATGCATGTGCATCGACATTGAGGATAATCTAAGGGAGGAATTAGAACTCTCAAAGATCTGTAAAGATTCAGCTAGTTCTAGTAGCCTCATTTCCTCAATGTGGAGGAGACCATATGGCTAATGTTAGCCCTATCATGGCTCAACCCCAAGTTAATCCCAACAACCAGTACTGCACCATAGAAAGGAGGTACACCAATCACACATCACAAGACTGTCCATATAACAAACAAGCTGTTAGACAAAATTATCCTCAACCATATCCACAACAAGGAAAGTACCCTAATCAGTACCCACAACAATAGTATTCTAGGCCCCAACAAACCTATCAACCACCCTATCAAGGGCAAGAAAGACCTCAACTAGTCCTGGTGGAGCAACCCCCTGCCCCCACCAATGTGATTCCAGTGAAGTATGCAGTTGCAGAAGAAAATTTAAATAGAGCTTTAGTGCCAGTGACATCATCGCTTTCAGAAAGTGACCCAAGTGATCATAGTTTTGCCTCTACCCATATTGATAGCCCATAGGCTTACTACATGCAATCACCCGAGCATAATGAGTCATACTATTATGAAGAACCGAGTGAGTCTAGTTGGGAGCCAGAATATGCAAATGTCATGTACACAAACCCCAATGCTAGACCTCAACCTAGGCAGATAAGACCTCCATTTCCTAGAGGACCATGCTTCCGATGTCAGGGAGATCACCTCATTCGTGATTGCCCTCTACCTGCACCTACACAAACCCAATCTGTGACAATCCAAGGCTTTTGTCCGGATTCTGGAAAGGAGCACTTGATACGAGAGTGTCCCAAGAACCCCAACAATATGCCAAAAATTGCTCCTATCAATGTTATTGGCTTAGTGGTAGACTCCATGGGAAGCATGACTTCCACAGCCCCAGTGCAAGTCATCACGAGAGCTCAGGCACTTAAGCAAAACCAAGACTTAGGCCAAGAAAAGAATGTGGAGGTTAGTGAGACTGAGAGCCAGAATAAGAAGAGGACAAGAGCTTGGAGAGATAGCCGTGAACATATGAAAAGGCAATGGGCAAAGAAGATGAGTGAACTTGAGGAAAGTCTGCGAGAGACCAAAGCCAAGATCATAGAAATCACATCTCAAACACACTCTCACACATCACCCCACTACCACCCCCATCACTTTCCATCCCTCAACATTCTAATTCACCACACGTAACCCACCCACCACCCCGAGTAGGATCAGTCTTAGCAGATCCCACTCCTGAGGACATAGACATGATGCTTCGGGCATATCAGGCCAGAATCCAGGCAGGGCCAAATGTAATGGATAATGAAAGATGTTACCCTAGAGCTGAGCTAGAGCTTGAATGAACCAAGTTGTGTGCCAAGATGGTGGAATTGGCTCAAGCCATGTTTGAGGTCAGTCGCCTCTTCAATTGCTCTAGCTCCACTAGAACACCATTGCATTTTGATGGTCTATTGGATAGATTGGAGACGATAATTGCAAATTCTGGAAAAGGAGCCAACTCCCAGGATAAGGAGAAGGCAAGTGATAGAATAAGCATTCCTCCCAAGGAAGCTTATGTGCCTAACTCCACTGAACCAGACACCTCTTCTTCTATGAATCGATAATCACCAGAATTCTTGCGAGAGATTCAAGAAGAGAAATGGGCTAAAGAGAGTGAAGTTCCTCCTCCCATTGAACTTGTGGATGACACACACAATCAATTCCCACAAGACCTTCCTTCCATTTATGGAGAGTAGGAGAGTGCCCAGTCTCAAGAGAGATTAGACTTTGATTCCAATTCCTTACAGGAACTACCCCATTTCATAGGTCCATGGGAAGCTAAGTCTACTTGCATGAGAGCACCCACGGTCATGATAAGAAACGAAGACTCAATCATACCTAGGAACATGGAGGTAGTAAAGAACACTAAAGTGGAGTGCAATCTCACTTTAGAAGAGCTACTCAAGGTTAGGCCAGAACTATGGAAACATGTAGCCAATCAAATGCCAGAAGTAGCAAAACCTCGTTCCCAGGTAGGATCTCATAGAACGGTGCTAGAAATACCCTTGGACAAAATAGGCGACATGAGCGAAGGAGAAGAAGGAAACACCTATCTCCCTATCACTCATCAGGGTTACACAACCAAGGCAATTCTGGACTCAGGCGCAGGATTTGCAATTGCTACCACTTCCCTATGGAAACGTTGGGGCAAGCTAGCACTCAGGCCCACCAGAATGAACCTACAAATGGTCGATGGTCACATTGAGAGACCTTTAGGACTACTAGAAGGGGTAACTCTCACCACTTGTGGGGTAGAGTTTGAACACACATTTACTATATGTGACTTTAGCAAGAATCAAGCATATGAGATGATCTTAGGAAGACCATTCTTGAGACAATTGAAAATAGTACAAGATTGGGGAACTAATGCCTTATATTTGCAAGACTTGGGTGTCACAACCAAAGTCATATCTCAAGGATTTCTCTCATAGAGACGTGCCCCCCATTCAATGGAATCCCATTCATAGAGCCACAGATGATACAGAGTCAGTGCATTCCATAGGATCAGGATCTTCATGGATGCATGAAGACACTGACTTGTGGATGTGTAAAGTGGTGGTAGAAGAAGAGAAGAGAGAAAAAGCCAGAGAGATAGGTGCGAAGGAAACCCATAGATCAGTACAAGACCCAGCCTATGCACCTGTAGTATTTCCTGACGAAGAATTTGAACCTCACGGTTGGGCAAAAATTTTAGCAACAATGGATGTAGTCATCAATGAAGAACAATGGACACCCCACTGTGATGAGGATGGCTATGACATTTCAGTCTTCTCCATAGAGCCAATCATGGGAGATGCAGTCTTAGAAGAATGCGAACCTAGCCCTGATGCATTTGAGAATGCAAGTGACTCCGACTTAGAGTCAATCATTATGGACCCACCTTTTGCATCAGATGAAGAGTACTTTTATGAAGTAGAAGTTCATCCTCAGAGACATGAACAGCTCACAAATAATGTGAGGTTAACCACCCAAGTGACTGCCAACAGTGAAGGTAAGAAGAGGAAGAAGAGAGCAGTCTCACCAGAGGAGGAAGAATCCTTGTTTGAGGATCTAGAAAACTTTAAGAAGTATGAAATAGAAGACAGGAGAGTCATGATAAGAATGCCAAAACGTGATGCTCAAGCAGGAGAGGCCTATGATAACAAAGAAACCACCAAGAAAATAGTGGTAGCCATAAAAGAAGGAGAGGAGAGATGCATGTACATTGGACATGACCTTACTGAAGAAGAGGAACAGGAGTTGATAGCCTTACTACGAGAATATAGGGATGTGTTTGCATGGAGTTACAAGGACCTGAAAGGTGTAGACCCTGATATATGCTCACACACGATCCCCATGACCTCAGAGGCCAGACCCTCTAAACAAAAGCCATACACATACAATGACAACTATGTGGCCAAGATCAAAGAAGAGATAGATCGCTTGGTGGAAGCTGGATTTATCTATGAAATCGAGCACTGAACGGGTGTCCCCCATTGTAGTGGTGCCCAAAAAGAATGGCAAATTACGTGTATGCATTAACTTGAAAAAGGTTAACGCAGCCACTATCAGAGATAGTTATCCTCTTCCTATCACTGAGCATCTATTAGAAAGGGTAGCCGACAAGGAAGTGTACAGCTTCCTGGATGGGTTCTTTGGTTACAATCAAGTAGCCATAGCACCAGAAGATCAGCATAAGACGGCTGTTGCCACGGAGTGGGGTATATTTGCTTTTTGGGTAATGCCATTTGGGCTTACCAATGCTCCTACAACCTTTCAAAGACTAATGTGCCATGCATTTAAAGAGTTCTTGAAGAAGAATTTGGAAGTCTATGTTGATGATCTCTGTGCTCATTCCAACATTAGACAAACACATATACCTGAACTCAAGCAAATCTTTGACAAATGTAGAGAATATCAAGTCTGCCTGAACCCAAAAAAGTGCGTTTTCATGGTCAGGCAAGGCAAGATTTTAGGACACATAGTGTCAAAGAACGGCATCTCCACTGACGAAGAGAAAGTGAGGGCTATTGCAGAACTACCTAGGCCAAAGCATGTCAAGGAAGTGCAAGCTTTCATGGGGCATTGTGGCTATTACCGGCGTTTCATACACATGTATGCCATCATTGCAAAGCCTCTGTATGGACTTTTGACAAACTTTGAGTGGACTGATGAATGTGAGAACTCTCTGAATGAGCTTAAACGGCGATTATGCTCAACACCAATCTTGACTACACCAGATTGGAATAAGCCCTTCCATGTGCATGTGGATGCATCCAATTATGCCATTGGATGTGTGCTTGCACAACCTACTGGTGAAGGTAATATGGATCTTTCAATTGCCTGTGCGAGTAGACAGTTGAATGCAACTGATTATACCACTACTGAGAGAGAAGGATTAGGCATGGTATATGTGGTTAAAAATTTTAGACATTATTTGCTTGCAAATAAGTTTAAATTTTTTACTGATCATCAAGCCCTACTATACTTGGTAAAAAAGCCATGCAATACAGACAAATTAGTAAGATGGTTCCTCTTACTAATGGAATATGACTTTGAGGTAGTGGTGAGGAAAGGAAAGACTCACTTGAGAGTAGATCATCTTTCAAGGCTCACATCCAGAGAGGCCCCAGAAGGAGAATTAGATGACCTTTTTGATGCTTACTTATTTAATCTGGAAGTTGTACCACAGTGGGCCAAGACCTTAGTGCCAGTACTAACATATGGGCCAAAACATCCAGTAGTCAACACTTAAGATAGGGAGGTAGTAAAGGCCCAAAAGCACCATATCATGGCATGAAGTATGTACAAGTACACAGATCAAGGAATATTATCTTGTTGTGTGGAAGAGGATGAGTATGCAAAATGGTTGCAATTAGCACATGTTGGTGCATTAGAGCAACACTACTCGAGAAAAAGAACTTTACAAACATTAAAGAGACTAGGAGTGCACTGGCCAACTATGGAAGCAGATGTTCATAGAATGTGCAAGGAATGCCCAATCTACAACACTAGACCACCTGTGGAACATGCCACTCTTTATCAAGTGTCCTTAGTGCCAGAGTGGAGCGAACCATTAGTAGCCTTCCTGAGAACAAAAACATTCCCTCAAGAGATGACAGTGGCCCGACAAAGGAGCTTAGAACAGGAGGCTTTAGATTATGCTCTCATTGGAGATAATCTATACAGACGAGGAAAAGATGGGTATCTTAGAGTGTGTGTCCACGAGAGTGAATATCTGAAGATCTTGGAGACTGCTCACCAAGGTGTAGCAGGAGGACACTTTGAACCAGATCGGGTGATCAAGGCAATACTATTTGCAAGCCTTTGGTGGCCCACCCTTCACATGGATGCACATACCTACATGAAGAGATGTGATGTTTGTCAGCGAATTCAATATCCTATACGCAAAGATGAGATGCCATTGAAACCTATGATGGGTGGACATGCATTCTCTAAATGGGGAATAGACTTTGTCGGTCCTATTAATCCCCCAGCCAAGGGTTCACATGCTGAATACATCACTGTAGCCACAGACTATCTAACCAAGTGGGTAGAAGTAAAAGCCACCATGAAGAATGATGCTCAAACGACAACAAAGTTCTTATTTAAAAATATGGTCACTAGATACGGATTGCCAATAGAACTAGTGAGTGATAGAGGCACACACTTCTTGAATGAAGTCATAGAAAACCTTCTCCAAGAATTCTTGGTGATACATAAGAAGTCTGCCCCCTATCATCCACAAGCTAATGGACAGGCTGAGAGCACAAATAAGATTTTATGCAATGTATTGACAAAATTGGTTAATAATAAACTCTCTGATTGGGACAAACAGCTACATCATGCTGTTTGGGCATACAAAGTTGCCTATAAAACGGTACTCCAAGCCACACCCTTTCAGATGGTGTTCGGCCAAAATGTAGTGCTACCATTGGATTTTTTGATACCTACATTGAAAGTAGCACAAGAGCATGAATGGACATGCCATGAGCTATCCTATAGAATCTTTGATCTTGAACGGTTAGGTGAAACATGATTGAGAGCTACAACAGGAATTTATGCAGCCAAGAAGAGACAAAAAGCATATTTCGACGCACATGTGAAGGATAAGGGCTTGAAAGCGGGAGACCTAGTCCTAATCTATACCTTGAAGCAACATGCACGGAAGTTAGAGAAGAGAGGCTATGGACCAATGATTATCAATAGGATCTCCACAAGTGGAGCGGTTCAACTAGCCACTTTAGAAGGTGATATTCTACCAAGTTACATAAGTGGATGCAGAGTCAAGTTATATCAGGAACCCCTCACGGAGGAGATGTTAAATCGACTCAATACTGCAAAGAAACGTAAGGAAGAGGAAAAGAGAATTAGGGAAGAAGCACAAGCAGAAGCTTTAGAACGCATTCGACGAATGAAACTGAGAAGACATGGTAGAGATCAGCCTATGCCTGACTCTCAAGAATCTATAGGTTATCACATGGCCATGTGCGAGGCTTCAGGTGAATGTTCCCATAGGATAGTGAATCAGCGACCTTTTATGACCATAGAGGTAGGACAAGGAGAGAGTGCAAGGACCGTGAGAGCATTAATTGACTCCGGAGCAGCGACTAGTGCAGTTCGCCTTTCTTACTGCCAAGAATTGCAATTGAAGTCAATCCTATAGAGGCATAGCTCATAGGATTGGGAGGTGTGGAAACCCCTTGCATGGGTGAGGTGGAACTTCCCCTCTACATTCAAGAGGTTCTAATGGAAGTCAAAGTGCTAGTATGTGAAGACGAGGATCTTACCGAACCTCTTGTCTTGGGCCAAGACTGGATCTATGATCATGCAGTCAACCTCAACCTAAGAAGTGGACTTCTTCATGCTTGAGTAGGCCAAAACCGCATCACGATGGAATTAGAAAATCAAGCACTTAGGCCACTAGAAGAGGCACCAAATCCTGGTTCCTCCAGGAACCCACATGAAGATAACGATGCTATTCTTGTCCAAAGTTCTATGGTGCAGAAGATTGTCACTCTTGACAAAAAGTGCAGAAGTCAAAGAGGATTTCCCTTCTTTTCCAAAGAGGATTCAAGGAAAGCAAGCAGGACAACATACGTCACAAAGAAGGCCGATAATCAAGAAGCATGAGCTACGACCAGTGCAATGTAAAATACCGCTTGGCATGAAGCAGATCTAGGTACGCAAGGGTGAACAACCCTCAACTTTGGAGATAGGATCCCAAAGAAGCACCAAATGAGCTACAGTGTCCAAGATTACAACGAAAGAATATCCTAGGCATCAATCTAGACGAACCAATTCGATTTGGGTTCCAAAGCAGTCAATGAAGGCTATCCCAACTGCTAGACAAATATGGGTGCCCAAGACTTGCTTACGCGCTCAAATAACTTCACGTCCAATCACAAGATTGAACCAACACTCACAAGTCCTATTGGCTCCCATCCAAAGGCAAACATCTACACTCCACCCCACCACATCTTCGGTCACACCTAGGAATGTCGGGAAATGGGTACCCAAAAGGTCCCAAATCCAACACAATCCTGTCCACAAACCTTCACATGTCATCACCACTAAAAGCTACAATTCCACAATCAAAATCTGGAGACTTAAACCTCGTAGCAAACCGCCTGACCCAATTTTGTAAATCAATCCCCTCTGACATATGTGCACTCTGAGTACATTGCACATCCAAAGTATGCATCTAGGATGAACACTAACCCACTAACCAACATTCTCACACATCACCAAACACTCCACCCACTAACCCCTAACCACTTGAAATGTCATGTTAGTATTGTGGAGGGAATACCATAACATCCTGTTTCCTATGCAATGCTAATGTGTCTCTCTTGTTCCAGCAGATAAGCATCAACAGGTACAAGCAATCTCATGGCAGAAGCAGTAGGTCCGAGCTCACAGGCAGGAGTAAGTATTGTAGGGATTGACGTGGATAGTCTACCTATTGATGTGCCTCCAACTGAACAACCCGTAGAGTTGCAACACCTCCAACAAATACCTATACCTGATCCTCCCACAGGAATAACAGAGAGGGTCCATGCCAATTCTCATTGGTTCAGTGGCATGCCAGGATCCTTAGGAGAGGCCAAGTATATCTGGGAGTCCAAGTGTGAGCATGATAAGCAATGGGTCAGATTCCAGTTCTTTTCCAAGGAGTTTGAGACTCTCCAAAACACACAAGATCTGCAGACCATATGGGAGCGTGCAGGGCTAGCCGAATACTTTGCAGCACCTTTACCCAAACCAAATCTCCTATGATGTTACTACTTGGTCTCAACATTATAGGTGCATGAAGAAAAAGATAAACCAGGATCATTTGTCATTCCTTCCTTGTTGGACAACAATGAGTTGAAAAGGTTCGAACTCATTTTGGAATTGGTGAGCTCTACATTCAACATGCATGGCACGCATGTGCCCTCTGAGAAGGATCCTCTCATCCCCACTAATATGAAGAACAAGAAGCTACAAAAGTTGAAAGATATGGAGGCACTCACACCGAATGTGTCCATTCCCCTTCGCATGTGCATGCAACATTTTGCGTTTCCCGGTCAAGATCGGTACACTCAACCCCACAAGCGGATCTGGTTCGCTCTTCACTTGGCAGAGACAGGTGCATTACCGATCAAGCTTCTTGTATGGATTATAGAGCAACTGTATGAAGCAAATAAAAGGTCACATAGAAAGCTAGTGGTGAATGGATGTTGTGCAATCACACGCATCATCTACAAGTGCTTAGCATACGATATACCTATTGAACGTGCTTTAACATGGTCACAACTACAAATGTTCAAGAGACTCAAATCCGCCACACATCAATCCAAGCGCATGAGGGACTCTATTCCTTGTGTCCAAACACACGAAGTTCTAACGACCCCGGAAGTCTCTCCACGAGGGGATGCCATTGTGCCTCCCTTTACCATTCGCATACCAAGATCTGGATCTGAAGGTACATCACAAGCTGCCCCCTCGGATCCTCCTGTCCCTCTTGAATTCGAATTTCTTGCGACTGGAGACACTGAAGGGATGAGTACCTTCGACTTCGAATCATTCTTGCACAACACACAACTCTCTGATGTAGAGTTCTATTCAGATATAGAAGTACAAGGCACATCTTCCCAAAGAAGGAGGAAATCCACAGAAGACCGTCATGTACATTGGGATGAGGAGCAGCAGAGAACTTTGTCGCAACAACTAGAACACTTAGAAGCAGAAGTAGAAGAAACAACTGAAGCCCCAACTTATACAGCAGAACTCCGGAGGCTATATCAAATAATGGAACGAGTGCGATCGCAACAATTGCTCATCGAACAGAGCAGTCGGGTGCTCATGGCTCAGCTATTGGAAGAAGCCGGAGTCGACTCAGAATACAGTGAAGGTCTCTTATTGATGGCAGAAACATATGGGGTAGTAGAAGTAGTTTGAACAGCGATTAAGAGGCCACCGGTTCAATACGATCCACGAAGATTCCAGACACGACCACGATCAGGTAAAAATATTCAAATTTGCATCACTACAACGGAAGGACCTATTATTACATCCGAACCCATTGAGACAACCTCCCACACAACAGGAACCACTAGCCAAGAGATCCCCGTCACCTAGGATGAATCAACCGACCACTACCACCAACCCCTCCCCCATCACCTCCTCAAACGGAAGCTGTAAATATCACCTCGACTACCCAACCCACAGAACAAGCCCTCATCTTCCATAGTCCAACCTCTAGTTCTACTTTGTTCTCCCCCTTTGAAAACCCCCTATATAGTACCGCCACCATCATAACTGAGTCCTTCATAGAGCCTGCCCTAGGACAACCATCCCCCTTGCCCTCAGCCATAGGCCATCCTGACTCTAGATCCATTTTCTTTGGATTCCCCCACCACATCCCCTTTCATGGCTTTCTCGCCTCCAAGTTCTCATTTTCCACCCCCATTCCACCATTCCTTCAACCGGCCCATGATTACTTTTGTAGAATGTATCAAGCCACCACCCAACCCTCCTCATCAATCCCATCCCCACCATCCTCACAACACTTATTCACCACTCTCACACACACACCACCTACCATTCCAATATACATGGTAGACACCTGTAGCTCAAGCGTAAGCACCACCTCCTTTACTTGTCAATCTGCGGAGACGTGAGGACCGGTATGAAGACCACCAGCAAGTGAAGGTACAAGTGTGTGAGTGAAAGCACAGAAACATGCACACACATACACACACGCGCACAAAGCAAGATCAAAGAGAGGAACAATGGAAAGCTTCGATTGCAAAAGAGTTCTCTTACAAAAGCTCTATTCTCTAACAAGCTAACCTCAAAAATGAGCTCTCTAGCTCTTTTTATAGTTTTTTGAGTAGTTTTGGCCCTCTCCAGACCTAGTGTCCGACCTAGTTAAGAATTAGGTTCCAAGACTTATTTGAGGGCTCAAACAAAGTCTAGAAATTATGAAAATTGGTATGATGGTAATTCTAATACTCCTCAAGCTCGAGGACTCCTCGGCTTGAACAAAATGGAGTTATAAAAATAGATAATGGTATTTACAATGGTTTTTAGTGATGAAAATCACTATTTTTGTAGGGGATTCTTCTGAAAATTTGACATACACTTCTTGGAGCTCCCTACTTGCTCTCTCTTCTTCTATGTCCACTTCTTTGTAGTGCTTCTATGTTTTATGCTTGACCTTGAGTTCCAACACTCCCCCCCTCTCGAGTCTGTCGTCCCTGACAGACCCTTGTTGTAATGGTTATTCTAGGTTGCTTTGAGAGGGAGTGTCCATTCGGATGAACCAGAGTGGCAAGGTTGGTTCTCCGGTTCTTCATTTGTCACTGCGAGCCTTTGCAAGTTGTAGTCCCTTGGTATGTGCTTCAGCCTTGGATTCCAACATGACTGTGTCATTGTGAGTCTCCATTGATGACCTCAGATCGTCCAAGGATGATGTTCATAGTAGTCATGCCAAGTACTCATAACCCCTAATGGATGATGAGTAAGTTTGTTCGTGCATGGGTTGAGGAAAATATGTGCGTTGTGCACGGCCTTGTAATGTAGCCCTATGCATGCTTACTTGGAAAATGCATCGGAAGAAGTATGGTGCAAAAATTGGGGGTCTTGAGCTAAGTGCTCAAGGGTATGCCGACGAAGAGGTTTCCTAATCTATCATGGTGATGGTGTTGCCAAAGTAAAGATACTTACCATTGTGAAGGTTCGATCGATGTTCATCTCTTCGTGTTGTACACCCGGTATTTGTGATGGAACCTTGTCGATGAATGTCTGTGTTGATGGTCCACCGATGAATTTTTTTGAGCGCCTGGTCCTGTCTCCTTTTTTCAAGCAACATTTGCCAAATACTGAGAATTGAATTTCTTTATATTCCTTGGCAAACAATATTGGGTAATTACACCAAGCTTAGTTTCACACATTTTCTTTAGCTCACCATAAGCAGAAGTCTTCTCACCCGGTATACGGACAAGAATTCTCAGGATACCAAACTACCTCTTGCAGATATCTCCCTGTAGATTATAGTACATGCAGTAGTTAAGCATCACTCAAGTCGCGGACCTTCAAGTTCTTCACACCTGCTAGCCGAGACACACTTCTATCCAAACTGATAAATGCCCAGTAATCAATAGTTCCATCTTCAACTAAGCATGTCTCATTCATGTTCCATGAGCAAAACCTGGGAACAAGTTTTGAATCTTTTTTTTTTTTTAACAATGTCACACACAAGAAGAGAGATGTTAGTATCAGAAAAAATAATTGACATATGTCAATGTGCTCTTGTGCATGGGACTCTTAGTTGTGTCTATGCACGGCCATGTAATGTGGCCCTATGTTAATGCATACTTTGGAAATGCATGGCCTGAATGGTGCAATAGACAGGGTTGTGCCGGGAGCACATGGTTGTCGCTCATCGAGGCTTAATGTCATTTGCAGATGTTGACGCCATCTTTGTTGGAGGTATCCATTGTATCTCGAGATGGCAGCTGATCATTCCTCCTTATAGGGATCCATTTGAGAACGATCTTCGACTGTGTAGCAATCTCCTTTGGTTGCTTCATGTTTGGATGGTTTCTTGAGGGTTTGATCCTTCGTGGTTGGCTCTTTGGTTCTGTGAGGCCTACCGGTGCTTTTGGCTTCCATACCCATACCTCTATGGCTGGTCGCTTGACTCGCGTTGAAGAGGTTACTTGGTCTACTGTTGTTCTTGGTGTTTGGTTCTGACCTTTGCCTCGCCTGGGCTTCTTTGTTGAGACTTTTCGCGTATGGGAGAGCATAGGTTGTTGCGGACGTAAGAGCTTCCTGGGTACCCACATGTGTAATCGCCCTTGTTGAGCTACAACTAATTTCTTAGGTATCCAAATTTGTCGGAGATCTTGTGGTTGAGCTTGTCCAAGCTGCTTCCTTCATCTTTTGGCCTGGTTGGCTTGCCTGGATGGGATTTGTGGAGGCAAGGCTGGTGGTTGCTCTCCTTTGCGTACCCAGATCTGCTTCATGCTCGGAACTGCTTTCTTATCGAATGGTGTCTTTCTATTTGATGTAGCAGTTGTCGTGAACGGTTGTGTTTGCTTGTGTGGTGGACTCACTACTGTGGCTACTTGATTCTTTGGAGAAGAGGAAAGATCCACCCGCCTTCGAACCTGGTCTTCCACGATTGACTCCTTCTGCATCATAGAGCTTTTGACCCATACAACATCTTCTTTCATATGATTAGTCTTGGAAGAACTAAGAGAGTGTGTGGTGCCATGATCTAGGAGCATGCAGTTCTCTAATTCTAATGTAATGCATTGTTCATGTACCCAAACTTGAAGAATTTGACTTCTTAGGTTTAAGTTAACTGCATGGTCATAGATCCAATCTTGACCCAAGACAAGTGGTTCTGTAAGGTTCTCATCTTGACACACTAGCGCTTTGACTTTCATTGGAACATCTTGAAGGTAGATGGGAAGTTCCACCTCGCCCAAACAAGGGGTTTCCACACCTCCCAATCCTATGAGATAAGCTTCTATGGGATTGATGTTCAACTGCAAGTCTTGGCAGTAGGAAAGTCTAACTGCACTACTTGCTGCACCTGAGTCAATCAATGCTTTCACCATCCTTGCACCCTTCCCTTGTCCGACCTCTATGGTCACAAAGGGTCTTCGGTCAATGACTTGAGAAGTCGCTATGCCTGATTTTTGGCACATATCCATGTGATATTTTGGGGCTTTTGAGTTGACATCTAGGCCTAGTCGCCTTAACTTATTTCGCCTAATACGCTCTCTGGCCTCTGCCTGTGCTTCTTCTCTCACTCTTAACTCTTCTTCTTTTCGCTTCTTAGCCGTGTTGAGCCTCGTAAGCATATCCTCTGTAAGAGGTTCTTGGTATAACTTGACTCTACATCCACTAATATAGTTTGGCAAGATATCTGCTTCTAGAGTGGCCAACTGAACTGCACCACTAGTGGAAATTCTATTAATGATCATGGGTCCGTATCCTCTTTTTTCCAACTTACGAGCATGTTGCTTTAGTGTGTAAACCAACACTAGATCTCCCTCTTTCAGTCCCTTATCCTTGATGTGTGCATCAAAGTATGCCTTTTGCCTTTTCTTTGCAGCATAGATACCTGCCGCCGCGCGTAGCCTTGTCTCACCTAAGCGTTCTAGATCAAAGATCCTAGAGGACAATTCATGTCCATTCCACTCATGCTCTTGTGCTACTTTTAATGCTGGGATTAGGAAATCTAAAGGTAGCACAACATTCTGCCCAAAGACCATCTGAAATGGGGTGGCATTGAGTACTGTTTTGTAGGCAACTCGGTAAGCCCAAACAGCATGATGAAGCTATTTGTCCCAATCAGAGCGTTTATTATTTACCAATTTAGTCAAGACATTACATAGGATCTTATTTGTGCTCTCGGCCTGTCCGTTAGCTTGGGGATGATAGGGGGCAGACTTCTTATGTATCACCAAGAATTCTTGGAGAAGATTTTCAATGACTTCATTGAAGAAGTGGGTGCCTCTATCGCTTACTAACTCTATTGGTAGTCCATATCTAGTGAACACATTCTCGAATAAGAACTTAGCCGTCATCTGATCATCATTCTTTGTTGTGGATTTGACTTCTACCCATTTTGTAAGGTAATCTGTGGCTACAATGATGTACTCTGCATGGGAGTTTCTAGCTGGGGGGTTAATAGGACCTACAAAGTCTATACCCCACTTTGAGAATGCATGTCCTCCCATCATGGGCCTCAAAGGCATCTCGTCTTTTCTGATAGGATATTGCGCACGTTGGCATGTGTCACATTTCTTCACATAGGTATGTGCATCCATATGAAGAGTTGGCCACCAAAGTCCTGAGAATAGAATGGTCTTGATTACTCGATCAGGACCAAAGTGTCCACCTGCAACACCGCTATGTGCAATCTCTAAGACCTTTAAATAGTCTGATTCATGAACGCACAGTCTTAAGTAACCATCTTTGCCTCTTTGGTATAGGTTCTCTCCTACTAAGGCATAGCCTTGAGCCTCTTGCTCCATGCTTCGTCTTCTTGCTAGACTAGCCTCTTTGGGTAATCTTCCCGACCTCATAAACTCTACCAATGGAGCACTCCAATCTGGAATTAATGACACTTGATAAAGGGTCGCATGCTCCACTGGGGGTCTCTCTTTGCACCTTGGACAATTCTTAATCCACTCATGTATTTCTTTATCCATGCTAGGCCAATACACTCCTAAACGCTTCAGATTCTGCAATGTTCGTTGTTTAGAATAGTGATTTCCTAGCAATCCTTCATGAGCTTGCTGCAACCAACTACTATGTTCATCATCCTCGACACAACAAGCTAATACACCCTCAGTATCTTGTTTGTACATGCTTCCTGCCAATATGTGATATTTTTGTGATTTTATAATTTCTTCTTGTGATGTTTTCACATTCTTATTTGCAGGGCCGAAGGTTAGGACTGGTACCAACTTATTTGCCCACTTAGGAACAACTTCTAAATTGAACAGATAAGCATCGGGTAATTCATCAGACACTCCTTGCGGTGACTCTCCTGAAGTGATGCGAGAAAGGTGATTTGCCCAAAGGTGGGTTCTACCTTTCCTGACAACAACTTCAAAGTCATATTCCATTAGTAAGAGGAACCATCTTACTAAGCGTCCAGTATTGCAAGGTTTATTGACCAAATATAACAAAGCTTGATGATCAGTGAAAAACTTGAACTTGTTGGCCAATAAATAGTGTCTAAACTTCTTCACAGCATATACCATGCCTAAGCCCTCTCACTCAGTTGTGGTATAGTTTCGTTCCGCTGCGGTTAGCTGTCTGCTAGCATATGCTATGGATAAATCTAAATTTCCTTCACCGGTGGGTTGTGCTAGCACACATCCTATGGCATGATTGGATGCATCCACATGGACATGGAATGGTTTATTCCAATCAGGAGTGGTCAGTATTGGTGCTATGCACAAACGTTTCTTCAGTTCATTGAAAGAATTATCGCATTCCTCGTTCCACTCAAAATTAGACAAGGCATAAAGGGGTCTAGCTATGATCGCGTACATGTGGATAAACCTACGGTAATATCCACAATGGCCCATAAAGGCTTGTACCTCTTTAACATTCCTTGGCCGTGGCAGCTCTGCTATGGTTCGTACCTTATCTTCATCTGTTGAGATTCCATTCTTAGAAACAATATGACCTAAGATTTTACCTTGACGCACCATGAACACACACTTTTCTGGGTTCAGACACACTCGATATTCTCTACACTTGTTAAAGATTTGTCTGAGTTCAGGGATGTGAAATCTTCTTTCTTGGGAATGAGCACATAAATCATCCACATATACTTCTAAGCTCTTTCGCAAGAACTCTTTGAAGACATGACACATGAGCCGTTGGAATGTTGCAGGTGCATTTGTGAGCCCGAATGGCATAACACGAAATGCAAAGATTCCCCACTCTGTGGCAAAAGCTGTTTTGTGTTGATCTTCTGGGGCAATGGCTACTTGATTGTAACCTGAAAATCCATCAAGGAAGCTATAAACTTCCTTGCCTGCAACACGCTCCAATAGGTGTTCTGTGATTGGAAGTGGATAACTACCTCTGATCGTAGCGGCATTAACTTTTTTAAGGTTAATACACACTCGCAACTTCCCGTTCTTCTTGGGTACCACTACAATGGGGGACACCCATTAAGTATGCTCAATCTCATAGATGAATCCAGCTTCAATCAGCCTATCAATTTCTTCTTTTATTTTGGCTGCAACGTATCATTATATGTGTAGGGCTTCTGTTTGGTGGGCTTGGCATCAGCAGTTATGGGGATAGTATGAGAACAAATTCTTGGATCTACCCCTTTCAAGTCTCTATAGTGCCATGCAAACACATCCCTATATTCCCTTAATAGAGCTACGAGCTCCATTTCTTCTCTTGCACTTAGGTCATCTCCTAGGTATGTGCATCTCTCTTTGTTCTCTTCAATGGTCACTACAATTTTCTTGGTCTTTTCTTTATTGACATATGATTCTCCTATGATGGCCTCTCTCTCTTAGGCATGCGTACCAAAATTTTGCGGTCGCCAACTTCATATGTCTTGAAGTTTTCTGGTACTTCAAACAATGATTCCTCCTCTTCTGGTTTCACTGCTTTTCTTTTCTTTTTCTTTTGACTGCTCTCACTTCCATCCTTTGAATTTACCGTTTTAATACTTGTGAGAGGTTCTTCTTCTTTCTGGGTGAACACTCCTATATCTTCTAGATAGTGCTTCTCTGAGTTAAAGCAACTATCCATCACACTGGACTCTAGATCATCGTCATTCTCTTCTTCTTCTATGACATCACTAGGGTCACATTCTTCTAGCAAGGGCTGACACATGAACACTGAAATATCATAACCCTCCTCATCACAATGAGGTGTCCATTGTTCTTCATTGACAGCAATGTCCATGGTGGCTAAGATTTCTGGCCAGCCATGAGGCTCAAATTCCTTGTCTGGAAAGATCATTGGTGTGTAGGCTAGGTCTCTAACTGGTCTATCTCCTGGTGAAGTTCCTTCTTCTCTCACCTTCAAGCGTTTTTCCTCTTCCTCTGCGACCTTGCACATCCACAAATGAGTATCTTTATGCAACCATGATGAATCAAGTGAACTTTCAGAATGCACAGAGATGGAATCTTCTTTCACTTTGTGGATAGTATTCCATTGTAGGGGTGGTACATCTTTGAAGGAGTAATCCTTCAAATTGACCTTGGTGGTGACCCCTAAGTGTTGTAAGTACAAGGAGTTGGTTCCCCAATCCTGTACTATTTGCAATTGTCGTAGGAAGGGTCTTCCTAGGATCATCTCATAGACATTATTTTTCTCAAAGTCACATATAGCAAATGTGTGCTCAAACTCTACACCACAGGTGGTTAGAGTTATCCCTTCTAGCAATCCTAGAGGTCTTTCAAAATGACCATCAGCCATTTGAAGCTTCATTCTAGTTGGTCTTAATGTGGGCTTGCCCCATTGCTTCCACAAGGAGGTGGTCGCAATAGCAACACCAGCACCTGAATCTATGATTG
Organism: Ceratopteris richardii; assembly: GCA_020310875.1. NCBI lineage: Eukaryota > Viridiplantae > Streptophyta > Polypodiopsida > Polypodiales > Pteridaceae > Ceratopteris > Ceratopteris richardii. Next base: position 120,835,717 of record CM035438.1, on the reverse strand, counting down.
CTTTGGTTGTGTAACCTTGGTAGGTGATTGGAAGATAAGTATTACCTTCTTCACCCTCACACATGTCCCCTATTTTGTCTAGAGGTATCTCTGGTACTTTTTGTTTAGAGCCTGCTTTTGGCATTTTGGAATCAAGTTCTGGAACTTGATCCTTCACATGATTCCAAAGCTCAAGTTTTGCTTTGAGCAGCTCTTCTACAGTGAGATGACACTGAACCTTGGTGTTCTTCATGACATCAGTGTTCCTTGGAACCACTGAGTCTTCATTTCTTACTAGTATTGTGGGAGCTCTAATCTGGAGAGATTCAGATTCCCATGGGCCTGGAAATTGAGGCAGTTCTTCTAGGGTATTAGATTCAAAATATAATCTTTCATATTCTTGTTGTTCTGCTTCATCTCCGTAAATAGATGGAATGTCTTGGGGAAATTGATCATGAAGATCATCAATCTCAGGAATAGGAGGGGCGTTATTGTTCTCCTTGGCCCATTTCTCCTCTTGTATTTCCCGCAAGAACTCTTGAGAGTGCTCTTGAATTCAAGGAGGTATTCCAGCATCCGTGGAATTTGAAACATAAGCTCCCATTGGTGGTGAGCTTCTTCTCTCAATAACTGGTTGAGCCTGTGGAGGTAAAGAAACTTGTGGTTTGTTTACCAATTGCTCTAATCTTTCTAGTAAGCCCTGGAAATGCAAATCCGGTTTGACAGAGTTTGTCTGATTGAACTTTTGACTAGTCTCCAGTATAGCTTGAGCTTGTTCTACCATTTTCATGCACATTTTCATCCGTTCAATCTCTAAGTCCGCTCTAGGGTAACTCTTGTCTAGGTTTGCAGTTGTAGGCCCTTCTTGAAGTCGAGCCTGGTAGGCCTTGAACATCATGTCCAAGCCTTCTGGGGTTGGATCTGCAAGAACCAAACCTGGTTGCGGTCTATTTACAATGGGTGGTGGGGTGGGATGAGGTGGAGTGGATGGAGTTTCGGCATGCAAGGGGTTTTGAGATGCAATGTCTTCTATTTTTGTTTTTGCGTCTTTCAAGCTTTCTTCTAGTTCCGATAACTTTTTATTCCACTTACGATTGGCCTTTTCTCTGGTATCCTTCCATGTTCTTGTTTTCCTCTTACTAGGCTCTCCTGATTCACTCGACTCCGATTGTTCTGCTGGTTTATCTTGTTTTAATGCTTGTGCCCTAGTAACTGCCTGTACAGGTGCCACATTATTGCTACTTGAACTTGAATCTGCCACTAAGCCTACCACATTAATGGGTGTAATCTTGGGTGCACTGGAGGGGTTTCTTGGACAATCTCTAGGGAGATGGTCTTTTCCACAATCAGGACAAAAAGCTTGTATTGTGATAGTCTGTCCTTGACTCGGAGATGGTGGGTGGGGAAAATCACGAAGGAAATGGTCGCCCTGACATCTAAAACATGGTCCTCTAGGAGCTTGTGGTCTTACTTGTCTCAGTTGGGGCCTAGGGTTAGCATTTGCGTACATGACATTGGAATATTCAGGCTCCCAATTTTGTTCCATAGGTTGTGCCTCATATTGATACGGGTAAATCTCACTATGTTCAGGTGACTCTGTGTAATAAGCATGTGGACTACCTTCATGGGAGTAGTCTGAACTATGAGCATGAGAGTCATTATCTGGTATCAATGGGGTTAGTGGGACCAATGCTCTATTTGGATTTTCCTCTCCCACGGCATACTTGACTAGAATCACGTTGGAAGGAGTTGGTGGTTGGTTTCCCAAGACTGGTTGTGGCCTATATTGTGCCTGATATTGCTGTTGTGGTCGATAATATGGCTGTTGGTATTGGTTCTGATACCTACCTTGTTGGTAAGGTTGCTGATAAGTTTGTCTAAGTGCCTGCCTATTGTAAGGACAATCTTGAGCTGTGTGGTTCGTGTATTTTCTCTCAATAGTGCAATATGGAACATTCCTTTCTCTAATGTTTTGGTTTTGCATTGGGCATACATTAGCCATGTGGTCACCTCCGCAAGTATAACACCGATTCAATGGAGTGACTCTCTGTGTTTGTTTATTTTGGACTCCCAGCTTCTTGGCAACTTGCTCAGCTATCTCCTCTATTTCTGTGGGGATTTTTGATGTATGACTAGTAGAACTATCCGAATCCTTATAGAGTTTGGACAATCCTAACTCCTCACCCAAGTTATCTTCTATGTCAATGCACGTCCGCACACACTCTTCTATGGATCTAGGCTCTTTCAAGTACACATATGATCTTAACTTTGTGCTCAGTAAGCCATCTAAGAACAAAGCCACTTGTTTGGCTGGTGTGGGTAACTCTGGAGTATCTGTCTGAACCTTCTACCTGCTAGTCGCACTGTTTCTTGGGGTGTCTGCTTGAAACTGTGGATCAAGGATGATGTGTTATGCCTGATACCACTCTTGGAAAATTCTACAATGAATTCGTCTAGCAGCTGACCTATATCGCGATAGTTGCGACTACTCAATGGTTGAAACCAAGCCAAGGCAGTGCCCTTGAGAGTCAAACCAAATGCCTCGTATTGGGTGAATAAACCCTCAACCTGTTCAGCTCTTAACACTTGTTTGAACTCAGCCACATGATCATAAGGATCTCCTGACCTGTCAAAATAATTCTTCATTGCCTTGATCACTTGAGTGGGTCTAAGGGTTCTTGTGTGCTCTTGGGGTCTAGGCAATGGAAAATCATGTTCATCTCTTTGTTGCCTATGTGCTTGATGTCTCTCTCTTTCAGGTCTTTCATTTTCAAATCCTGCTCTATTTCTGCCCACCGTGTGTGCAAAACTTACCTCAGGTCTCTCTCTAGTTCTTTCTCTCTGGGCTTCATGAGCTTGGGATGATCCTACTCCTTGGAGGCCATGGGAAACATTGGATCTTGGTGGAGGGAAAATCAATTCATTCTTCCAAGTATATGCATGTATATCATGTTATGTTACCAAGAAAATTTTCTCTGACGTGTTATCCAGGTAGACAACTTTGCCTGGTATCTCTGGATCCTTGAACTCGTAGATGATGACTATGCCCAATTGGCTAGGTTGATCTGGCTTGAATCTCCAAAATGGCTTCCTCTGTTTCTCTATTCAAGAATAGTTCTATGCTTTTGTTATCTTGAGGAATCCAATCTGAAGTGATCACTCTGGTCAAAACTGACTTGCCCCTAGGAGTCTGGGGTCCTTGTCCTACATTCCTTGTTCTAGGTCTCCTATCTCATTCTCAGGAATGATATTTCCAAAGTCATCAGTCCTATCTGGTAGGTTGGTGACCACATACATGGTTCCTTCCTTATCAATGTATGAACCCTCTTCGAACTTGACCACTGGGTGTTCAAGTCCAAAGGGTTGATATGGATTTTTGAGTTGGACCACTGATCGCCTCAGACCATCCTCATAGATGCGAGCACCTAATCGGTTGCTCCGAATATATTCCAATTGTGTCTTATAGGGACCTTCTGGTGTTTGTAGATGGGCACTTCTGGAGCCACCTGCAGGTTTCCCCATCCTAAAAGACATTTCTGAGTCACTTGTGTCAGAGTTTAATACGTAAGGACAACCACTTAGTTGTTGTGCCCAAGACTTAGCTGTATGGTTGACACTAGACTGAGAAGATCTAATGCTTTGTCTATCCTTGCCTAGGTGTCTACCAGATCTCAGGTTCATAAGCTTTGGTTAAGAGTCCAAAATTTCCCCTTGGTATGGTTCAAAATCCTGTGGAGTCCCCTTGGGTTCTTGGTCCCACAGGAGGGTCACTTCAAAATATCCTATCTAAAAATCAACGCATTATTCTTATAAAAAACAGTTGAGGCCGTGTAGGATTTGAAACGAGCTTTCCAACGAGCTATAGAGCTCAAAAAATGGACTTTGGATGAAAAAGTTATGTCAAATCAGGCTCTTGGGGGTCAAAACAGGCAAACATGACCTTTTGGAGAAAATCGCGATTTTGTGAAATCAAGAAATCGCGATGCTGTGAAGTCAAAGAATCGCGATTTTGAGCACATAATCGTGTTTTTGAAAATCGCGATTTTGAGCACAGAATCGTGTTTTAGAGAATCGTGTTCTAGAGAATCGCGATTTTGTCTTAGAGAATCGTGGTTTTCAAAATTTAGAGAATCGCGATTTTGAGTACAAGCACAGAATCGTGTTTTTTGAAAATCACAATTTTGAGCACAGAATCGTGTTTTAGAGAATCGCGATTTTGTCTCAGAGAATCGTGTTTTCACAGAATCGTGGTTCACAGAATCGTGATTCACAAAATCGTGTTTTCACAGAATCGTGGTTCACAGAATCGTGTTCTCACAAAATCGTGATTTCACAAAATCGTGATTTCACAAAATCGTGATTTCACAAAATCGTGATTTCACAAAATCGTGATTTCACAAAATCGTGATTTCACAAAATCGTGATTTCACAAAATCGTGTTTTTGAGAATCGTGTTCTAGAGAATCGCGATTTTGTCTCAAAGAATCGTGGTTTCCAAAAATTTAGAGAATCGCGATTTTGAGCACAACCACAGAATCGTGTTTTCTCAGAATCGTGTTTTTTTGGCTGAAAATCGTGATGTGTGAGAATCGCGATTTTGAGCACAACCACAGAATCGTGTTTTCTCAAAATCGTGTTTTTTTGGCTGAAAATCGTGATGTGTGAAAATCGCGATTTTGAGCACAACCACAGAATCGCAATTCTGAGAATGACCACAGAATCGTGTTCTTTTTGAAAGGCTTTTAGGCGGGAAACTGAGAATCGTGATTTTCAAAAAAAATTTGAATTTTCACAAAATCGTGATTTTCATCACAGAATCGTGTTTTTTGGCGGGAACTTCGAATTTCTGAGCGCCGAGCAATGGCGAGCTCCGTATGTGCAGAAAATCATGAAAAAACACAGCGCTTGCACTCTCTTGCACTTCCTAACTCCTCCTCGCACAATAATGCATGAAAGATGGTATGAAAATGATGAAAATGCACTAAAAAACAAGAAAATTCTATGAAGAATAAGATGGAAGAAGATGGAGATGGTGATGATGATGAAGATGAAGAAGAAAAATCAGAAAATGAACAAAAATGACAGTTTTTTTACCTTCCAACGTTGCAATTCTATGATCTTACCATCACAACGCTCGTCCTCGAAGCTCTCTCCCCGGCAACGGCGCCAAAATTTGGTGTAGCTCAAGCGTAAGCACCACCTCCTTTACTTGTCAATCCGCGGAGACGTGAGGACCGGTATGAAGACCATGAGCAAGTGAAGGCACAAGTGTGTGAGTGAAAGCACACAAACATGCACACACATACACACACACGCGCACAAAGCAAGATCAAAGAGAGGAACAATGGAAAGCTTCGATTGCAAAAGAGTTCTCTTACAAAAGCTCTATTCTCTAACAAGCTAACCTCAAAAATGAGCTCTCTAGCTCTTTTTATAGTTTTTTGAGTAGTTTTGGCCCTGTCCAGACCTAGTGTTCGGCCTAGTTAAGAATTAGGTTCCAGGGCTTATTTGAGGGCTCAAACGAAGTCTAAAAATTATGAAAATTGGTACGATGGTAATTCTAATACTCTTCAAGCTCGAGGACTCCTCGGCTTGAACTAAATGGAGTTATAAAAATAGATAATGGTATTTACAATGGTTTTTAGTGATGAAAATCACTATTTTTGTAGGGGATTCTTATGAAAATTTGACATACACTTCTTGGAGCTCCCTACTTGCTCTCTCTTCTTCTATGTCCACTTCTTTGATGTGCTTCTATGTTTTATGCTTGACCTTGAGTTCCAACAACACCACACTTGCATCCACTCCTGAGAGTATGGACATTTCGCCACCCACATCACCTCCCCCTCCCCCCACACTTCCACCTTCTCCCATTCCCCCTCCACCAATTTCACCCACCCACACATCTCCAATAGACACATCATTCACTCTTCCCATTCCCCAATCCCCTCCCCTTGCATTTTCCATTGTACAAACCACACCTTCATACATAGGCAATGCATTCGACACCATGCTCGCATGTATATCACAGTTAAGGACAGAGTACAATCAGCTCCAGCAACATAACGTACGACTGCAAGAGCACTCAGAGGTGCTACAACATCGTCTTACTGCACTAGAAGAGGAGAATGCTCGCCTCCATACACACTTCCAAACTCTAGAAGAGGCTCATAGCATATTGGAAGTACAGTTACAGAACACAAATCAAGAAGCAATACAAGTGGTAGAAGGCCATCTGCAGACACAGCTAGAACACAACTCCAAGCTTCAGCGAAATATGGCCCTACTCAAGCGACACCTTGCAGCTGCTTATGAAGAGAATCGATGCCTGCAACTACAGAATCAGGAAAACCTAGAAGCTGCTATCGAAAGCACACCTGGGGCACCCATCAGTCCCTCAAAGTTTCAAGTTGTGACCCCCGACAATATTAAGATCACCTTGGAAGATTATGCCATGCTGCTTGAAGCACATGACCAGTTATCAGAGGAACTGGGTCAACTGAAGCAAAAACAACAAAAAGATGCCATGACTGCCTCTCAAACCACTTCCTCCGTGGCTTCACTTCTCACTGACTCAGAGGCCCTAAAAGATCTCCAGAAATAGGTCACAAAATTGCAAGCACGCCTACTACAATATGAAAGACCACCTTCCCCACCAGAGGCTCCCACCGATGAAGAAACAGTACAAATTCCTGTGGAACAAACGTTTGAAGAAGAATATGACCCACAACCCTTCCAAGGAGGGCAACAAACGCAAGAAGGTTAGGATACGTTCGAAGCACCGCGACCCCCATGGCTACGACAAGTGGAAGAAATGGGGAGTTCACATGAAGATCGAACAGTAGTGCAAAATCAGGCCATGAGAGTCATAGAAGAAACTGTATTACAATCCAATTATTTCAAGAACCTGTCATCTAGACCCCTTATCCTCTCATCAGAACTCCAATACAGGCCTTACTATATCATTTTGGTAGATTATAACGCAGAAATACAGAGTCACAGGAAAGATACCTTCCTTCGCAACCCAATTCCAACCCGAAGACCTTCCTCCAAAGGTGCAAAAAGGCAAAATCCGTCAACCGACATGGCGGCAGAAACTTCTTGAAACATATCCTGAAATGTTGTGCACCTGGAACAATGCGCCTTTACATCTACTTTACAATCCATGCTATGGCCCTGTTCCATGACGCCGATCATGGAAAGCATTCAACATAAAGGTACAGAACAATGCTCAATGTAAGGAGGGGCTCAATTATCCATACATAGCACCACCGCAGGGACCACCATCGATAGCATACATGATGGCCACAATTCGACATTGGATGCCTCGACTCAAGCCCATGCCAGATGTGGCGGCCCAAATGATGCTTAAGATTTTGGATATGATGCAGGTAGTACTCAAAACCTTTAGAAATGCAGCAGCACCACATGTATGGCTACCGGGGTTTACCAATGGAAATTATGATTTGGTGTATGACATGAGCACCACCCCCAGCATTTGGGTAGCTTATGCTTGGCATGCACGAATTAAGAATCTTCCCGCATGCTATAAACAACATTTGAAGAGATGTTTCGATCAGGATTTTGGGAGTACCACTCAGAAGTGTTTGCACCTAAGCCAACACACCTGCTCCATCTCTTTGCTTGTGAACAAGCCATGTACTCGGAGTACTAATAGCTCATTTTTATAGTTTTCTGACTAGCTTTGGCTTTGTCCAGACCTAGTGTCCGACCTAGTTAAAAATTAGGTTCTAGAGCCTATTTGAGGGCTCAAACGGAATCTAAAAATTATGAAAATTGGTATGTTGCTAAATCTAAAACTCTTCAAGATTGAGGACTCCTCGACTTGAACAAAAGGGAGTCTATTCTACCAAAAACGGGATTTACAATGTGTGTGTAGTGATGAAAATCACTTGAATTGGAAATACTTTATGGAAAAAAATGATTGGGCCTTGTTGCCGTATTGTGCACGACTCCTCTGTTGTGCCTGTATGCTCTTCTTATGACTTGTATGCCAATACTTGTGCCAACACTTGTGCCAACACTTGTGCCATCACTTGCTCATAGTCTTCATACTAGTTGTCACGTTTCCTCAGATTGACAATTATGAGGTGGATCTCCTCACGTTGGTACTCACCATTGTGCTAGAGTGACATATATGTATATGTATATTTATATGTATATGTATATGTATGTATATGTATGTGTATATGTATATGTATATGTATGTGTATATGTATATGTATATGTATATGTATATGTATATGTATATGTATATGTATATGTATATGTATATGTATGTGTATATGTATATGTATATGTATATGTATATGTATATGTATATGTATATGTATATGTATATGTATATGTATATGTATACGTATATGTATATGTATATGTATACGTATATGTATATGTATATGTATACGTATATGTATATGTATATGTATATGTATATGTATATGTATATGTATTTGTATATGAATATGTATATGTATACGTATATGTATATGTATATGTATATGTATATGTATACGTATATGTATATGTATATGTATATGTATATGTATACGTATATGTATATGTATGTGTATATGTATATGTATACGTATATGTATATGTATATGTATGTGTATATGTATATGTATATGTATATGTATTTGTATATGTATATGTATATGTATATGTATATGTATATTGATGGGGGAAGTATCTCAACCCCTAAGCAACGATGAAGCGCGAATGACCTCCACAGGTATCCTTCTTTGACCTCTGCACACCAAAAATGCTCTTACTCAGAGCTTATGCAGAGAACTCCAGTGAGCTTTTGTAGACCTGTAGTAGACACCAAGGGCTTTCCAACAAAACAAATTTCACTTGAAATGGATGCTTACACAAAGAGAAACAATGTCTACAACATGAGCTAGTTGAATGCTCACAACTTCTAGTCAAGCAGAGACCTCACTTCACTCCAGCAAACTTTTCTCAGAGATTATACAGAGAATGAATCTCAAACTTAAGTCAACTTTAGAGGACTCTAATAGCTACCCAATGACACCAAAATAATAGCAAATGGATACATAGAGAAGGAGAACCAGCCCTTACAACAGAGAGCAAAATATTTCCAACAGAGCCTACACAAAGAGAGAGATATCAATCACACAACTTCACTAAAATGAATGTTGCTCCCAGCTTACTCAGAGAATGCTCCAGAGAATTGGTAACCATAAAATAGACTCTTATAGCTATCCAATGAGACAAGAATTACATCAAATGGATACCATATGAGGGAGAACCAATGCTAACAACTCAGGGGTAGAGAGTTGCAACACTGCCTGCGCACACACATAGATATGCCTACTAAAAGAAAACAAACAAGCAAGCAAGGGGGTTGCTTAAGCAAGGGGCTTGCTTATCACAACTCCAGCACTTAGTGCTCACTTTACATGAGCTAAAACTCCAAGAAGATGGCCCAAAAGAAGTCGGGATACATGCTCCTTTTATAGTGAGAGGTGTGCCCCTAAAATCTAGGAACTACCTTTCCAAATCAGCCTCCTAATTTGGAGGAATTAGTTGAGATGACTTGGGGAGTGGTTGAGTGACTTTTCTTGATGGAATCTCGTGGCTTTTGGCTTCCTTTGATTTCTCCACATGTCCATAAAAGATTCCCCACGAATTTTTAGCTTGAAGCTTGACTTTTAACACTCCCCCTCAAGCTTCAATTCTTCATCCTCATCCAAGCTCCTTCATGTCGATGCATTGCTTGAATTTTGAAATCTTCATCCCATCCAAAGCCTTTGTAAACATGTCCGCAACTTGGTCCTTGGTACCAATATGATGTACTGAAACTTCCTTGGATATCACCTTTTCCCTTATGAAGTGATAGTGCACTTCAATATGCTTGGTTCTAGCATGATAGACAGGGTTCGATGCTAGATGAATGCTACTCATGTTGTCACAAAAAATTGGATATGTGTCAACCTGCAAATTAAGCTCCATAAATAACTTCTTAATCCACATTAGCTCACATGTGACTTGAGCCAAAGCTCTATACTCAGCCTCAGTGGAAGATAATGCCACCGTGGGTTGCTTCTTTGAAATCCATGAGATGATCTTGCTACCTAGCATGACTAGGTAACCACTTGTACTCCTTCTATCTTCCTTCGAACCGGCCCAATCGGCATCGGAATAAGCTTTGACTTGCATATCATCATCAAATGAGTAGAACAATCCTTCATTTATAGTGGCTTTGAGATATCGCAACATTCTTCTTGCAGCTTGCAAGTGTGTAGTCCTTGGACTATGCATAAATTGTGATAACACTCCAACTCCATATGCTATGTCGGGCCTGGTTATTGTGGCATAATTGAAAGAGCCTACAATAGATCGATACAAAGTTACATCCTCTAATGGCTCTCCATCAATGGAGCTTAGCTTTACATTAACTTCCATGGGATTTGAAATAGGCTTGCAATGTAGCATCCCAAACCTCTCAAGTAGGTCTAGAATATACTTCCTTTGTATGAGCTTATACCTTCTTGTTTGTATACAACTTCAATGCCAAGAAAATACCTAAGATCTCCAAGATCAGAGATCCTAAACTCCTTTCCAAGCTTTGCCTTGATCTCCTCAATGCCCTTTGTATCATTACCTGTAATGATAAGATCATCTACATACACACACATGTAGACCACAAGTTCTCCTCTTTGTTTGATGAAGAGAGATGGATCCGCCTTGCATTGATTGTAACCACATTTGATCAAATAGTCCACCAATCTTTGGTTCCAAGCCCTTGGAGCTTGCTTTAGGCCATAAAGTGCCTTCTTCAACCTACAAACATGATGTGGAAACTCTTTATGAACAAAACCTAGTGGTTGCTCCATGTATACCTCTTCTTCCAAGTCTCCATTGAGAAAGGCATTCTTGATATCCAATTGGAAGAGCTTCCATCCTTTGCTAGCAGCCATTGCAATGAGTGTCCTAATGGTGCTCATCTTTGCCACGGGGCTGAATGTCTCTTCAAAGTCCACTCCATAGGTTTGTGCAAAACCCTTGGCCACCAATCTTGCTTTGAACCTAGAAATAGATCCATCTGAATTCCTCTTTACTTTATACACCCACTTATTACCTATTACCTTCATGTTCTCCTTCTTGGGCACTAGAGTCCATGTTTGATTTTCCTCAAGTGCGTCGATCTCTTCTTGCATTGCCTCTTTCCATTCGGTGTACCTGCTTGCATCTTCATAGCAATCGGGCTCATGATCTTCTACTACTTTGTTCATATATGCATAATGTGTTGCCATGTATGAATCATAAGTAAACCTTTGAGTTGGATACTTAACTCTAGAAGACTTCCTTTCTTCACCTTTTGGAGGAATAAACCTCCTTTGCCTTGGGAACTTGATCTCTTTCTTTGACGTCGCTTCTTTCTCCATCATGTGTCCTTCATCATCTTCAACTTCATTACCTTCTTCATCCAACTCCACCAATGTTGCTTTGCCTTTGTTGATTGATTGTGCTTCATAGCTTGATGAAGATCTCCCCCTCCATGGTGAGTTCATGCTTGAACTATCTTCATTGATGGAACACCTTGGGCCGCTTAGCTCTAGGTCGATTTGTTCTTCATCATATCCATGCTTTTCTTCTTCATAGTCCTGCATACAATCATACTTCTTATACCAAGGGAGTAGCTCATCAAATGCCACATCCCTTGATATCCTCAAGTCCTTTGTATTTGGGTTGAAGCACCTGTAACCTTTATGATCATTTGAATATCCTAGAAACACACACTTTTCTGCCTTTGGTTGTAGCTTGTGCCTCAATTCACTTGGCACATGTACATAACAAGTACATCCAAATATCTTCAAGTGGGAAAGATCAGGTTTCTTACCATAATAGGCTTGATATGGTGTCAAGCCATGGATCCCTGAGGTAGGAGCCCTATTCATTAGATACACGACGGTATTTGCTGCATCACTCCAAAACATGTTAGGTACATTCATCTCATTAAGCATTGCTCTAGCGATCTCGGCAATGTATCTATTCTTTCTCTCTGCTACTCCATTTTGTTGGGGTGTGTACCTGCATGTTACTTGCCTCTTGATGCCTTGATCCATTAAAAAATCATAAAACTCATTTGAGAAATATTCTCCCCCTCCATCGGACCTTAGCTTCTTGATATATGTACCTGTTTCCTTCTCTACCATTGCCTTGAATGCTTTGAAACATGTAAACACATCTGATTTGTTTTTGATGAAATAAACCCAAACCATCCTTGTGCAATCATCTATAAAAGTGACAAAGTACTTGTTACCTCCAATGGATTGCTCTTTCGTTGGCCCCCACACATCTGTATGTATCAACTCCAATGGATGTTGGCTTATGTAGCCACTCTTCTTGAATGGAAGTCTCGCTTGCTTCCCTAGTTGACAAGATTCACATAAATGCTTCATACCTTGTCCTTGGAAGTTGGGAAGACCTTCAACCAGCCTCTTGAATTGCATTTCCTTCATTCTTTGTATGTTGATGTGACCTATCCTCTTGTGCCACAAGTCCAACTCCGAAATCCTCTTGTTTCCATATGTGAAGTAGACATGTTGAGTAGAATGAGAATTTACCTCCAAAGTGAAGAGTCTCCCTTGCTTCTTTCCTCTTGCTATGACCTTGTAACCTTGCTTAGGGTTCTCCACAAAGCATCCACCTTTGTTGAACCTTACTTGATAGCCTCTTTCAACCATTTGCCCAATGGACACCAAGTTCTTTGTGATGGTAGGTACATGCAAGACATCCTTGAGACATCTTCCTTCCTCCTTGTCATCCAAAGCTACATCTCCAACATGGGAGATCTCATGGGCTGTATCATCACCTGTTTCTACATGTCCTTTACCTTTGGGAACATGTAGATTAGTAAACCAAGAAGCATTGCAACTCATATGGTTTCTACATCCACTATCAATATACCAAGTGTTATCTACTTTGCTTGAATTCCCATTCATGTGCATCATCA